>CM038114.1:27688260-27803672 GCA_001642375.2 Mentha longifolia
CTTTCTCGTCCACTCCATCGAACAGCTCGAGGTTGAAGAGCACAACCTTGGGAGATTCTTTGGCTACGCTTCCATTCCTGAAGCTCGCGACTGCTTCAAGAAGTTCATCCTCTCCAGGATGAAGAGAGAGGCCAAGGCAGTAAATGTCGACTTGAAACCTTTCTACTCTAACGATCGCAACTCTTACAATGACAGGTTTCTAGAAGACGAAGATTTCAGTCCCATTCCTTCTCCACCCCGAAACAGTGGAGATGCAGTGTCCGATCATGTTCATGCACCGGTCTACTCTGTCGCAACCACAGGAACTTCTCTCACTTCTGTTCAAGCAGACTTGAAGAAATTTATCATTGAGGAAGTTTCCAAGGTACAGGCCACCGAGGTTGCTGAACACCAGAAGATCGCAGACAAAATAGATGCCATGGACACAGCGGCGTCTGCCATGCTAGAAAATATCAAGTCTGAAATGCCACAGGTCATTAAGGATGAAGTGGCAAGCCAGCTTGAAACTTTCTTCTCCGCCCGACTGAAAGCTGAAATGGACAAGCTGCTTCCCACCCAGCTGTCTAAACTGAAGGTCGCATACTCATCTTCGGTTGACAACCTGCGATATGAGTTCGAACAGCTCAATCAGCTTGTCAACACCTTCTCCTCAAAGCTCGCTCATGCTTCATCCAGCTCCCTGAAGGCAGAAGAAGAGATGCAAGGGAATATCAATTCCCTCCTGCAGTTTAAAGAAAAGATCTGCACCGACCTGTCCTTACTCTCCAACGAGCAAGCCTCCCTCAACACCACTGTTCAGCAATTAATTGATAATGCCGAAAAGGGGGAAGGGAGAGGCAAGCGCATTGCTACCAAAGCAAAGGGCAAGGAGAAAAAGGTCACACAACCTCCTCTCACTCAATCAGAAGCTGCTCTGCCTGTGACAGCTATTCCTCAACCTGCTGTCCAGAAGCTGTCTGAGCAAGAGAAGGAACTGGGTGTTGCCGCCCTTATCCAGATGATGGCAGAAGCTGGATACACTGCAGATGAATGCGAAAATGAAGGCAAGCAGAAGCTGTTTCTTGCAGATCTGAGGAAACAGAGAGCCAAGGACAAAGCTCGCTTAGCATGCTTCCAGGGTCTTGAAACCTGCAAGGAGCAAGCGGACAACAGAGAGCCAACAGATTGGCTACCCGTTGATGATCAACCTCTGTGGGACGAGTTTCTGAACCAGTTCATCCTACATCATTACTGGTTGCAGATTGATACTCGCTTCACTGGCGATACCAGGACCGCCTTCTACAACTGGATGCAATCTTTTCCTGACCGCGAATTCATTAAAAGAGTTCGTGCGAAAGCTGCAGAGGCGAAGGTCACAATCAATCCGCCCAAGAAAGAGACCTTCCAACTTCCCACTGTCTGCGGCACTGATACCCCAGATATCGACCGGATCAACACTTTCATAAGAAGAATCGCAGGTCAATACGGTTGCAAGACCACAAGCTGCGATGAATATAAGTCGATCCGCGACAGAATCTATGCATCTACTGGAACTGTAAGCAATGAGAAGATCGCTGAAGAAAGATTCAGGACTCTGAGGAAGTAACTTGATCGTTGTTCATTCATTTATCGTATCAACCCTGTAATCTGTACACATCAATTCTGCTGATACTATAAATGAAAAATGATCATATTTTGCTCCTGACGACAAAATCTCATTGTCCAGGCCTCTGCTTGTTATGCTTTAAATTTCCTAACACTTTTTCTCATGCAGCTGACTGGACATCGAATCTTGATCACTTTTTCTTGTGAAATCCAAACATTCTAAGTCAAGATGTAAAGTGTGGGTTTCGGCATTATCAAAAAGGGGGAAATTGTTGGGAACCCTTCAATAGTTTTGATAATGTTGTTAGAAACCACACTTAGTCAATAGAAGTTAATTGGAACAGACTGATCCGTGTTTGAATCAGTCAAGCTCAACTAAAACAGGTTGCTATGTAAAGGTCAAGGTTGGAAGTGCAACCTTGTACCTAATCTACTCAAACCTGTCATATTGTTCCACTATGTAATCTGTCTATGTAACCTGTCCTAATCATACTTGAAGATCTCATTCGAAGGTTACAGAGACTGAAGATAGATAGAGGTATAGGAAGCTCGACCTGCAAAGTCCAACCTGAGCTGTGACTGAGGAACCTGTCCTCAACTCAACGACTAATTATGTCAGTGTACGGCTCTGCTCATCCTGACACACACAACGGCTCTATTTCAAATACTTCTCTATAAATACCTCAAGACGTTCAAGAAAGAAAATACGGGAAACTCAAATTACAAGCTGAAACGCTGCAGAAATCTCAAGCCAAATATACTCACAATCAACACTCGAAATTACTAGAGCTTTCCCAAGTGTTGATCTTTGAAGATTTCTATTCTTTCTAGAATCTGTCTTACTAGAACACAATCCACACTCTCACTACCACCATTGCTGATATTCAGTGTAGTTGATAGAGTTGTATCTCAAACGGTGATAGCTCTTCACAGCTTTCCAGTTTGATTATTAGTGCTAGCCGTTCAGGATTAGTAAGATTGTATGTAAGTTTGTATGTAAAGTTAGAAGAGTCACGACTCAAAATTCGTGCTAGATTCAGTCTAAAGAGAGACTTGAATTTGGACTGGAACCTCCACCAGTGTTAAAAAGGAGCGAAAGATCTCAGTTAAGGGATTACAGATTCGACGGGATCTGGCGTGGACGTAGGAGCTGTTTACTCCGAACCACGATAAAAACTCCTCGTGTCTCTCTTTCTGTTATCTTTATTTACACAGTTTGCATGATTCACAACCTGCACGATTGTAACCTGTCTTGCATGTGCACTGTCTTTGAAAACTGTGTTGAAAACTGTAAGCCAACCTTTCCACCAAACTTCCGCACGCAGGTTAGTTTTGCAAGCTCAGCAGTTCACTGTTTGAGCTGGAAAAACTAAACTGCTCTGATTAACTGAAGTGACGACTCAGTAAGATCAAATTGTTTTGAAAAGTCAAAACTGTTGGCTAATTGGTGTATCCCCCCGCCCATACACCAATATCTATTTATCGGGACCTACAGGTATGGATAGTAATTATCCATACCCATACCCACGAATTAAATGGATAGTAAATCGTACCCATACCCGTACCCGTGGGTATCAAATCGCCTCATACCCGCACCTATTAGGGTCGGGTATCCGCGGGTATCGGGTACCTGCGGGTAAATTGCCATCCCTAGTTGTGATATTACTTCCATTTCTTTTTTTCTTTTTTTGTTTAAATTAAATCTTTTGTTCTATATGGAAGACCCATGTAATTGGTCATGGATGAATGTTTAAATAGAGTAACACTCCAATGCTCATTATGAACATACTTAATATGTCCACGAATGACGTGACAAAAAAACTAATAAGGGTGTGTTTGGTTGATTGGTTAGAGCAAGATAAGTGCAATAATCTGGGTTAAACGGGTGTTTGGTATCCAAGACGTATAAACTTGGGGGCCCGTTATTATATCAAAGCCCAGGCTTATTTCCCTATTTCACCCAGACAATTAATCCGACCAAAATGGTCAGATAACTAATGGTGTTTCAACAGTAATCAAGATTAGGAAACAAAATTTCCATTTTGCCCTTATATACACAAATACTATATTTAATAATATATATAAATAATACTTAATTATATATATAAATTCCACTTTGCCCTTCTATATATATAAATAATGGATTATACTACTAGAAAATAATGTTACGTAAATTACAATACATATATATATTTATATAAATAATATATAATAAAAATTAAATTACATTACAATACAATTTATAGAAAAAATATTAAAAAATAAAAAATAGATATGTAAATAAAAAATTAAATTAATTTACAAAAAACAAAAAATAGATATAAAAAAATTACAAAAAAATAGGGAAGTGTTAGGTTTTTTAGAAGATAATTATGTATAAATAAAGAATATAAAGTTATTTTTGTAAATTACCAATTTAATCTTGAGTTTTGTCCATTATACCAAACATCTATTTAACTTATCTTACTTTTTAATCTCACCTACCAAATACTAAAACAGATAACTTATCTCACTTTCTATTCATACAAATAGTCTCATGTTTATTAATCCTACTAAATCCTAACTTGCTATCAAACACAACCTAAGGAAATTAATATACCATAAAAACTAAATTTTACAAAAAAAAAACCCTAAATGAAAAAGATTATCGACGTGGTACCGTCACATAAGCGGTTGACACATTAACTGTGTCCACTGTGGGTAGGAGATCATTTTTGTGTATAAATATACCAGATAAAGGCATCGCTCTTTATTATAGATTTATACTACCATGATAAAAAAAAAAAAAAAAAAGTAAATGAATTATTCACCTCAGTCCTCAGAGAATGTTCTTTTTGAAAAAAACCAAAAAAAATAAAAATAAAACAAAAAAGAAACCAAATGAACTTCAGCTAGAGCTGTCAAATAGGCCGGGTCGGGCCGGCCCAGCATAGCCTAACGGGCCATATATGCTAAAAAGGGTCGGGTCGGGCCGGCCCAAAAATAGTCGGGCTCATAAAACTCTAGCCCAACTTGACCCCATATGAGCTACCAACCCGACCCATAACTCTTTTTATTTTATTTTATTTTTTAAAAAAATTACAATACAAATTTTAAAATTTATATCTTTATTATCATCTTGATCAATTTAATTCTTAACAGATTTTTGAAAGTAAGAGTAAAAAATATTATATTATAATTTTATAAATTAAAATATGAAATAATTAACCTCAAGAATTAAATTAATTACCTAAATGGCTATATATCAAAATAATTTATAACTAAAATAATAATTTCATATATTTCATCAATTTATAAATAATATATTACATATATAACTATAAAATTACTATATAAATATATCGGGTTAAATAAGTTTATGGGCTTCGGGCTTTTTTAGCCCATGACCCACAAAGCCCAACGGCTCATAGGGCCGGGCTATTTAGGCCCGGGAAATTTTGGCCTCTATTTCTAGAGCCCGGCTCTACCTAAATCTCGGGTAGGCCGGGTCGGCCTGTCGGGCCGGGCCACTTTTGACCGCTCTAACTTCAGCATAATGTGGCCGTGGCGGGGTAACCATCGTCTTCAAATCTTCCGCCTCAGTGCGCCACCGTGAGGAGAGAACGATATGGTAAATCTCGCTGCTCATCTCTAAAGAATTTTGCATAAATGCAGAAGCGGAGAATGATGAGATCATGTCACGTTGCAGGCTGCTGCATATGTAAGATTCTTTATTATGCTCGTCTCTTGTCTTTATATGCTCAACATAATTTATATCTGCATCTTTCTCATTGCATGGATATTTACTTGAGTTCTTATGATATGCTTTCTTGCAGTATGGAGTTAGGATCTTTGTCGTCACTTCGTTCAAGCATACATACTCCATTGAGATTTTTCCACAATTTGAGAAATCAAAAAGGAGTAAGATTTTCTGTTAGTTTTATGTTCATCATTGTTTTATTTCCTTTAATCTCTTGTGTGCTTGGGGATGGGGGCGACGTGTTTGACTAGGCTTTCATGAGGGGCGGTATAGTCATTTCGATTAGTAATATGCTGATAAAGATAATCAGAAACAGCAGAGAAACGCTATACAGTAAACTAAAAAGAAAACAAAAACAGAATCATCTATTCTTGAATTCATGAATAATTGAAACTTGGTATCTTTGTACAAATGCAGTCGTCGCTGAGCTTTTGGGCTGAAGTGCACTACAATTCGATATATCTTTCGAGAGGTCCACTGCGTGTAATTTCCATGCTCTGTTCACCACACGAATGTTCGTTTTTTTATGTTCTTCTTGTGCTGTAGATTCGTCTGCTGAAGGTGGTAAGAAGAAGAAGTCATCATGGTGGATTCATGGTGCATACCTTTACTAACGTCTTCACTTTTCTTTCCATTAATTTTCTGTCTTATGGCTTGATGTAAGGAATCGTTGGTGCGGGGTGTAGCAATCATGAATATATTTTTTTTGTTATGAAACTATTTTCTTTTCCTTTTAGTCCGTAGCAAAATTTCACGCACTAGGTTGAAGCTTCTATGATGCGACTGCTGCCAATATCAAGCAAATCACCGTTGTTGCTAGCGCGAAGAGGAGACCAATTCTCCAACAAAAGTTTTTTGAATAAAAATTTCAATTTGAAATCAATTGTTATTTGGATTATGTTTGTAGATTGTATATAATAAATAAATTTATTCTGCACACAAATGATTACATGTATCTTTTTGTATAGATAGCCGGCCCAGATAATAATATTAGCAGCAGAAGAATCAGAGGACATATGGTGTTTCTGTCTACAATCTTGAGATACTAATGAAAGGAAGCATGAAGCACTTGGGGGTTCAAAGTTCCTAGCGTTAGACGGCACGAGACCACCTCGACAGTGGACAGTGAAGGGCGTGTTGCGGCGGGAGTGGATTCGCGAGATGAGCAGCGAGGCGGAGGAGTAGAAGTCCGGGAATCAATTTTTGCTTGACGGTGTTAAGAATTCCATTGGAAGAGGGGGTGTTTTCTACTCTTCCCTTTATCTTTCATGTTACTAAATAGTGGTTTAGCCTTCCACTATTTTGACTGCCAACTCAATTAGTCCTTTACATGTTATGCTACCTGGTTTTCAGCTAAAAATGTACTCCTACGTCTACCTGCAACTCGGTTTCTGCTTCGCTTACCAACTGGCCCTACTTTGAGGTGAAAAAAACTAGCTGTAAGAGTAAATTGGGCAAGCAACTTGGTACAGAAGCTCTCAATTCAGAAGCAGCCTTCCCTTCCTCGACAGCCACCAGCATGTGGTATAATGCCTAGCTCAAGCTTACTTCTTTTCTTCGTTGTGTTGTAGAACTAATAAGGGTCTGCATCCTTGGTTCGTACTGCATAGTCCGGCCTAATGTCTATATGCAAATGGAGCTCAATTACCCCCTAATATAATATCTCTGTCTGCTATACTAATTAATCTAGATTAATTTCTGCTGGAAATGAAACCTGAACTAAATCTGATACACTTGTTTGATAACATTGTACAGTATATAAAATGTGATGGAGTGTTTCCCCTCATGGTGGATTTCCTGGGAAACGGTGTGATAGTTCCTTTATTTTGATTTCCTAGCCACTCTTTACGACTTTGGATTATTTATGGTGCCAACAGATTCTTCAGAAGGAACAGCAGAAAAGCAATAAAAAGTTACTGGCAATTCCGAATTCAGTCCGATTTGTTAAATACTCGAAGACAAGGCATACCTCGCTTGACTGAATCTCGTGTCCAAATGTTAGTTTGTTCTTGTAACATCATTCAAACCAGTTATTCAGATCAATCTCTGAAATGATGTTTTGCATTTCACTCTCATTTTACTTATTGTTATGCATGCTGCATTTAAAAGTATACATGTTGAAGAAAAACTATCTTCGTTTTTTTTTGGAAATAAACTTCGTTTTTTTAGGGTAGATGAAAACTATCTTCATCAATTGCTGCATAGTGAAGCCTGCTATTATGGGGAATGCAGCTGTTGAGGTCCTTCGAAACCTCGATTACAGACGGAATCTGGAAGCCGGCAACTGTAACATTGGTTTTTCTTCCTTACTTGAAGGTTGGTATCTCAGTTGAAGTGTTAAATGAAGGTCGGACCATCTTTGAAAACCCGGGCCACAATCATGACTCCTCCTCCATAGTTTTCTACGAATGCAAGTGGAAAGATATGTTATGTCCTTGTAAGTACGGAATACGCGTTAAAGGATGTCACTATGTCTGAAATTCGAGTCCTAAGTACCACTTGCCTACCACTTTATGGAAATCAAAGTAACTATTTTGCCTAAAATAGTCATTTGCTTATATAATCAACACGTCGGTACATAATTATAGAAATTGGGCAGTAAGGACTATGGCGGTGCCATATATAGTTATGTCTGATGTCCACGATAAACGGACACTACTTTTTGGCACGAGTTCTAATATTTTTATAATGAGTGGGTGTTACGTGGAGTTTGAGTTCCATTTAATCTATACCCTATTATAAAAGTGCATTGTTTTACAAAATTTGATTTGCCTATATTATTCTCATCATATATTCAATTTTAAGGGCAAAATAGTAATGTAAGTGGAGTATAAAATATTATAAATAATCATCCCGAGTAGTTTTATAATACTAAAATTCTATCCAATCTAAATAGTAATTCATTGTATAATAATCTAATTGGATGCGAAGAGGGTTTTGTAAGATTATAGAATTATTCAACTTTATCCTTTTATTTTTAGCTAATGTAGGAATAATGATATGTCGATTATAAATGAAATTGAAGATGAATATGATTTGAACTTTCGCTCATTACATGAATTTTGACCATAATATTTAATTTCTTACCAATATTACCATGATACTACCTCCATTCCATATATTTAGACTACTTTGCTTATTGCAACTATTTCCACCGCAAACCTAGTACGAGTTTTAAAATATAATTTTGTAGTATCGTTTTTTTTACGGGATACTATGAGTATCCCGTAAAAAAAACGATACTACAAAATTATAATTTAAAACCCGTACTAGATTTCGGTGGAAATACGTGTATAAAGCAAAATGGTCTAAATATATGGGATGGAGGTAGTATATTTTATGTTACTAGCAACTTTGTTAAAAATATATATATCTTATTATAATATATAGATAATTCTTTTTATTTAATGTATTTACTTAATACTATTTTCTTTTTTACATCATATCAGGACCAATCACATTCATATCAGTTTTCAAGATAATTATAACAATTACCATAGGGATATAAATGTTTTCAAGCCATAAACTTGTGTTCAGATAAATTTTCACCTCAACCAGTCGTTAAAAGGCTAGGATATTCATTAAAATGATTTGCAAGAACTTGCATTCTATTAGAGTACTAATGATATACATTCAATTTGAAAAGTAAAATACTTTGTTTTCATTCTTGTGCTTAAAGTGATTAATTATCAAGAACTTACATTCAAATAGAATACTAATAATATGGTCAATTTGAAAAGTAAAATACTTTGTTTTCATTCTTCTTTTCATGGAGATTTAAATTGATAATATGTAAGTTGTGTTTGGAAATGCGTACAAATTAGTACATCAAGAAGAGAACAATGGGTACAAAATATATTAGTATTATTATAAAATAGCTTTTGCGTATAAAATTGATTATAATTGTTATATCAATCTCTTATATATTTAATTTAAGAGTAATAATGTATAATATATAATCTATGACAACTTCAATAATCTATAACGATTTGTATTTAATTTTTTTTAAAAATGACAAAAGAATGCTAATATAATAATTATTCTTTAATATATTATTAAAAGATTAATGAATTATGAATAAATATAAAATATAGCATATCCACTGGTCAAGTCTTCATGCATGTCAACTATCTTCTTATTGGTACTCTTTTTAATTAAGAAATTAGTTGTTCTAATCTATTCTTCATGTCAATTTTCTTCATATTCTTGGTGAATAATTGCATGTCACATTCTAATTTTGTTCAACTCTTCCTACTTATATATTGATTGAAGTAAAAAAATTATCCCTTAAAAATTAAAGTTAAACATATTTTGTTAACATTCAAAATATATTGTTATTTCATTAAGGAGAATAAGGTAAATGAGAGATTATACGTGAAACGCACGTAATCGCTGCTAGTAGTGTAAAATAGAGATTTTTTATGTAGAATCTACATCTTAAAATGGAAAGTGTCTCTAGACAGATATACTAATATATTTTCCGTGGACGGATGTAGCATATTCTATCTAGAATTATTCAACAAGGCAAAACCACAATCATCTAAATTTTTTTATCTTGCCTGATCAAGTATTTTAGTTGTACAAAATAATTAAAATGCAAATGCTCACATGCTTTGTGCCATATAATTACAATCTACACTTTTGGAATTACTGGTAATATCTATTATTGGATATGGGTTGTAATTTTGAATGTATAGTAGATCTAGCTACTCACTTCAAGGATTAAGGCTTTATATCTTATCCACTCTATTATTTTGAATTTAATAGTACTGTGCAGACACTTTCGAGGAATAATCTCATTCTTTAGAACTATGCGTACTATTTACTACTGCAGTATTTATTTTATTTATTATGTTACGATTTTGTTGGGTATACATAGTTTCATTTATTTATTTACTTTTATCATCAAAGGACCGAGGTACTTTTCAAATGAGATCTAGAGAAAAAATTCATATTCCTTTGGGACCACTATTTTTTCTTTTTTGTGTATTCTTATCTATTTTCTTTCTCTTTGGAAATTCGTCAGTCATCACTTTTCTAAACTTACAATTTGATACTCTCTCCATCATGTTGATAATAGTCATTTTTATTCAAGTTGAGTACATTAAATAATAAAATAACTCTATATGTAAAGAGGGAGTATACAATAATGAGCTTCCGGTATTTTTCAGATGCATTTCCACAATCATATTTATTTTCTCCGTTCGTAATTTTCTTTATTTGATCCAAAATTATATCTTCAACGAATAGAATGCATTTTATATAATTGGCGTTTGACTGTTTGTATTAGTTTCATCGGGATTAAGGGATGGAGCCACATACCGGGCTCGACTAGGTGGTCACCCGGACAAATCATTTTTTTTAAGTAATATATAGTGTTATATTTTAGTTTTCTAATTTTTTGCCCTCCATTTATTGTATTTTAATTCCCTTATAGTTAAGTTATTTTTAATCATTATGTGTATTTTCCTTTAGTTCATTTCTTGAAAATATGGTACAAGTATTTGATATTGACTATTGAGGATGACTTGTTGTCTTTGAAAAAAGAAATTTTTTATTTTTTTGAAATCTCGCCCAACCATACGCAAATTCATGGCTCCGTCTCTGGCGGGATTCAAGTTTGTATAGTTGCTTTCCATGCCGCAGGGAGAATAATTTACTCTTGCAATGGTATTGGAAATTGAAAGATTTTGTATGTAACATTGATCAAGTTTAGTCGAAGATTCTATTTCTGGTGTTGCGAATTTGTTGTCGAGTTGTTGTTGTTGTTGTCTTTTTTTTTTTTTTTTTTTAACGGCTGGTTTTTTTGTGATCCACTTTCTCATTCTTGGTGTTCAATTCTTAATTCTTTTAGGGGGTTTTATACATTTTTTCTTCAATTTCAATTTTGTATCTTTTACAATTGTCAATTAAGGTTAACTATATTCAAACATGAGTTATAATTAATTTTTAGAATTGAATTATCAAACTTTAGTTAGTAAATAATTATTTAGATTGTTTATTTCATAGTTAGAATATGTAACCTTTATAAGTTTCAATCAAAATTAGTCATACATGATATAATATTAATAGAAAAATATAAAATAAATTTGGTACAATCCATTATCAATATATATATAATACGATTACTGATCCTCATTCTACGTGATTATTTTCCTAAATTCTGGTATATATATATATATATATATATATATATATATATATATAATATAATACGATTACGGATCCCCATCCTACGTGGAATATTGTGGAATTTTCGTGATTATTTTCTTAAATTCTGGTGGCTATGGCTATATTAGGCAATAATTTAATCAATACGTATACCATATATTATAATATATCTACATATATTGATGACAATTTGTACATATCTTTTATTTCCATATTATACGATAACTTAATATATTTATTATTCACAAACAAATTATATTTTAAAAGCCATATTTCATATATTCAATTAGAATTTCATTGTGTACTATATAAATACCAACAAATGTTACTCTCAAATGGTTGAACGACTAACGGCTTGACATTCAAAATGATCACAACTACCGGAGATATATTATATCTCAAATGGATAATCCAAACAACGGACGACTTAATATTCAAAATCAATATATTTACCTATTACTCAATAATTTAATCAATATGGATACCATATAGTATTATAATATATCTCCATATATTAATAAAAATTTGTACATATCTTACATTTTCATATTATATTATATTAGGATTAGAATAAATAAATTACTCCCTCTGTCCCCCATATATAAGTGCAAAGAGAAACGACACGCAAATTAAGACAAAGTTGGTGTAAAGTGGGAAAAGATAGGTAAAAAGTGAGAAAAGTAAGAATAAAGTGAGGGTGAATAAGTAATTTTGATAAAAGAATCTTTCTATTTATGGAATGTACATATATATGGAGGACGTCCCAAACGGGTAATATGCACACATATATGGGGGGACGGAGGGAGTATCTATTTTATATATATTCATTTAATCAAATTATTATTTTTCCGATCTATGTTGAGTGAGCTTAATGAATTTAGGTTTTGAAAATTGTGAAGGTTATTTGATGATTTTGTAGTATTTTATATTCAATATATTCACCTTATTAATTGCATTTTCTTATAATTTATTGCATTTGATAAATATGTGCACTTGACATTACGCGGGAGGACTTATTTATTTGGTAAAAAAATAACATGATTTTTTTATAAGATGTAAGCATAATTATTCTTCATCACATCTACAACAAGTTCAGAACATGAATTTTAGAAGTTGTCAAGCTACATATCCAAATTTACATCATCAAATTATACTCCATTAACTACCAGTGAAAATATATACATTCAGAAACGCTCCACCGCTCACCGTGACCACGTTTAATGTGTCCACCGCTGATGTGACGGTGCCCCGTTGGCAAGTTTTCCAATTAGGGTTTAGTTTTTTTTAAGTAGGTTTAGTTTTTTTTAGTATATTTTTTTATATATATATATATTTTTTGAGCTTCTTTATTTGTACTGTTGTCACGTTATCCGTTGGCTCATTAAGCATGCCCACCGGAGCATTCCTCTAGATACATTTAAAAAAAATAGGATCGAATAGAGGATTTAAGAGTTGTGGCGTAGACATGTGGATGGACGTGTTGCGGATTTCAGATAAATAGTTAAAAGACTTCATGTTAACGAGAAAATTATACTATTACGATTTATAGTTTGTTAGTTGAGTAGAGACAGACAGATGAAGAAATTTATATGTATGAAGGTGATAAATCGAGTTTTGATAAGATGACTTTATCGGTAGAAAAACCCTTATATGATGGAGTAATCCTTAATCAAGATTTAAATTAATTGAATTGAAAAACAAGTAAAACTATCCGAGAAATGTCAACTTTACTCAATAATCATCTAAATAACGGACGGCTTCACATTCTATCCTTCAATATTTATATCGAACAACAGGTAAAACTAATTGAGAAATGTCACACATCATTGATATATTTTTATTTTTTTTAATTTTGAATTCAATTTAATGCTATTTTTCCGAATGGATCATAGCCATACTATAATCTTAAAATAAAATATTTTACTATATAATTATTATAATTATTATCATTTTTTATGTTTATTTATTTTTAAATAAATAAATTAATTAAACTTTACTTAAAAATTATGATATAAAGTGATTATTGTCGAAAAATGTTCATCCTTAATCTATTACACAACCAGTGGCACATTAACATTAAAAAAAATAAAAATTAATGTCTTTGATTACACATCTTTTTATTAACTTTTTTTTTCTAATATAATTCAACCCTGATGTTTTTTTTCTAATGAATTGTCGAAATTTTATATTTTGTAATAATAATCATATTTTTTTTTATATTGTACAAAAAGATATGGGACATGAAATGATTTCGTCGAATTTCGACGAGCGCTACACTAGTTTATAGGTAAATAAAGGGAAAATAGTAGGGATGGTAATTCGGTACGGGTCGGGTACCCGTCCCGAATTTTTCGGGTACCAAAACCTGAAAATCCTAAAATTTATTATCCGAACCCGAACCCGAAAATATTTTTGGGTACCCAAATACCCGTTCGGGAATCCCATTCGGGTATTCGGATACCCAAAAAAACCCAAAAATATAAAAGGAAAAAATGTATTTTATTTTTTTTAATTTGTTTTTTCTATTTTAAATAATGCATATCGATAGTTTATAAGGATATTATGTATACAATTGCATAATTGATAAAACATCAAATGAAGAAATGAGAAATGAGAATGAGAGTCGTGGCTGAAGTCTAAGTGTTAATCTGTTAAGTTAATTATTCATTATTAATTATTTTATTTATTAACTCTATTATTTATTTATTTTATAATTAATTTAAATATAAATTTCGGAATTTTGGGATTTTTTTTTCGGGTTCGGGTATACCCGATACTCGATATTTTCAAATCTCACTACCCGACCCCGAACCCGAACCTGAATTTTTCGGATTTCGGTTACCCAAATACCCATTTGAACTCGGGTATTTTTATCCCTATCCAAAAACCCGAACCCAAATTACCATCCCTAGAAAACAGAATTTGTTAACATGATAATTTCGGAAGACGATGGAAACTACTCTACATGATAATTTCGGAAGACTATGGAAACTCTTGGCCCCTACGGAGTTAATTGTAAAATGAATGCTCAACTTGACTTTTAGTCATGATTTTTCTTTATGAAAGATGTGGACTTCTAACTTTATGTACATATCTAAAAATATAAATATGACCTAATATAAAATATAAAAAAAATCTAAATAAAATGTCCTTGGGGTTGTTTCTCAGTGCTTTCCTTATTCCACCGACACATCTCCAAACAAAATTTCAAATGTTCAATCATAGTTTCCTTATTAATTTGATATATTTCGAAAGTCTTTAACAATCATATTCAAATTTCAACGCAACGACCTTTCAAATGAGTGTTTTACCATGATTAAAATGATTCTTCTTTTGGGTTGTTTGCTCCAAGTCCAAGTGTTGCTTTACAAAAAAAAAAAAAAAAAAAAAAAAAAAATAGTAACAAAAATAAGAATAAAATCCTTCACTTTTTTTTTTTAATCATAAATTTACATAGTTGTGATTAATATAATAGTAGTATAAAACTTGGTTAAATGGCATGGATCGGCACAAAGCACAAAACTCTATTTTGTGTCAAGATTGAATGCGTATAGCATAATTTTACGAAAATGAATATTTCGGTCGACTCAATGTTAAAAATAATTTTTTAATTAAATTCAAAATTTCTCAAAAGTTAAGGGCATGTTTGCTAGGCATGATAAGCCTAGATAAGAGAGGTAATCCGGGCTTATCATGTCGTTTGCTAGACGAGATGGACAATCTTGGTGGCCCGAGAAACAATCTCGGCCCGAGAGAGAAAACACTGTAGCCTTTTGAAATTTTAATCCGACCCCTACCCTCGTATTATACACTGTTCAACCCATTTTACCCTCTTTTTTTTTTTTTTTTTTTTTTTTTTTTTTTTTTTTCTCTCAAGTTTCTTTTGAGAAATAGGGTTGTGGTAACTTTTAATTTTTAAGAGGGATAATTTAGTAATTTTTTTTTTTATCATGTTCTAATATTTCCTATCAAACAAATAGCAAATACCCACATTTAGATTCAATGTTGATGTTATCTTGGTAAGATATCATGATTCACTATTCCTCCCTCATTTTTTTTGCTTATCTCATCTTTGCTACCAAACATGCCCTAATTGACCCTTTGGAAAAGAAAAAGAAAAAAAAGAGAGTACGCATATTAAATCTAGAGGCAAAAAGTAAAATACCCAAAAACATATTATAATATCAAATTTAGTTTTAGAATATAAAAAACATAAAATTTACTCATCTTTTGGTATGAGTGGACAATAATACCATACTTTTGAGCACATGGCCACTTTCTCCCCCTTCTCTCTCTCCTAGGGCTAGTAAAGTAGCAGCCCAGCCCGACCTGACCCGGCCTGAAAAATTTAATCTAGTTTTTTTTTTTTTTTTTTTCCTTTCTAAATCTGCAATTACACAGTATGTTTATGTTCATTTAGTACTATTTACCCGGTAAGTGGTAAACGAATAATGTCAATTTGTAACTGCATTACGCAGTACGTATATGTTCTTTTAGTACTGTTTACCGGTAAGTGGTAAGTGGCAAATGGATAATATCAAATTGTAACAGTATTACACAGTACGTTTATATTCTTTTAGTACTATTTACCAGGCGGGTCGGGCCGGGCCGGGTGGGGCTAACCCTAGGGGAGAGGGAAGGACATTTTTGTCCTCCAAAGTAAAAATTAAGTATTTTTTGTGTAAATTATATTCCAAAACTAAAATTAATTATACAAAGTTAAATTGGGTAAAAAAGTTTATTATCTCTTAAATCTATAAATCTACTAAAAATTAGATTATGATTCTGTAAATAGAATTACCTCCCTAACTAATATGTTACGTATATAAAAAATACACGATGCAGGTAGAAAAGGCAAAGTAATTAAGGTACCATGTCAATGCACAGAGGCCAAAATCTAATAAAAAAATGACCAAAAGTCAAATACCCTCAGCAAATACTGCTGGCATTTGCATAATATAATAGTAGTACTTCATTAGATTAATAACTAATCTATATTGTATAAATATTAGAAGGAGGATTTCAATATAATATTTGAGCTTTAAATTAGAATAGCAACTAAAATTAGCTGTTCCACGTTTGCAGGCTCTCCTTATGCGGAACTTCCAAAATCAAATCTAATTAAATAAACTATTAATGTAATTAGAAGAATTAAATAAGCATCATAATGTTTGAATTTAATCAACACATAATCTAAGTGGCCGACTTTATGTCTCTAATTTCAAATTATTTATGATTAAAAAGGTAAGTTAGGAGCACTACCAATTACTACTTTTATAATTCTAATTATTATCATTATACTGGTTTCCTTTTTCTTTTCGTTTAGGTTATTATTTAAAATAGATTTCCATTTGTCGCGTTTCAATAACAAGTGCATTATCTTTGCAATTTTCTATTTCTATAATATAATTCTCATAAAAGTTAATAATCTCTGCTTTGTATATCCTTACTCCTTAAGTCACCTCCCTCACTCAATTAATGAAAGATAAATATTCCAATAAAAATCGAAAATCCAAAACTTTAATTAACAACAATTAATGTACCTCAAAATACCTTGATTGCAAATTAAACAGTAGTGAATATTTACCCAACAAAGATTAACAGAGATTTCGAATCCAACAGCATTAATAAATTTGGTACATAAAATCTATGGAGAAATATCGCAAATTCAAAAATTAATATTTTTCCAATATAGTTTTTTGCATTCAAAACAATCAAATTTATCAACATAAAAATTTCTCTAGCTATCAACATTTACAAACACGAAAAATATTTCCCCTCCCTCATAATATTTCCTCATCGCATTCCCACCGTATATATATACGTATATTTCTGTGTATATACATACACCATCCGATTCTATACACTCCCTTCGATCTCAAGAATCAAAGGAATATGGCGGTTTGAGCAGATCGTACGGCGCCCAAAGCGCGTCGAGCGGGCAGGGGCGGCTGGCGTCGAGCCGGGCCCACGGCTTCCCTTTCCCGCTCCAATGCAGCAGGCTGACTGGGCCCGGGTGGAGATCGCGGCAGAGCCCGCGAAAATTGTCTCCTCCGAGGCCGTGCTGGTTCCACCGGTGATCGACCGGCTCGATGTTCCCGGCGAAAACCAGCAAGAAAGGCGGCAGTGACCCCAGCTCGTAGATTCTCATCCTCTTCTGCAGCTCCATCCATTCCTCGATCTTCGTCGTGTAGCCGCCGGCGCGCCACCGGTCGAGGTCGATGACCATGACGCCGGTGTTGAAGTAGCAGGCCTCCCGGTCGGCGAAGGTGAGGGAGAGTGAGGGGTTGGACCAGAAGGTCGGGGTGAAGTAGGCGGTGAAGTTGGCGTTGCAGTACTCCGGCGCCGCCAGGACGCGGCCGGCGCCTAGGGGGATGGCGGCGAGGCGGGCGACGTCGTCGACGAGGACGAGGTCGGAGTCGAGGTAGACGACGCGGCGGACGCAGGGGGGGAGGAGGTCGGCGAGGTAGCTGCGGGCGTAGTTGAGGGGGCAGTCGAGGGCGGAGCGGATGGAGGTCGAGATGAGGCCCGCCACCGCGGCGTCGCGGAACGGGTAGATCTCGAAGCTGAGGTAGGGGAACGAGGCGGCGATCGTGGAGCCGAGGAGCGACGAGTCGGCGGAGGCGGAGGCAACGAAGTGGAAGAAGACGTTCTGCGGGCAGGACGTGTGCTGGAGGATCGAGAGGATCGCGGCCATCGAGCCACGGATGTAGGCCGCGTCGAGGGTCATCGCCATGTGGACCACGTCCTTCGAGCACACGAACTGCCCGTTGCCATACCGATTATTATTATTGTTGTTGTTGTTCACGGTGGTGCTGCCTGATCCGTCGTCAGCATCAGCAGTGCTGCTGCTGATGACGGAAGGGCAATGGGGGGCATTATAGAACTTTGGGGCCTCTCTAAATTGTTGAGAGATTGAGGGGGTGGCATTTTGTTGAGGCAAAGAAGAAGTGGTGGAGAGGGAGAAAATGATAATAGAGAGAGAAAGAGAGAAGAAGGATAGTGGTAGTGTGCTCTTGTTCTTCTTCATGTGGGAGGGATGTTAGATTATGGAAATGGGAGGGGAGGAAGGGACTTTATTTGGTAGGGCGAAATTGGATTCAATTTGAAGGTAAAAGGACACGCTTTTGGTTTTGGGACTGGAAATGAAATCTGAATTATTACGAATAAAAGTAGTAATATTAAAAAAAAAAAGACTATTAAAATAAATAAATGCAGGTGTGTGGGGTCATGCGCAGCTGGATTGCTGGCCGGGCAGAGTCAAAGATTTTCAAATGGAATTTTATTTGGTTTCATACTCATTTTAGATCTTACATTAATTCGAGTGCTTCTTCTTCTTCCTCTCCAAAATGGGACCCATCTTGTATTTATTAATTATTAATTAAAAGTGCTCATGGACTAAAGTTCTTGAAATAAAAGCAATAAATATATAAATAGAAAAATACTCCTATGTATATATTTTTGTGAAGTAGTAGTATTATTTTCTAAAAGCAGACGGATATAGAAAATGATAATCTCTTCGCTATGTTATGGATTGAGAGTGACGATTCATTTAACCCAATGAATTAGTGCTTTTTTTTATTTTTTATTTTTTATTTTATTTATAATTTATTTATTTATCCGAATGTAAAATTAGTGTTGAATTAAATAAAATAGCATTCCACGTTTATAAAATAAATAAAAAAGATATGGTTATACGCTTGATCGCAATGCATTTTGAGATGCTTAAAGTCAATTTTGTTTATCTGATATTGTATATAATGGATCATAGTTATTAATAAATGATCGTTAAATTAATGTTACTATTTCTTATACAATTATTAAATTAAATATCCAACAACGAATTAATACATATTGTCGTACTTGGCCGGCTCTTTTGATCAAAATGGCTCTTTTGATCAAAATAGAATTATCCCAAACATAAATGCTCCCCTATCCACGGTGGACACACTTAATGTGCCTACCGTTTATGTGGCAGTGCCACGTCGTTAATCCTTTTCATTTGGGGTTTAATTTTTTTGGTAGGGTTTAATTTTTTTTGGTAGTGTTTAATTTTTATGGTATATATTTAAATTAATTTACTTATTTAAAACATTGTCACGTCATCCATGGACATATTAAGTATGCCCACGGTGGGCATTGGAGCGTTACTCTTATTCCAAATATGTTATAACCAGTATGTATATATTTATTTATAATATTAACTAATTAATGTGTAGGTCGTATAACCCCTGGTTTCGCTCGTCGTTGGGCTGAATTAACTTTGTTCTTGAATTGCACCCCCTCATGATTTTTTAAATAAATTTCACCTGAAAAAAATTCTGAGTGTTTATCTATATGAAATTAAACCTTTGCACCTATTTGTATTATTGTATACATTTATGTAAATCTACGAATATCTCACGAATGCCTAGTCTATTTAATACAACCCACCTTATGTAACATTTACTTGGGGCATATGATTTATACATGCAAGTGGGATTAGAAATTTAAATGAAAAATAATGTGAAAATAAATAAATAATTAATACTATCTCAAAATTTTCTTTATTAATGTCGCGATCATGGAAAAATAAGAAGGGGGAACGTGGGGGTGGCAAACAAAAATGCATGGAGCCAATCAAGTTATGAAAATTGAATTATGAAAAGTTTGCATGGGTAGATAATGTTTTAGAATCGAAGGTCGTCGTAAACGGCAACTCGGCGGGGACCATATTCTGTTTTCCTACTAGACTAGAAGTAGAGTTTATTAATTTTCATATTTCGACCGAATTAATTTCAAGTTTAATCATCAAAATGTTTAACTATTTTACTGCAAGGGGAATATGGAATCACAAAGAATTCAACATATTCTTCCATTGTTTGCAATCTTATTATCATGAATATTCCCCTACTAATTGTGGATATACTTAATGTGTCTACGCCTGATATGTTAGTGCTACGTCAATGATTTTTCTCTTTAGGGTTTAGTTTTTTTTATATGATTTAATTTTTTTGGTAAGGTTTATTTTTATAATGTATATTAATAATAATATATTTTTTTAAAAAATTATTATGTCACCTTATCTGTGGGCACATTAGGCATATGCCTACGATGGGTAGAGAAGCATTACTCAATAATTCGACATATATATATGAGTTTCGTCAAACCTATTACACATGAATTTATTATTAGCTATCATGAATAGGTAAATACCAAAACATATTCAATTAAAGATATATATATCTATTTAAGTTTAATATATCAAAACATTATGTGCGAATTGTTTGTACCTTGACTTAATGTGAAATTGTAACTACTAAAGTCGAAGCATTCATTAAAATAAATTATTAATTTGTAAATATATAAAAAATCTAATAGTCTTGAAGTAATTAATTTATATTTTGGGACACACTTAGGTCAGCCAGAGGCACCGTGCGGCCGTCTAAAACACTGACATTTTTATTCGTGTAGATTAATATTTTTCTGTATAAAGATTGACACTTTTAAAAATTGACATTTTATTCGTAAAATAATTATGTTAAAGATTGACACTTATATTCGTATAGATTATCACTTTTCTGTATAAAAATTGACACTTTGACCCGGCCATATTATGTGACCGACCTCACCCAAGTTTTTGTCAAGATTTTAATGTAGTTTATATAGCGTTGCATAGATGGACTCAGATCCGGGCATCGTAAGTTGGTTTTTTTTTTTTAAATATTTAATTTATTTATTTGTCTTTATTTACAAATTCGAAAGAGAACTCCATATACAGAAGTGTCCATAATACCCCAGTTACTATTGCGAAAGTTAAAAAAAAAAAAAAAAAAAAAAAAAAACGTAAAAGAAAGGGGGTTTAATGTTCAAACTGTGAAACTGAAGACGTGTATAAAAATGAAGGTGGTAGGTAGTACGGAGGTGGAGGCTGCCGAGTACGTACTATTTATAAAGTTGTTACACATTTTATTCAAATAATACTGACAAAACACACAGTTTTTATAATTGGTCCCATTTTTTTTCGAAAATAAAGTAAAATAATAATTAGTCCAATTTAAATTAATTCTTGACATTTATTTAAAAGTTAGGGTTGTTGGAGTCTCTTGATCTGAAATGACAGTTCTTCTATACATATGTTGACATTTAACAGTAGGTGATAATAATGTTTCATTAAACTTCGTCGCTCGTTCTTTCAACATGAAATGTAGTTCTTTTTTTATACTATATTTAATTAAGTTATTCTTTCTTGATGTCAAAGAATACTTGACTTTTGCTTTGTTCGCACACTTAAGTTTGCAGCCTTGGGAATTTTCCTAAAATGACACTGTAACACCCTTATTTTCATTTATTTTTTTTAAACTTTTCATAACGGTAGTGAATAAAAATATAAATTGAAACTAACCTGTAAAATACCGCCCAACTTTGACCTCATAGTTACTTTATAACTTAAACTTTTTTAAATTATGAAATCGGTCCGAACTTTGATTCATGTAGTTACTCTATAACCCAAATTTTCAAAACCTATATAAAATTAGCCCTAATTTTGATCAACTTCATAGTGACTTTGATCTTCAATTTTATTCATGTCACGGCCCCTTATCCCTTATAAGTACAGTTCAACCGGAGCTGACTAGGGAATAAAGGAGAAGTACTTGTAATGAAAAAAAGGATGAAGGATAACATTTCTCGAGTACTTATACTTGTGTTGAATGTCGAGTATCTCGTTGTTCACTGTAATAAGAAAGTAAGTTAAAGCAGGACAATATTTCCCGAGTAGCATTAATTTCAAGCCGCTCATTGTTAGAATAAAATATTGCTCAAAGAGGGAAATTATTTTGATAGTTATACTTAGTTGGAATGTCAAGTCGTCCGTTATCCACAATAATAAAAAAAAAGTGTAATGATATGTAAAATTGTTCGTTGTTCACTATAATAGAAATATTTATTTTGTATTTTAATCCACTGCACCTATTGTTTGTGTCATTGTTAATTGAGAATGATCTAAATATAACATTTAAAATTAAAGAAACATTATCAAGCTACCCATTGTTCACAGTAATCATATATAGGGAGAGAGATATAATAATAATAATAATAATAATAATAATAATAATAATAATAATAATAATAATAATAATAATAATAATAATAATAATAATAATAATAGGTGATATTTCGATATTTCTTGAGTACTCATACTTGTATTGAATATCAAACAGCCGTGGTTTATTGTAATACGAAAGTAAGTTAATGAAGGACAATATTTCTCGAGTAGCATTAAGTTCAAATCGCTCGTTGTTCAATGAGATAAATACCTTAAATGAAAAAATCATTGATGCAATATTGTCGCGTCAACCGTTGGCACATTAAGTGTGCCAACAGTGTGTATATGAGCGCGCGCGCACATACATACACACATATATATATATATATATATATATATATATATATATATATATATATATATATATATATATATGAAATTTTAAAATGCTAATTTACATGAATGAAAAAATATTTTTTTATACTATAATATATATATAATCAGACTTAATATAAGTAAAAAAAAAATATATCATCGGAATTAAGTTCTTAAGGGTTTTGTACTTAAGTTAAGATATATCATCACAAAATCATAAACTAAAATATATAATATATTCAAAGATAAACGCATTTTTTTATTTAAAAAAAAGCGTTTTGTACAGTTATTTATACTTACAGTATGTGTTCTTGAGTTATGAATGACATGTTTGAATGTGCAGGGAAAAGAAATTATGCGGTGTTGTGAGTTAGAGTATTTTTTTATGAATTAATATATTTTTTTTTAAGATATGAATATGAATGTTGGTTAAGAAATTTAAATTTCGATTGATAAACCATATTATATTGACCATATAAGTATATACTATTCTTTTGTAGATTTAATAAGCATGCGCGCACACACATGTACAGTATATCTGTGTATAGATATATTTATTTAAAATTTGATGTATCGAACATATAGAATCGTGATTAATCGATAGATCAAATTCAAATAGCAAATTAAAGACATATTGTTGACCATGAAACAATTTTTTCCAAAATAGAAAATGAGAAAAATGATTGGTACGTGTTGATAGGATATGACCTAGCTAGTAGGCCCAATCATCGAGCCCAACATAATTGGACTCGAAGGTTCAGCTCGGCCCCTTTAAACGGTTCAGATCGGCCCAATTCAGTCAGCCCACCTCGGCCCAACACTCCAACAAGGCAACTCCGATTCCTATACCAACTACAACTCTAATCCTGAAGGAGATCTCTAAGCTCGGTGTTTACCCACAAAAGGAGGAGATCAAGCTCAAGAGTCCAAGTTGGAGAAGAATTATTATCCTAGTAGAACTCTATGTAAGAAAATCTATAAATAGGGGCTTAGAATAGATGAAGAGGGAAGAACAATCTTTTGTAAGCTTCACGCATAAAGCTAATAAAGCATACACACTTTCCGCCCCGTGGACGTAGATCTCTCGATCGAACCACGTAAATCCCTCGTGTCCTTTACTTTTATGTTCTTTAATTCACTGTTTTTCGTGCCTAAATTACCCTTGAAAAGCAAGATCGATCACTGGCGCCGTCTGCGGGAAGATAAAATCTTGTGAATTCCGACCAACGCTTTCAAGATCAGTCACGATGGCAGGAAAATCGACAAAGTCGACACGATCCAACGCCGCTTTCTGCTGTTGTTGCTGCTGCCGCGGCCAAACGGGAGAAAGAGGCCCAGCAAGCTCGACAAGGTGCTAACAATCCTCCTCGGCGAGATGCGGAAGAGGTCGAAGCCAACCATGTACCGGAGACCGACCGCCCCCAACGATCCGGAAAAGAGCCGATGCGAAGCCTGACCACCGAAGGGGATGTCGCAAACATACCCGTTGACCAGTTCGGCAACCAAATTCACCGGAACTCAGGAAGCCGTGATAGCAGCAAGGAGGATGAGCTCCCCAACTACCAGCGGCAGCTCAGCGATGTGGTAAAGGCGTTCCTGGTCGAGAACCAGCAAAACCTCCTGAAGTTCGCCGAACAACGACTTGAGCACAATCAAGGAGGACAACGTGAAGCAGCCACACAACCTCACCGCCGAGAAGGGTCCCAAAGTGTTCAAATTGTACATGCACGGGACCCTATAAGGCGGTTCGAGGAAGGTCACCGAGGTGAACGCAATCGGCACTCACCTTGGCCTAACATCCCGTCACCTCGACGGGAGAACCCTCCCCATTACGCCAACCTGCCTCGGCGCAATAACGACGATTACCGAGGTGGCATATATGATGTTTATGGAAGGCTGTCTACCCCCTTTACCAACCGCATCCTGTACACGCCACTCCCATCCACATACAAAGTGCCACCAGTAAGGCCGTACGGCGGGCTGTGCGACCCGCAAAATTTCCTCTCGCAGTTTCAGTATAACATGTTGAATCAGGGGCTGAGTGACGACATCTATTTGTGCAAAGTGTTCTCCGAACTGCTGGTCGACAATGCCCGTGCATGGTTCTACAGCCTACCGCCTAGGAGTGTTAACTCCTACGCCGAACTGATGGAGGCCTTCGATAGGAGGTTCTTCCAAAAGGCCGAACCTAAGACTACCACGGCACAACTACTTTCACTTCGGCAAGGGCGGGGGGAATCGATCAGCGATTTCATGACTAGGTTCAACAGAGAGAGCCTGAAAGTTGATCGGCTGACCGACGATGTCCTCATTTCAGCAGTTCCAGAACGCAATTCAGTCCGGTGCCCTTTACAGGGAGATCGTCAGGGAGGATCCTCGAACCTCAAGGGAACTATGGGCCATAGCAGACAGGTTTGCACGAGCGGATGAAGCCGATCGGAAGAAATAGGAAGCCGACAAAGCTGAATCTTCCGACCGAAAGAAGAGAGAGGAGCGCAACGACCAAGGGAGTAGTCGCCGAAGCGCCCTCGACAGATTGTAGTGGGTACCTATACAGTCCCGGCTCGGACCTCGGCCGAACCAAGAGAAAAACCAGTTCACTTAGCTGACGAAGCCGAGGACAGAGATTTACGAGCTTCACCAGAATTTGTTTGAGAAGCTCAGCCGATGTCACGAGGAGGAGCGAAACGCCGATCTAAAGATAAATACTGCAAGTTCCATGAGGACTACGGCCATGACACGGAGGATTGCAGAAATCTCGCTTCGGAAATCGATTACTTGGTGTGCGACGGTACTCTGGGGAGATACCAAAGTCGCAACCATAATGAAGGTCGCCCCCGGGACAACAAAAGACGTAGACAAAATAGAGGGGGGAATAACTGCGGCCCCCTAGGCCGACAAGAAGCCGAAGCGAGAAGACGACGAAGATGAGGACCAGCCTCAGTATGATGGAGTCGTACAGGCTATTACCGGGCTCCCACAGGGAGCTACGAAGTCGTCATGGAAGGCTAAAGCTCAAAGCCCGCAGCAGGACGAACCTTCCCAAAAAAGGTTAAAAAAGGACGAGGTAATTACTTTCTCGGACCAAGACCCAGTGCCACCTACCATGCCCCACCAGGATGCGATTATGATTGAAGCCGGGGTGGCTAATAAGCTCGTACGATGAGTTTTTGTTGATACTGGAGCCTCGGTCAATGTCCTCTTCAAGAATTGCTTCAACTAGCTAGGAGTGGAGAAGGCGCAGCTCGCACCAGCACCAGTCCCACTAAAGAGCTTCATCCAACAGGAGACGCAAATGGAGGGGGTTGTACAACTGCCTGTAACAGTGGGGATTCACCCATTATCAATCACTAAAGTTATCAACCTCTTCGTCGTTAACACGGATTCTCCATACAACGTTATACTCGGAAGGGATTGGCTGGTGGCGGTTAAGGCGATCTGTTCGCCATACTACTTAACGATCAAAATCCCGTCAAAAAACGGGGTAATTGTAGTTCGAGGTGACCAAAAGCGAGCAAAGGAGTGCATGCAGATCGCACTACGAGGTGCCGGGGCACCTCCGCATTCCCAAGCATAGCAATTACAGCTGCCCGAAGAGTTAGAGCAGAAAAAAGAATCTGCATCCGACGAGCCGGTGGAAAACATAGTACTCTACGAAGATGACCCATCCAAGGTCATCAAAGTAGGCTTTGCGGGAGGAGCCGAACTCCACAGGCAGATCGTTCAACTTCTTCGGGAATACAAAGATATCTTTGCCTGGACACCCCTCGACATGACTGGAGTAGCATCTAGCATCATTACTCATCGACTGAATATCGACCCGGAGTAAAGCCAGTCAAGCAGAAACAATGAGTCTTCGCTGCAGAATGAAGTCAAGTCATTTATGACGAGGTGCAACAACTTCGGAAAGCTGACATTTTGTTTGAGGTCAAATATCCGACGTGGATAGCTAACCCGGTCATGGTAAAAAAACAACAAGGAGGTTGGCTGATGTGCATTGACTATACCGACCTCAACAAACACTGCCCAAAGGACTGTTATCCCTTGCCCAACATTGACAAGAAAGTAGAAGCCCTGGTCGGTCACAAGGTCTTTAGCTTTCTAGATCTATACAAAGGGTATCACCAAGTCCTAATGAGTGATGAAGATGCGCCGAAGACAGCTTTCATCACAGACTTCGGCGTCTTTGCCTACAAGAAGATGCCATTTGGGCTTAAAAACGCGGGAGCAACCTATCAAAGGATGGTCGACAAGATATTTGAACGTCACATTGGAAAGATCGTTGAAGTCTACGTTGATGACATCAGTCGTCAAAAGTAGAGAACCAGCGACCTGCGTTGACGGCCTCAAGATCGTCTTCGGCCTACTTCGGAAAGTGAATCTGAAGCTAAACCCAGAGAAATGTACCTTCATGGTCCGATCAGAAAAATTCTTGGGGTGCTGGGTTTCGCAAGAAGGTTTGAAGGCCAACCCCTCGAAAGTCCGAGCTGTCCAGGAAATGAAGGTCCCAAAAACCATTCACGATGTGCATCAACTAATGGGCTTGTTTGGCAGCGCTAAGTCGTTTCTTATCTAAGGCCTGCCGAAAAGCAGCTCCCATTCTTCAAGATTCTCAAGAAGGCACCCGACTTCGAATGGAAGGATGAGCACAAATCGGCGTTCGAAGAGCTGAAGAAGTACCTGGCCAAGCTCCCAACTTTGTCTGTTCCAAAACATGGAGAAGTCCTTTCCCTATACCTCGCAGCCTCGGAAGAAGCTATAAGTGTTGTACTAGTTCAGGATGAAGGACGTCGTCAACTTCCTGTTTATTTCATTAGCCGAGCTCTGAAAGGACCCGAGACGAGGTACCGGCCATTGGAAAAAGTCGCCCTTGCACTAGTGAATGCCGCTAGAAGGTTGAGACCGTATTTCCATGCACACACCATACAAGTTCTAACCGACCTGCCACTTCGCCAAGTACTGACCAAGCCTGAAGCATCGGGTAGAATCGCTAAGTGGGCGGTCGAACTCGGCGAGCATGACATAAATTTCTGTCCTCGGCAAGCTATAAAGGGACAAGCCCTAGCGGATTTCCTAGTAAAGGCTAAGTTCTCCGAAGCGCCAAAACAGGACGAAATCCCCCCAAGCAAAGCCGAAGCCGAACAACCTAAGGAACCTCCAAAAGACTGCTGGAAAGTCTATGTAGATGGTGCTTCAGGTCGCACAGGCAGCGGGGCAGGAGTGATGCTACTTAGTCCAGATGGAATTGAGACAGCGTATGCACTTCGTTTTAGTTTCCCAAAGATGAATAATGAGGTCGAGTATGAAGCATTAATTGCCGGACTCCGCCTAGCTCGTTCCTTGCACATCCGAGCCGTTCAAGTTCATAGTGACTCCTAAGTCATAGTGAGCCACATGCTAGGCAGATACGAGGCAAAGGGAGAAAGAATGAAGAAATATTTACAAAAAGCAAAGAGTCTGTAAGAGGGCTTTGAATACTTCGAGCTGCGGCGGATTCCTAGAGGAGAAAATAACAAAGCTGACGCCTTAAGCAAACTGGCATCATCCTCAACAAACTCGCCTGTAGAAGAAGTCAAGCTTCGAAGCATTGACGAAGCCGAACAGAACCTAGTAGAGAAGGACGAACCAAACTGGATGACTCACTACCAAACTTACTTAGAGAAGGAGGAACTGCCCCACGACAAGCTCAAAGCTAGGAAGCTCCTAAGCAAAGTCCCGAAGTACACCCTGGAGCAAGGAGTGCTGTATCGAAGGTCGTATCTCCAACCCCTTTTAAGATGCGCCAGGCCTAATGAAGCAAATTATGCACTAAGAGAAGTACATGAAGGAGCGTGTGGGAGTCACATCAGAGCTCGAGCACTAGCAAAAAAGGTGATGAGGTGGGGATACTATTGGCCTACGATATTCCACGATGCAGTTGAGCTCGTCAAGAAATGCCCAAAATGTCAGATCCACGGGACAGTCCCAAGGCTACCCCAGAGCGACCTCGTCAGCATGCAAAGCCCGTGGCCGTTCGTACAATGGGGGATCGACATAGTCAGATCGCTTGACCGAGCTCCCGCACAACTACAGTTCCTCATTGTTAGGTTGAGCATAAGAAACCGGAAAACCGAACCGACCGACTCACCAGACCGAAACCAATCTGAAAATATGGGTAACTGAACTGTATGGTTCGGTTTTTATTTCTAATTTTTAAAACCCGACTCTAACGGTTCGGTTTCGGTTTCTATGGCTAAAAAACCGGCGGTTAACCGAACCGGTACAAATTAAATAAATATATGATTATATATATATACATATTATATTATATTATATTTAATTTTTTATTTAATATTACTCATAAAGTTTGATAAAAGATCACTTGCTTTTGAGTATTGAAGATGTGCCAAAAGTTAATAAACAATTGAGATAACTCGATTGTTAGTTTGAGTGATTGCAAAGCTTATAATATCGGGATTACGCAATTTAGTTTCACTGTTTTTTAAGTTTTTTAATTGTTTATTTTGCATGTACATTCTAAGATATGAGTTCTTTCGAATTTTCTTATTATGAATTATAGAAAATTGAATATTTCTTTTATTTATGGTTAACCGTTAAATAAATGGTTAACCGACCTGACTTTTAGGTTAACCGCTCTCATGGTTTTTGGTCTTTATTCTTCAATTTATAATGGTTAACCGTCCCAATAAAAACCCGTATGGCCGGTTTTCTTAGGTGCAAAATGGTCGGTTACCCGACCCGTGCTCACCCCTACTCATCGTAGCCATTGACTACTTCACTAAGTGGGTCGAAGCCGAACCTTTGGCTAAGATCACAAGCAAAAATGCTCTTAACTTCGTCTGGAAGAACATTGTCTGCCGCTTCGCGTACCTCATGTCCTCGTTTCAGATAACGGAACGCAGTTCACGGATCGAACATTCAGAGAATGGTGCGAAGGTCTACACATTCAGCAAAAGTTCACTTCGGTAGCCCACCCTCAAGCAAACGGCCAGACTGAAGTTACGAACAGAACAATTATCAAGGGGCTCAAGACCCGACTTGACGAAGCCAAAGGAGATTGGGCAGCAAACCTACCCCAAGTCTTATGGTCATACCGAACAACTCCCCGGACTTCAAATGGAGAAACACCTTATAGTTTGGTGTACAGAACTGAAGCTGTCATCCCGGTTGAGATCGGATTGCCGAGCCACTGCATGCTAAATTTTTTAGCCGAAGCCAATGAAGAAGGACTACGAGCTGATTTGGACCAACTAGAAGAGAAGCAGGATTTGGCTTACATCAAGGAAGCTAAGTACAAGCAGCAAGCAGCTCGATACTATAACCAAAGAGTGAAATTCCAACAATTCCAAGTAGGCGACCTCGTACTTCGGAATAACAAAGTCAGTAAGGCAGAAAAGCTCGGCAAACTACAAGCCATATAGGAAGGGCCTTACTGAGTAGAAGAAGTCCTCGGCAAAGGATCATATAAGCTCGCCCATCTATCTGGTGAGCCGATACCCCGAACTTAGCATGTCTCTCATCTAAAGAAATACTTCGCATAGGTGGAAAGGAGTAAAGGTCATTTCATCTTGGGTCAGTTAGGTCATGAGTCAGGTCGTCCTGTTCAAATTTTTACTTCAATTTTTTCTTATCAATAAAGTTCGTATTTTTCCTATTGGTCTTGCATGTTTCGTTTTAAGCATTTTTCTTTCCACTTGTGCAAATTATTTCGATATTTTTTAACCCTGATGAGGGTATTTAATATCTCCAACCATGGAGCATATACTATAAACGCGCGTACAAGGCCAAACCTCGTCATCTGACGAGGTGAGCCATACAAGGCCAAACCTCATCATCTGACGAGGTGAGCCATACAAGGCCAAACCTCATCATCTGACGAGGTGAGCCGAACAAAGGCCAAACCTCGTCATCTGACGAGGTGAGCCATAGATGGCCAAACCTCGTCATCTGACGAGGTGAGCCGAACGAAGGCCAAACCTCATCATCTGACGAGGTGAGCCGAGCAAGGACCTAACCTTGTCATCTGACGAGGTGAACCGACCAAAGGCCAAACCTCATCATCTGACGAGGTGAGCCGTACAAGGCCAAACCTCGTCGTCTGACGAGGTGAGCCGAACAAGGACCTAACCTTGTCATCTGACGAGGTGAGCCGACCAAGGACCTAACCTTGTCATCTGACGAGGTGAGCCGAACAAAGGCCAAACCTCGTCATCTGACGAGGTGAGCCATAGAAGGCCAAACCTCATCATCTGATGAGGTTAGCCGAACGAAGGCCAAACCTCATCATCTGACGAGGTGAGCCGAACAAAGGCCAAACCTCATCGTCTGACGAGGTGAGCCGACAGGACTACCTGTCATCTGACGAGGTGAGCCGACCAAAGGCCAAACCTCGTCATCTGACGAGGTGAGCCATAGAAGGCCAAACTTCGTCCTTAGACGAAGTAAAAAAACGTAAAACTTCATATTCTTGCGAAGAAAGCCGTATAAAGCCGAACTTCATTCTTTGATAACAAGGGCTATCAGACTAAGACAACCAATAAAGCATAAAACTCATAATGAATGCATAAGTAAGAGTACGAAAAAAATTCTATCTTATTTCGTATAAGACAAGAATGCGTACAATTACATTGGTATTTACATTAAGGAGGTGCTCCCGAGCTAGACGACCTACCAAAATTAAGCCACCTATCAACAAATCTAGGCCCGGCTGGAGGATCGGGCAAACCCATAATGTAATATACAACTTGCATGCCTTGGCCTCTACGGATCGCCAAGCCCCGACCTCGGCCTCAGCCTTGAGCAGGGGAAGCCCTACCTTGGTTAGCAGAACCGGAGCCACGGGCTCGACCTTGCCCGCCAGAAGCTCTCGGCATCCCTCCCTGACGAAGTGATTCACTTAGACCCTCCAAATAAGCCTGGAGGGCCGCATCCAACACTCCCGAACTCGGACCGAATTAGCCGAGCTCGATGAGTTTGTCTCTGGGGTCAGATATTGCAATAACTTGGACCGACGAGCTTTTACAGTCTCATACGAATTAATAGCTTCAACCAGCTCGTCGACCAACCCCCGGTACTCCCAAGAGTTTTCGCCATAATCGTGCCGGTAACGCTGAAGCCACTCCCTTTTCTCATCCACCTTGGCCAAGACCTCGGCAATAGTAGGCTTCCCACTCCGGCAGATAATGTTTTCGTATTTAAGGAATTCTTCTTCGATACGCTTGGCTTTTCCCCTAAGCCTACCATGCTTCTCCTTCAGCTCGATCAATTGAGCTTGCAATCCGTCCGATTTAATCTGAGCGGACTGCAGTTTCACTTCGGTGTCATTCTCAATGTGGCCTATCGTGTCTTTCTAGTGCAAAGCCTCAACCTTCGCTGCATCAAGTTGACGTTGAAGTCGAGCTATTTCCTCTAGACAAGACGATAAGTTGACACAGTTTGGAGAAGACTACAAAAATGGAAATAAATTTCTAATAAGAAATAAAGTTTTCATTACTTCAGCAAAACGTGTCATCCTATTGATGACGAAGTACATGCTACAAAAAAAAAAAAAAAAAAAGAGACGAGGAGGCGATCAACTGACCTCCTCCTCGTTTTCTTGCACTTCGGCCTCCCCTCTGGCATCGCCACCAGTTCCGCTCTCTGCCTCGGTTCTTCTCAAGGCGGCATTAAGCTCGGCAACGATCGCATCCATGTCAGGATCGCGATCCACCGGACTTTCCCGAATCAGTTCGGCGGTGAGCAAGTCAGTAGAAGACGCCAGGTTTTCAAGAAGAGGAACCACCTTCAGATTTTTCAGCACAATTTATGCGAAGGCTCGGTTCAATTCCTCCACGGACACCTCCTTGTGCCCGTACTTCACCTTATTGAGGTCTGGAATGTCCTCGGCGATAGCCTCCATAGTCTCGGAGACACTTCGAGCCGTCATCACCTCAGCCACATCGCCGCAGAAACCTGAGAAGAACTCGGATAGGAAGAGCCTTTCAGTATAGGCTCGGAGAACTGGCCCTTGGCAAGCCACAGCATCGGCCTCGGCCGATTCCAATTTGGCCTTCAGCAAGGCTACCTCCCTCCGAGCTACCTCAGTTGCGGTAACAGCGTCGTCCTCTTTCTTTTTTAGCCTCCTTGGCCTCCAGGACGGCAGCGGCAAGGTCCCTAGTTAGGCTGACCTTCTCTTCTTCCAACTGACGTCTGACGCGGTTAATCTCATTGTACTTCGAGACCCCGTCATTTAGGAAGCCAGTAAGGGTGGACGCGCCCTTCACCAACCTATCCACCCAGTTGTGAAAACTTGCCGTCACCAGGTCGGCATCCTGCAGATGGCGAACAACATCAGCACACATTTACCATAAACCCAACGAAGAAAGGCTTGAACTTCTTACCTCGAGATAAACCCGGCGTTCTTCTTCCAGCTCCACCACCGGGCAAGCCGCACTAACCGAGGACTGGCCTACGGTTAGAGTCTTGTCGCCAGTTGCCGAAGCTTTCTTGTTTGGCTTCGGCACCTTCGACCGATGAACTAACGACTCAGGAGATGGCAACCTTAGTGGAGACTGATCCCGGAACACTTGCAGTTCGTTCCGAGGATGCCTCGGAAACCCCCCTTCTCCAACACTGCAGGATCCTCGGACCTCTGCCTCTTCCTGTCCTTCACCAGCTTCACTGCAACCAAAATTCAAGATATTACACATGATAGACCAAATATCTTGCAAACCACAAAAGATATGAAAGAAGACCTCACCCTCTTCAGGATACGAGGTGTTGGGGTTAAACGGGCTCAGCCCGGCTGACACAAGCTCGGCTTCAGTGTAATCCCATACAATTGTACCTAGCCGATCTAACCTAGTCACGGCATCAGCCAGATCTACCGTGGAAACTTGCTTCTCTAGCTTACAACCTTTCTGTCGCCAGACGAGGTGGGGAACCTCATCAGAGCGACAGAAAAAAAAAACTTATTCTGCCAATTCGTAATTTTCAATTTCGTTATTAAACTAAACAAATCCTTATGAACCGGAAGTCAAGTAGAACCACCCCGTATCACCTAATTTAAAAAAGAAAAAAATCAGTATCAGGTCTACTGATACCAGAATACCCATGGTGCTGGCTTCTACAACTAATCCTACAAGCTGTTTAAAAGAGTTCGGTGCGATTTGCCCCATTGCAATACCGAGCTTGCGAAGTAAAGCTCCGAAGACTGGAAACAATGGGAACCGAAGACCGTGCTTCAAACTATCTTCGTACACGGTAAATAAACCGTCGAGAGGCGAACAAGCTGTATCCCCCGGTCCGGGAGCTACTAACAGAGCGGAGGCAGGAAATTGATATTCTCTACAAATGTTAGTAATCTGTTCTGCGCTAAACGACGACCTATACTTAAGGACTTTGCCCTCAGTCACCGGAGCAAGACAGACACACTCAATTGTCCTAGTTGCAAAAGAATCTACAGTGAAAGCATTTATTTTTACAGTCGAATGAAAAGATGGCATCGGAGGCGGCGATAATCCATCAACCGCTCCTCTGTCGTTACCCCTACTACTTGAAGAACGAGAGGAAGAAGAATCCATAACTTACTTGTGAAATTATTGGCGGAATAACTCCTAACGATGATTGACGGCAAAGACGCACGGAGAATCTAGCAACGGCAGAGGGGAGGCGGCGACTCTTTTTCAGACTTGAAATTAGGGCGAAATGCAGGAGAAGACGTATAGCGGAAGTTTTATTCAAAAACTTCTACCTTTTCAACTCCCACCCCACGGCGCGACACATGTCCCACTAACTCGGGACTCCAACCGGTGCTCCGTGTTCGGCTTCGCCCTTCCAACCAAGATTGACCTCGTCTTAATGAGACGGCTTGCAGTTCGACTTCGTCGAAATCTCAAATTCGACGGGGCAATGTAATTTTAAGACCGACCTCATCTTAACGAGGCGGCTGGCAGTTCGACTTCGTCAAAATCTCAAATTCGACGGGGTAATGTAATTTTAAGACCGACCTCGTCTTAACGAGGCGGCTTGCAGTTCGACTTCGTCAAAATCTCAAATTCGACAGGGCAATGTAATTTTAAGACCGACCTCGTCTTAACAAGGCGGCTTGCAGTTTGACTTCGTCGAAATCTCAAATTCGACGGGGCAATGTAATTTAAACACGACCTCATCTTAACGAGGCGGCATGCATTTCAACTTCGTCGATTTCTCAAATTCGACGGGGTAATGCCATTTTACACTCACCCACTTCACTGTTCTGCCCCACCTCACACCTCACTTCTACATCTTTTTTTGGAGGGGGGATGTGATAGGATATGGCCTAGCTACTAGGCCCAAGCATCGAGCCCAACATAATTGGACTCGAACGGTTCAGCTCGGCCCAGTAAGCTCGGCCCCTTTAAACGGTTCAGATCGGCCTAATTCAGGTCAGCCCACCTCGGCCCAACACTCCAACAAGGCAACTCCGATTCCTATACCAACTACAACTCTAATCCTGAAGGAGATCTAGAAGCTCGGTGTTTACCCACAAAAGGAGGAGATCAAGCTCAAGAGTCCAAGTTGGAGAAGAATTATTATCCTAGTAGAACTCTATGTAAAAATATCTATAAATAGAGGCTTAGAATAGATGAAGAGGGAAGAACAATCTTTTGTAAGCTTCACGCATAAAGCTAATAAAGCATACACACTTTCCGCCCCGTGGACGTAGATCTCTCGATCGAACCACGTAAATCCCTCGTGTCCTTTACTTTTGTGTTCTTTAATTCACTATTTTTCGTGCCTAAATTACCCTTGAAAAGCAAGATCGATCACGTGTCTTCATGAATTATGGTAATAGAGAAATACTAATAATTTGATCAAAATATTAGGTTGAAAACCTTAACACGAGCTATCAAGAAGTTGTATGCATATGTTGCCACTTGCCACTTCATACAAAACTTCGGGATCTATAATAATAATCATCATCATCATCATCATCTAGAAACGTACGTACGTAAAATTAAACATATTTTTATTTCATAACATTTAATTTCATCTCTAAAGAGTGTCTGAACTAATCTTTACCCGTCTTTCTTGCTTCCATGCCGCATAGGGATGGCAATTAGGTATGACATACACGGATAGTAAGTATCCATATCCATACGGCCGTACCCGCGAAAAAGATCATACCACCACCCGCCCGTGATTAGCGACTCGCGATGCGTATCATTCGTCACCCATACCCACTACCCACGGGAATCCACCACCCGTCGAGTACCCGCCACCTGCGAATCAGAAATTTAAATCAAATTGGACCCATAAATTGAACAAATCTAACACAAATTTAACATCAACCGAATTATTCATAAATCCACAAGATTCATAAATCACAAACAAAGTTCAAATCCATAATTAATATTCAAATTCATCATCTATATTCAAGTTGAATTAAATCTAGTAGTATATTATTCACGGGTATTATACAGGTAATTTCGTTGGTAATTTTAGCGGGTAAATGAGTTTCGCGGGTACGGGTAGTGACTATCCATACTCGTACCCTGCGAACTAAATAGATAGTAAATTCTAAGAACGAAGCTACCCGTGGATACCAAATACCCCTCAATCCCGCACCTATTAGGTTTGGGTATCCGTGGGTATCTATTACCCACAGGTAAATTGCCATCCCTAATACCACATCCTCAATGACAAAAAAAATAAATTAATAAATTTATATCCACATTCTATCAAAGTTGAATAAAAAAGATGAAAATAATTTTAAATATGAAAGGTTAATAGGAGATAATTATAAATTGGAAATACACAAATGGATTCCATCAACCGATTCAGCGTGACTGTTGCTTATTTTACAGCCCAAAATATATATGGGCTAGCCCGGCTAATAATTTGTTTACCACTAAAACCCAATAATATTAACATTGGAAATGTTATTTGAAGAGCTAGAATCTACTCTATCGTTCTGTCAAAATAATGTTAGGGCTCCACGTTCTCTCTTTCGTCTCAGAAAAATGTTGAAAACCCGTTTGTGTCTGGTAATATGCTTCAATGGCGAATACATAATATTTTAGGTTGATGTTGTGGCGACTTGTGAGAAATTGATGGAGATGCGGCCAACTTTTGTACTTCCGAGAGCATGCTTTGGGCAGTGCTGCCTATGTGTAGCAGACGGGATTCTGTACATATTTTGCATCCCTTGTCTGTGGTCTTGTAAGCCAGATATCTACAAGGTGACTATCTGCCTTACTCACTATTTATGATATCAAATTGGACAAGAGTATGAGTATTGTGGAGAAGAAGGTCGGTACACTTGGATCCAAATCATTCCTCCAAGCAATCATGTACCCCATTGAAGGAAACACACACTACCATACTTACATTCTTTTCTACTAAGATTTTCTTTTGTGATAGGGTTGATGGAACTGAGATGAATAATTTTAAGGTATATGATCCGAAAGGTGTAATGAATAGAAAACTGCACCAATTGCTAATACGTCATAAGTCTCGATCTCGAACCTGATCCCAATTATCCCGGTTATCATGGTCATTCCTATTATTACGTCACTTCTCATCTTGTTTCATCTCATCTCAAGAGTTCCATCCCAACCAAGCACATCTCTGATGATTATGGCTTCCATATAACTTCATTTGGGTTGAGCGCCGTAACCAATAATTTATCCAAATAAATTTTGGTACTATGTTTTCTCTAGGCCTCGGATTTACAAATGATGTTGATGAATGGATGGTGTGTGATGAAGGTCTACAGTTTCCTTCTTCGAAAATGAATTTTGTTACTCATAATGACCTATTTATTGATTCATATGGAATTAACCTGTTTAGAGCGAATTTAAAGTTATGGCCACCATGGGACACGCCGGCTGAAAATAAATATCACATTAGAACATATGTTGATGACTTTTGACCACTAAAACCCAATAATATTCACATTGGAAATAACTCTTTCCTAAAACGTTATTTGAAAAGCTAAAATAGAATCTACCGTGTTTTATTTATTTCTATCAAAATAGTGCTAGGGCTCCGCCCAGCGTTCTCCCTTTTGTCTCAGAATAATATTGAAAGAACGTTTATATCATATAATATGCATCAATGACGAATACAAAATATTTTTGGTTGATGTTGTGGCGGTTTGTGAAAATTGGTGGAGATACGGCCAAATTTTGTACTTCCGAGAGCTTGCTTTGGCCGTAGCACACAGGATTCTGTACATATTTTGCATCTCTTGTCCATGGTCTTGTAAGCCAGATGTCTACAAGGTGACTATCTGCCTTACTCACTGTTTATGATATCAAATTGGACAAGATTATGAGTATTGTGGAAAAGACGGCCGGTACACTTGGATCCAAATCATTCCTCCAAGCAATCATGTACCCCATTGAAGGACACGCGCACTACCATATTACATTCTTTTCTACTAAGATTTTTTTCTTATGATAGTGCTGATGGAACTGAGATGAATGATTTTGAGGTATATGATCCCAAAGGTGTAATGAATAGAAAACTGCACCAATTGCTAGTACGTCATAAGTCTCGATCTCGAACCCGATCCCAATTATCCCGGTTATCATGGTCATTCCTATTATTACGTCAGTTCTTATCTTGTTTCATCTCATCTCAAGAGTTCCATCCTAACCAAGCACATCTCTGATGATTATGGCTTCCATATAACTTCATTTGGGTTGAGCATCGTAACCAATAATTTATCCAAAAAAAAATTGGTACTATGTTTTCTCTAGGCCTCGGATTTACAAATGATGTTGATGAATGGATGGTGTGTGATGAAGGTCTACAGTTTCCTTCTTCGAAAATGAATTTTGTTACTCATAATGACCTATTTATTGATTCATATGGAATTAACTTGTTTAGCGTGAATTTAAAGTTATGGCCACCATGGGACACGCCGGTTGAAAAGAAGTATCAAATTATAAGATATGTTAATGACTTTTGACCACAAAAAACCAATAATATTAACATTGGAAATAACCCTTTCGTGAAATGTTATTTGAATAGCTAGAATAGAATCTACCGTGCTTAATTTATTTCTGTCAAGATAGTGCTAGGGCTCCGCCATGCGTTCTCTCTTTCGTCTCAGAAAAATGTTGAAAACTTGTTCGTATCTAGTAATATGCATCAATGGAAAATACATAATATTTTTGGTTGATGTTGTGGCAGCTTATGAGAAATTGATGGAGATGCGGCCCACTTTTGTACTTCCGAGAGCATGCTTTGGGCAGTGCCGCCTATGTGCAGCAGACGAGATTCTGTACATATTTTGCATCCCTTGTCTGTGGTCTTGTAAGCCAGATATCTACAAGGTGACTATCTGCCTTATTCACTATTTATGATAACAAATTGGACAAGAGTATGAGTATTGTGGAGAAGACGGCTGGTACACTTGGTTCCAAATCATTCATCCAAGCAATCATGTACCCTATTGAAAGAAACACGCGCTACCATTCTTATATTCTTTTCTACTAATATTTTCTCTTGCGGTAGGGCTGATGGAACTGAGATGAATGATTTTGAGGTGTATGATCCCAAAGGTGTTTTGAGTGGAAAACTAATTGCTAGTACGTCCTAAGTCTTGATCTCGAACCCGATCTGGATGATCCTGGTTATCGTGGTCATTCTTATTATTACGTCACTTCACATCTTGTTTCATCTCATCTTAAGAGTTAATTCGAACCAAGCACATCTCTGATGATTATGACTTCCATATAACTTCATTTGGGTTGAGCACGGAAACCAATAATTTATCCAAACAGATTTTGGTACTATATTTTCTCTAGGCCTCAGATTTACAATTAATGTTGAAGTTTGTATCGTATAATATGCATCAATGGCTAATACAAAATATTTTTGATTGATGTTATGGCGGTTTGTGAGAATTAGTGGAGATGCGGCCAACTTTTGTACTTCCGAGAGCATGCTTTAGGCAGTGCCGCCTATGTGCAGCAGCCGAGATTCTGTACATATTTTGCATCTCTTGTCCGTGGTCTTGTAAGCCAGATATCTACAAGGTGACTATCTGCCTTATTCACTATTTATGATATCAAATTAGACAAGAGTATGAGTATTGTGGAGAAGACAGCCGGTACACTTGGATCCAAATCATTCCTCCAAGTAATCATGTACCCCATTGAAGGACATGCGCGTTACCGTTCTTATATTCTTTTCCACTAATATTTTCTCTTGCGATAGGACTGATGAAACTAAGATGAATGATTTTGAGGTATATGATCCCAAATGTGTTTTGAGTAGAAAACTGCACCAATTGCAAGTACGCGTCATAAGTCTCGATCTCAAACCTGAGATTATCCCGATTATCCTTGCCATTCCTATTATTACGTCACTTTCCATCTTGTTTCATCTCATCTCAAGAGTAGGGATGACAATCGGGTACGGCGGACACGAATAGTAACTACCCATACACATACCCGCGAATGAAAATTGTACCCATACCCGTACCCGCTACCCGCGACGGGTACAATCAGCCACCCATACCCGCTACCCGTCGGGTATCCACAAACCCGCCACCCGTCGGGTAACCGCTACCCACGAATCATGATTTCACAAAATTCAAATCCATAAAATAAGTTTAATATCCAAAATTAACAAAAATCAAATCCACAAATATTAATCCACATTCAATATCCAATAAACTTCAACTAAAGTTCAAATTTCAAATTTAAAATCTAAATAAGAGTACATTATTCCAACTCAACAGTTGAAAAAGAGCAAATTAAATATTTATTAACATTCATTTTAAATAAATATATATTTTTATCAATATAAAAATAGTTAAATAATATATGGGTAATTGGCAGGTTCGCGGGTAATACTCACGGGTATACGGGTTTCCCGGGTATGGATACTAACTATCCATACCTATACCCGTGAACTAAATGGATAGTAAATCGTACCCATTCCCGTACCCACGGGTACCAAATACGCCTCAAACCCTCACCTATTAGGGTCGGGTATCCGCGGGTATTGGGTACCAGCGGGAAAATTGTCATCCCTACTCAAGAGTTCATCCCAACCAAACACATCTCTGATGATTAAGGCTTCCATATAACTTCATTTAGGTTGAGCCACGACAACCAATAATTTATCCAAATAGATTTTAGTACTATATATTCTCTAGGCCTCGGATTTACAAATGATGTTGATGAATGGATGGTGTGTGATGAAGGTCTACAGTTTCCTTCTTCGAAAATGAATTTTGTTACTTATAATGACCTATTTATTGATTCATATGGAATCACAGGTTTTGCGCTAATTCAAAGTTATGGCCGCCATGGGACACGCCAACTGAAAAAAAGTACTCCCTCCGGTCTTTTCAAGTTGTTATATTTTTTTCAGTGTTTGTGGTAAGCGTTTTCGAGCGTCTTGATGATGAGTTTTAAAATAACTTTTTAATTTTTTTTTTAATTTATGGGATACTACAAGTGAAAAAAAAAAGTGTAACAAATTGAAAAGACCGGAGGAAGTATCAAATTATAAGATATGTTAATGACTTTTGACCACAAAAACCTAATAATATTAACATTGGAAATATCCCTTTCGTGAAACGTTATTTGAAGAGCTAGAATAGAATCTACCGTGCTTAATTTATTTATGTCAAAATAGTGCTAGGGCTCCGCCATGCGTTCTCTCTTTCATCTCAGAAAAATGTTGAAAACCCGTTCGTATCTAGTAATATGCATCAATGGCAAATACATAATATTTTTGGTTGATGTTGTGGCGGCTTGTGAGAAATTGATGGAGATGCGGCCAAATTTTGTACTTCCGAGAACTTGCTTTGTGTAGTGCCGTCTATGTGCAGCAGACGGGATTCTATAAAAATTTTGCATCCCTTGTCCATGGTCTTGTAATCCAGATGACTATAAGGTGACTATCTATCTTATTCACTGTTTATGATATCAAATTGGACAAGAGTATGAGTATTGTGGAGAAGACGGCCGGTACACTTGGATCCAAATCATTCATCCAAGCAATCATGTACCCCATTGAGGGACACGCACGCTACCATTCTTATAATCTTTTCTACTAAGATTTGCTCTTGCGATAGGGCTGATGGAACTGTGATGAATGATTTTGAGGTGCATGATCCCAAAGGTGTTTTGAGTAGAAAATTGCACCAATTGCTAGTACGTCCTAAGTCTCGATCTCGAACCCGATCTCGGTTATCTCGGTTATCCTAGTCATTCCTATTATTACGTCACTTCCAATCTTGTTTCATCTCATCTCAAGAGTTCATCCCAACCAAGCACATCTCTGATGATTATGGCTTCCATATAACTTCATTTGGGTTTAGCGATGGAAACCAATTATTTCTCCAAATAAATTTTGGTACTATGATTTCTCTAGGCTCGAATTTACAAATGATGATGATGAATGGATGGTGTCTGATGAAGGTCTACAGTTTTTTTCTTTTGAAATGAATTTTGTTACTCAAAATGGCTTATTTATTGATTCATATCGAATCAACGTGTTTAGCGTGAATTCATATTAGTATTTATTCAGAGCATCGTGTTGTTGGCCATTGCCTGTTTCCAATTCGGGTCAGTTAGAGCACGGATGAGATTTTTAGGTAAATGAGATATAGATACTTGAGAGTGGAGATTATATTTAGGTTTTGGCTTATTAATCAAATGTTGAGTACGAGTAGTGGGTCAGTTAGCAGCAACAAGAGGAGGCTAGTTTGAGGGGTGGAGATGGGTGGTCTGCCGGAGGTGAGTGAGGAGGGGAAGCTACTGGAGCCAGTGAGGGAGGAGGGGAGGAGCCCGGTGAAGAGATATGAGATTGAGATATCCATTCATGAACGAAATGGGATGATAGACCATCATCAAGAAAGAAATATGTACCAGGTTTAGCACTATGCAAATTAGCAAAAGGAAAAGTACTTTCATCGAAGATAACGTGACGACAAATGATGATTTTGTGGGTTGATTAATCATAATCCCTCCATCCACAATCTGTAGACCTTATTACTATATAGGGATGTTCACTATTTTTAGACAATTTCCTTTTTAGTAGTAGGCCCCATAGTAAAATTACATTTATACCCTTCAATGAAATTAATAATTACTATTCCACCACATGATTAAATAAACATGGGCCCACCATATCACATTAAACAAATCTACTACCCAATAACTTAAAACAGCTTAACCAATTCAATTCCTACCGACCTAATTAATTTCCTAATTCGATCTGTTTTTCACGCTTTCTTCTATCTTCTCCTTTTTCCCTTGCTTGAATCGTGTTTCCATGGATTTGCCTCCTTTACAATCACCTCCCTTCACGTCGCCTCCTTCACCCAATTTTGAAGATTTTTCATTCGACTCCAAACTTGCGTGTTTGAGGGCGATGGAGAAAGAGGGGGTGGATCTATCAGATTTCAAAAAAAAAAAAAAACAGCAGCAGCACTCACCATTTAAATAAGAAAGTGCAGAGAAGAAGAAGAAGAAGAAGAAGAAGAAGAAGAAGAAGAAGAGAGAGGAGAAGAAGACTGGAAGAAAAGAAAAGGAACGAAAAAGTAGCCTGGCTCAAGAAAATTTTTGAAGAAAAAGAAGAGAGATAAAAGATGGAAGAAATATGGAAGAAAGTTTGCTGAAAATGAAAGTAGATTTTTGGTGTTTGATTTCGTCCAATCCCAAAATTTTAATTATTTTAATTACCTATTTTTATATTAAATATTTTATTTATTTGTTTATGTTTAATACCTAAAATATGCTAGACTTTAATCAACAATAATAAGAATAACTAATCAACTATGACAAGGGGTACTTAATAAACATTTTACACATCATCACAATGCATTAAACTTCGCGCCAGAAAGATTTTGTCTATTCTTCATGGACAGAGGGAGTAACATTTATAGCCACAATAATTAGAGGAATAGCCCAAAAATACGCAAGGTGTAGAACGCGCTTGAAGTTTATTGATAGTGGTGGCAGGAATGAGTGGGTGGCATAGACAACCAAAAACGCGTACATGAGAGTACGCCAAAGTTTTCTTATACAATATCTGAAGAGAAGAGAGATATTGCAATGTTTTAGTGGGAAGATATTGAGAAGATAGGTTACCATTCGCAATGCATGAGGCCAAAAAGAAGGAGGCAGTGAAGCATGAAGAAGAAGGGTTCGCATAATATTATTGATGGAGTGAATCTTTGGTTCAGCTTTCCCATTTTGAGACGAAGTGTGGGGACAAGAAAAACAAAAAGATAACCCATTTGAGGCACGTAATTCCAAAAATTTACGATTATCATATTCTTTTCCATTATCACATTGATGAGTTTTAATATCTCGCTCAAATTGAGTATGTATGTAAACGTAAACATGAAGAAAGTAGAGTGAACTTAACATTTATGAGATAAAGGAAAAGTCCACAAGAAATTAGAAAAATCATCTAATATAAGCATATAATAGTGATGTCCCGAAGCGCTCAAAATAGGAGACATCCATAGACCACTATGAACAATATCAAAAGGCATTCGAGTGCTAGAATTGGAATCTATAAAAGGCAATTTAACTTGTTTGCCGATAGAACAAGACTTGCAAATGTGGGAGTCACGTTGCTTATTAGATGCAATAAATCTATCTTTTCTAAAAGACTCGAAGATGGGAGTACCCGAGTGGCCCAAGCGATCATGCCACAAAGAAGGAGCAAAGGCAGCAAAAGTGGAAGAGGAAATGGTCTGGTCGTTAACGGTGTATATGGGGTATAAATCACCTTGGCTCTTACATCTTATTAGAATCCGCCTGTTCAAAAATCATTTACAGATAATCTAAAATGGTCAAATTCTACATAAACATCATTATCAGTGGTAAATTTGCGTACAGACACGATATTTTTTATAAGGTGAGGAGCATGGAGGACATTTTTTAAGACGAGTGGAGGACGTGGAGAAGAAAGATTAGTGTGACCATAACCTCGAATAAGAACAGAATGACCATTGCCGAAAATTATAACATGATTATTACTAACATTAAAATAAGATGAGAGAATATCTTTGTTCGATGTCATATGAGAAGTTGCGCCTGTATCCATATACCAATTTGCATCCGGACGATTAAGTCTAAGCATGTGCATTGCAGCCTAGATATTTGTAGGAGTGGGGGGATTGTTGCAGCAACATGAGCTTGAGGAGGATAGGAGCCGAGAACTCCAGATTACGGTGAAGGAGCATACCACAACGCTGTTGGATATGGGCATAGGGGAACAACCCATAGCATACCTGGCCAGGCTCCTTGCTGATTATGTGGCAAAAAAAAAAAGATCACGATTGTTGTTGTTGTTGATGCCGGTAGCTACCACGGCCACTGGAGTTGTCACAACCTCCACGGCCACCATGACCTCCATGACTTTTACTACCATTATTGAGCGAGAATCTTTCTTCCCATTATTCTGCTGTTGTGGTGAGAAATTGAGATCACCAGAAGAGGAAGAATCAATCTTACGTTGAGAGTTTGCTACCATAGCAGCGGCAGCACCGATTGCCGCTTTCTTAGCTAAATCCGATTCTTCAAGAATGAGCATAGATCATGCTTGATAGAAGGGAGGTAGAGGGTTACTCTAACGGATGAGAATATCAACTCTGTTATAGGCTTCAGTGAGACCGGAGACTAACTGAAGCACCAATCGATCGTTAGAGACTGTAGCACCAACATTCTTAAGTTGATCCGTCAAAGCTTTTAGATGTTGGCTAGGCAGATACATTTGTGTTGGTCCTGTTTAGACCAAGTCTTCACACGTGTAAAGGGGGTGAATACATGTGTATATTGTCAGTGACGACTTTTTGACTTTTCCACGCTCGTGACTCAGCCTCTTACAATGTACACTGATCTATTAGAATAGTGAAAAAAAATAATGCAATGAGGTGTGTGATGTTGCCCGGTCAGCAAGCTGCTATCAATATTGTAAGCGTGTGTGCGAAAGTTTGAGCTCTAGTTCTACTCAGTTTTAAGTTTGCTGAAAGTATTTTTCCTTTAGTGCAAAACATGCGAGTGCAAGTTTGTGTGTGAAAAGAATGCTAGTTGCTGAAGGTGATCAACAACTAGTTTTGCTATGAATATGCAGTTTATGAAAAGCAATTTGTATAGGTGTTAAACCTAAAAATACATAGACACATAATTTTTAAAGTGGTTCGGCCCAAACCTGGCTTACATCTACTGTCTTCCCGTCGGAGGTGAAATCTTAGAGAATTTTTTTTAGGATTTCAGTTGGCACCTCAGAGCTCTACACTGTAGGTTTCAATGGGCACCTACAAGCCAAATTGTGAGTAGTTACCTTGCCAAACTCACCTCCTCTTTCTTTTGAGAGAAAGAATCGGTCTTCCAACTATTGAGACATCTCTTTACATTAAAGCACAATACAAAGGATAAGGATGTTCGACTAAGCTAAGATATGCGTGTAGCTTAGTTTCTAGTGGAAAAATCTAAGGCTAGATCTCTGAAGACATGAACACTCAAAGAAGGTGAGTGTTCAATGAATCTTGAAAAACTGGAGATCCAAGAGAAACGTGAAAACTATTCAGCGCGAGACTTCGACGAAGTCTTCTTTTCTGCTCTTTCTTCTGAGTTCTTCTGTAAGGTGATGAGACCTTGGTTTTTATAGCTTGGGAGTCTGATATGGAGCGAGATAGAGGAGATGTGCATGGGGTGCATGGGCCGCGTCCGGTTATCGTGTATCAAAGGAGGTCGAAGAAGGCGTGAGATTGGGCTGGAGGTCTACGTTCGTGGGCCTGGTTATATTAGATAAAATTATGTTATTTTATTTATTTAATTGTAATGGGTCGAGCAATGCTCCTTTACGGGTTTTCTTTGTTGGTTCTTTCCCGTATCGTATTAAGAGAGTCGAACCAACCCTAGGGTATGAGCATTATTTAAATAGGGTTTCTTTCTTCAATAAAGGTACGGAAGAATTATTTTAGCCTGGTGGCTGGCGGCTTAGGCCGAGGATCGTGTTTCTTCTCTTTATTTTCTATTCTCAAATTCCGCTCATAACAATTGGTCCGACCTGCCGGATCCCAACCTCACGCCATGACGATTAGAGACGTGTCAGATCGATTGGAGGCTATCGAAAAAGATAGGGAGATGGTGCAGGCCGAGTTCAAGGTCATGCACGAGAGCCTCGCCGCACTCACCGCATCAATATCTGCGGTCATGAAGGAGATGAAGAATCGGCCGGGATCGTCGACGGACGGCCGGGGATCGAACGACGTCGACGGAGATGAATCACCGAAGGGGAGCAGCCACGGGAACAAGAGGGAGACGGAGGAGCCCAGGCGCACGGTCCCGCTGCCTACGTTCGATGGGACCGACCCTATTGGATGGCTAGCCCGTGCGAATCAGCAGTTCGAAATTGCCGAGACGCCGAACGAGTTGAGAGTTGCTGCGGCGATGGTAGCGATGGAGGGGGATGCATTATATTGGCTGACATGGCAACGCTACCGGAAACCGAATATGTCGTGGGCGGATTTTTCGGAGAGTTTAGTGGCGCAGTTTGATACGAGATTTTAAGGCGATATTTTTGAGAGATTGGCTGACATCCAACAAACCGGTACCGTGGCTGAATATACCTCGTTGTTCCTGCAGCTATCAAGCCAGGCGCCCTCTCTACCTGATAATCAGTACCTTGGATACTTTATGAAGGGTTTGATGTCCCAGGTCCGGGCCTATCTGCGCGTCCTCCGACCAGCAGACTTAGAGACGGCAATGATCTTGGCTCGAGATGTCGAGGTGAATTTGGGGTTCTTAGGAGGGAACAGACAGAGTCAGGTTTCATGGAGCTCAGCGTCGAAGCCCTCCAGTTGGTCGAAGAGTGGGAGCTCAGGTTGGTCGGGGAGCGGGGGAACTAATCAGCGCAGTACTATCGGAGGTGGACAGGGACGCTCCGGGGAGAAAACTATCACGTCCGGGCCGTCGGCCGCAAACTCACAAGGTTCGCAAACCCCACAGAGACCGCGCTTCACGCGGTTGTCGCAGCAAGAGTTGGCGGAGTTAAAAGCTAAAGGACTATGTTTTCGATGCCGACGGCCGTACTCACCGGGTCATGAGTGTCCGCTAAAGCAGCTACGCGTGATGCTCGTAGAAGAAGGAGAGGATATGGCGGTGAAGCAACATGAATATTATCAACCCACCGGGCTAGAGGAGATCGAGGACGACGAGGCGGAGGAGGAAGAAAAGGCTGCGGATCTGCCCCTTTGCTCAATGGCGGGTTTAGATTCTCCACGCACGATGAGACTGCAGCGGAGCTTAGGGAACCGACCCATCGTGGTTATGATAGATAATGGCGCTAGCCATAATTTCGTGTCGCAGGAATTAGTACAGGAGCAGGGTCTGTCGATCAGCCGGGAAGAGAGATTTGGGGTGTTGTTAGGCGACGGAAGCCGGGCTGAATCTGCGGGGGCGTGTTATGGAGTGAGGGTGGAGTTGGCTGGCTGTAGTTTCCTCATTGACTGTTTCGTGTTTCAGCTGGGAGGGGTCGATTTAATCCTCGGCAACACGTGGCTTTCTACACTGGGAGAGGTTCGGCATAATTACGAAAGTATGATAATGAAGTTCACATGGAATGGGAAGGCGGTGGAACTCAGGGGGGATCCTCAACTATGCCGGGGGCCGATGCGAATGAAGGCATTAGTCCGCGAGGGGGAGGACTCGCAGCTTTGGGCTGTAGTGGAGGAGCACGCCGGGGCGCGCCTGACTGCGGCTGTGCCCGAATTATTGGAGGATATTTTGAATCGTTATACGGAAGTGTTTGGGGAACCACAGGAGCTGCCACCGAGTAGACCTCACGATCACCGGATCAACCTGAACCCGGGGATGCAAGCGGTTTCAGTTCGCCCCTACCGCTACGGGCACCATCAGAAAGACGAAATTGAGCGACTCGTGCGTGATATGCTGACTGCGGGAATTATTCGCCCGAGTACGAGTTCCTTCTACAGCCCCGTTTTGCTCGTCAAAAAGAAGGATGGTAGCTGGAGGTTTTGTGTGGATTATCGCGAGCTTAACAAGGTGACGACTCCGGATAAATACCCTATTCCGGTCATACAAGAAATGCTTGATGAATTAGCTGGAGCGGTCATTTTTTCAAAGATAGATTTGCGATCCGGTTACCACCAAATCCGCGTGTCAGCCAAGGACATACCAAAGACTGCTTTCCGTACTCACAGTGGCCACTATGATTTCTTGGTCATGCCATTCGGATTGACGAACGCCCCTGCCACCTTCCAGTCAACGATGAACGACATTTTTCGCCCACACCTGAGGAAATTCGTGCTCGTATTCTTCGACGACATCTTGATTTATAGTCACTCGAACGAGGAGCACCGCCTACATGTTGAATGTGTGCTATCTATATTAACGGAGAATCAGTTCGTGGCGAACTTGAAGAAATGCTCTTTCGGCTGCCAACAAGTGGAATACCTCGGGCACATTATTTCGGAAAAGGGGGTCGCTATGGACCCCGCCAAAATTGCGGCAGTTGTAGAGTGGCCAAGACCCAAATCGGCGAGGGAAGTTCGGGGCTTCTTGGGCCTCACGGGGTATTATCGAAGGTTCGTGCGGGAATATGGGCTAATCGCGAGACCGCTGACGGAGTTACTAAAGAAGGAAGTAGCAGCCAAGAAGTTCGAGTGGTCCGCATCAGCTGATGCGGCATTTCAGCACTTAAAGAAATTCATGACGGAGGCCCCCGTCCTTGCTTTACCACAGTTTGATAAGCAATTCATTGTGGAATGCGACGCTTCAGGTTCCGGTGTCGGGGCGGTGCTGATGCAAGAATGGAGACCTATTGCTTATTTTAGCAAAGCACTATCGGGCCGCACGGTGTCGAGATCGGCGTACGAGCGCGAGATGATGGGCTTGGTCATGGCGGTGCAGCACTGGAGACCATATCTGCTTGGGCGGCGATTCATCGTTCGCACCGACTATCGAAGTCTGAAGCATTTGTTGTATCAGAAAATTGTTACTCCTGCACAACAAGTTTGGGTGGCTCGGCTATTGGGTTATGACTTCGAGATCGAGTACAAGACGGGTAGCTCGAATGCAGCCGCCGATGCCCTTTCACGCATGCCCGGACACGCGGAGTTTCGAGCCATGAGCCAAGCGGAATGGGTGAATAGCTCTGACATCGTGAAGGCACAGGAGGAAGACGAGTATGTTAAGCTTATTCGCAAGGATATCCTAGCGCAGCCAGGTAGCCGACCCGGATTTCAGATGGTGGAGGACCGGCTCTTCTACGAGAATCGACTAGTGCTGCCAGCAGACTCTACTTGGATTCCCACGCTGTTGCACGAGTTTCACGATACGCCGTCGGGAGGGCACGCCGGGGTGTATAGAACGTATCGTCGCATTGCTAGCAGCATCTATTGGAAAGGTATGTTCCAAAGGGTGAAAGAATATGTGGCTAACTGCTTAATCTGTCAGAAGATGAAATATGAAGTTATGTCACCGGCCGGACTTCTTCAACCGCTCCCAATTCCGGAGCACATTTGGGAGGACATGTCCATGGATTTCATCACGTGCCTCCCTAAGTCGAAGGGGTTCTCGGTAATCTTGGTGGTTGTGGACCGATTATCTAAGTACGCCCATTTTTTGTCCTTGAAACCTCCGATCTCAGCTCGAGCCGTGGCGGAAATATTTATACGGGATGTGGTTCGTTTGCATGGCATTCCCAAATCCATAGTAAGCGATCGGGACTCCATGTTCATGAGTTCGTTTTGGAAGGAACTTTTTGCTCAATCGGGAACACAGTTGAAGTTTAGTACGGCGTATCATCCCGAAACAGATGGGCAAACGGAGGTTGTGAATAGAGTGTTAGAGACATATTTGCGCTGTTTCACAGGTGAGCATCCGAAGCAATGGGTTCGTTGGATGGCATGGGCAGAATTTTGGTATAATACATCATACCAAACAGCCGCGAAAATGACTCCGTTTGAGATCGTGTATGGGCGCCCTCCCCCAACCCTGAAGAGATTTTTGCCGGGGGAGTGTCGGGTGGCTGCGGTGGTTGATACGCTGTGTAGTAGAGACGAGGTGCTCCGGCAGCTGCGCGAAAATCTTTTCCGAGCGCAGCAAGTCATGGTGCAGCAGGCAAATAAACACCGCCGAGAGGTTCAGTTCGACGTCGGCAATTGCGTATTTCTGAAAGTCAGGCCATTCCGCCGTCAGTCGCTACAGCCGGGAGTCCAACACAAGCTTTCAGCTAAGTTTTATGGGCCCTTCCGAATCCTGAAGCGGGTGGGGCAAGTAGCATATCGCTTGCAGCTACCGGTGTCTAGTAAAATACATCCGGTTTTTTATGTTTCTCAATTACGTCGAGTAGTGGGGGACCATCCGGTGATTGATGAGCTGCCTGACACATTGGACCTACCGGAGCAGTCGCCGTTGGAGCCGGAAGAAGTGCTAGCATGGCGGACGGTGCCGAGGGGCAGAGCGGAGGAAGAACAGGTGTTGATTCGATGGTTGGGGCAGTCGGTGGATGATGCTACTTGGCTGGATGTGGGAACGTTTCGGAGCCAATATCCGGACTTCAACCTTGGGGACAAGGTTGTTTTGGAGGGGGAGGAAATTGATATGGAGCGAGATAGAGGAGATGTGCATGGGGTGCATGGGCCGCGTCCGGTTATCGTGTATCAAAGGAGGTCGAAGAAGGCGTGAGATTGGGCTGGAGGTCTACGTTCGTGGGCCTGGTTATATTAGATAAAATTATGTTATTTTATTTATTTAATTGTAATGGGTCGAGCAATGCTCCTTTACGGGTTTTCTTTGTTGGTTCTTTCCCGTATCGTATTAAGAGAGTCGAACCAACCCTAGGGTATGAGCATTATTTAAATAGGGATTCTTTCTTCAATAAAGGTACGGAAGAATTATTTTAGCCTGGTGGCTGGCGGCTTAGGCCGAGGATCGTGTTTCTTCTCTTTATTTTCTATTCTCAAATTCCGCTCATAACAGAGTCAAATGTAACCGTTGGCGTAATCACATTCTAATCCTTGCTTTAATGACCGAATCTTGTTAATTAATCTCTAATTATTAATGCGGAGGTAACCGTTGGGATTCTGCGAAGTGTAGCATCTACGAGTCTTGTCGGGTGCAGTTGGTGATGTGATTCCTAATGTTAGATACAGCAAGGGATGGATGGAATGAAGATTTTTGAGATGTCATGGTGATATTAGGAATATAGTTGTTGGGCGGAGATGAAGGAGAACACGAGCATAAAGAGATTGGCGCCGGAAGAAAAACAATAGTAGAGAAAACCTTAATCCCGTGATACCATGAAAGAATATAATTTGTTGTGGTTTCATTCTCATAAACATGTATTTATAAAAGAATACATAAAACCCTAATTAACCATCTATTTGGGTAACAAAATATACCTAAAATATACAAAAGATACTGTCGTATCTTCTATTACTCATCTTTTTCAATTCCTTGACATGCAGAGGCTTTGATGAACCTTCTTGAGGTGATTTTGACAACAATGATGATATTGATTCAGTGTGGGGCTTCAATACTAAGGCAAGTGGTTTTGTTGTCTGCTTTTGAATATATCTATATATGACACCACAATGTAATCATTTTTATAAAAAAATAATGCATGACATTAAAACCCTTGAGGAATTCTCAAATCTTTGCCAGAAATGTTATCGTAGGCTTGATAGTAATCTCTCGAAGGAAGTTTCACACCTGGTACAAATCGGAGTGAAAAGTATTTGTTGACTTTCAACTTAAGATTCATACTATTCATATCCATTTCGAGCTCATGTATCTCCTTCTCCACTGTCCATCATATCTTTAAAGATAATTTGCATAGAATCAAGAGGAGGTGAAGGATATATTGGATATTAGGATAGGCAGCTTAGTTTCCTTCTCTAGCACTGTGTGTTTCTTATGTTCTAAGTAATTTACCTTTTACTTCAAGAACGGTTATGATCTCGCTCTGACAAAAATAATCTTTTCAGTCCCTATTTTTAATGCTACTCTACCATTGCCACTCTCAGGATATTTCTTCAGATTTTGGTGGAAGTTGAGAAAGAAGCAGCTAGCTCTCTCCGAGTACTGAGTACCCCACTTTAAAGGGCAGGAAATTCACCAAAATATGGCAACGACGCAAGAGACCCCTTCAACAACAAGCAGTTTCTCAAGGTATGATTCATTCAGCACAAACGATTATGCCTCTTCGCCTCCTGGAGATAACTTAAGTAGGTTCAACTCCATTAGTAGCTCAAGGGGCTTCGACCACAGCATGCAACAATTATTCGTTTTACGAATCTAATCCCTTCAGATCTAGTGGACTATTTAAGGTCTCGTCTAATACTAGTAAGGATAAATTCTAGTAGAAGATTCTGAGGGGGGATATATATACTTACGAACAGCAGCTTTGATGAGATTTTAGCGCGTTTAAACATATGCATAAATGAGAAAAGTTTTGTACGTAGCAATGCTCCAGAATGAAAATTGTAATGGCTTCTGCATCCGCGCGCGCATTCTGCTTCGCGTATACTCGATGAAGAGTTAAAGACGTGTTAATGCAATATTGGACGAACTTCAGGAAAATTCGGTTATACATACACTGTATTCTTTTATGCTTTGTTTTCTTTTCATGCCCAGGAACTGTTACCTTTTTTACTTCTGTTCTGAGATTCTTGTTTCGTTGTTCTGTAAGCAATTGCATCAGGTTCAACACCATCTTTCTTCATCTTCTCCAACACTGACGAGGCTTTTCCAATACGTTTACTATTGCCATACAGCGACGACACAAGAACAGTCCACGTTCGTTATCATATTCAAATTCAAATTCGAATTCAAAATTTCACATTAATTTAAGTAAGCACTTCATTGTTCTTGGGAATAACTGCTCACCTCCAAAATTTGAGGTATTCTATTCTATCTATGAGCTAAACGACCATCATTTTTCCTTTTCTTTTAATATTGTATTTTGTTGATATGGAGTAATTTTTCGAACTTGATACTATGTTGTTTAAATTATGAACGTTTGGTGTCTTTAATTCTAACATATATTCTCATAAAAACATAACGCAAAATGACAAAAAAATTCCAGTTTAGCATTTCAGTCTATATCAGGTGTAAATGGAGGTGAAAATACTTAATTACCGAAGGTGTTAGGGTTTGTTGAATTGTTTGAATGCAAGGAGTTGAATTGAATATTTCCTCCTCTTTTTTTTTCTTTCTTTTTTTTTTTTTTTTTTTTTTTTTTTTCGGAGAACCAATTTTACGTTGAGAGTGAATATTATCTTGTTTGATTTGGGCCTCCAACAATATTCAAAGAAATGGAAACCCAAGGCACACCAAAAAAAAAAAGTTAAGGGGCCGCTAATAAAAGTTAAGCTTAGTCCAATGTTAGTCCATTAAGTTTTGGTAGCTAATTTAATTCAAAATTATATGAGTATACAACTTGAATTCAAAACACTAGAGTTCAATTTTGAGTATAAACTCATAACTATTCGTTTTTCCAATAATCAAATTTCTTACATATTTCTAATTTCTGAATAAGTGGGTATTATCATGGAGTAGTACATTTTACAATACTTTATCAGCCGAAAGCCAGATAGAACATAAACGAAACAATGTAATGTGAGCCCATTGAATATCTCCAAGTTTTATCAAATTATAGTTTCTTGGCATCATTGAATCTATATTAATATATTAAAGAAGGATAGTTTCCCTCCAAAAATCTTGATATGTGAGACTTGGAGTATTATTTATTTTATTAAGTTATTCATATTTTATTAAGTTATCAGTTTTTATGCAATTCTTTAATGCATTTAATACTTTAAAAAATCTTATTTTTTGTTCATTAAAATTTAATACATTAATTAAATTTTAAGTAACCTAAGATCACTACCTAGGAAGATAATTTTGACTAATAATTTTTCTCATTGTTTTTTTTTTTCCCTTAAATAGTATAGTACTATTTTGTTGTAGTCTATTATATACACTAAAGTAAAATAGTCTTATTTAAATTTTCACTCCAAAACTATATTATCTACATTAATTAAAATTTTGGAGTTAGCAACAACTTTAAAAATTATTGCTTACAATATTCAAGAATAAATCATAGTTCAAAAATTCTTATGCATGCTAAAATTAAAACATAAAATTTGAACATTTAAATATGTATTTTTTATTTTTTGTATATAATTATTGAAGTTATATTTTGTCATATGAAATATTTATAAATTATTTTCCGGCAACGTGGGTGTTAGTTCTTTAACTAATCTCCCATGTTCTATAGAATTTCGAAACATTTCGAGTCTCTTCAACTATAAAATGGTGAACATTTCATGTCCAATATCGTTAACTATTTATAGGGAAAGCACCAAAATTGTATCTTCTTCAGTGTGTGTTCTCTTTGATGGAAAAGAAAAGGAGGGATAAGAAAAGATGAAAAATATTATCTGTGGCTCCCCATTAACTTTATTATATGTTTTCTAGGGTGGAAAATGTGGGAAAATATTATTATGATTTTGGGTGAAAATGTGGGAAAATATTATCACTTTAAATAGGTGGGAAAATATTATCATGATTTTGAGTAAAAAGTGGGATAAGGGGTTGCTTAAGGAAAAAATTTCCTCCTGCACGGAGAAAATTATCCATACAAAGAGAACGTGGAAAATGAAGGAAAATATTGGAAAATTTTCCTTTTCACCTTTTTATTTTATTATTTTTTATTTATAATGGTTTTTCACTTCTTTTCACTCAAAACACATTCACAAAACTTTCTATATTCCATATCGCGTACTTTGAAAAGTCCATCCCATTTCTCAGGGTCAAAACATTTGAGCTTTGAAAATATTAAATAAATTAATATGTTTGTTCTCGAAGCTTTCTTCTAAGAATCATCAACATATTTAAAAAGAAGATGAAATGAATTCATCTCAACAAGAGCCAAAACATAATTGGATAAACTAGTACTTCCCTCCGTCTCACTTGTATAGAGATAGTTGACTGCCTTTTTGTGAGACAAAAGTGCAGTCAACTATCCCTATATAAGTGGAACGGATGGAGTATTATAATTTGTCAATTCTCTTTAGAAAAGTCCACTAATAATTTCCTCATTAATGACATCAAAATTTCAGCATTTCAATTCAACCAACTCGTTAATTATAAGTTAGGAATATAATACAAAATCAAAACCTTCGCTTTCCAATATATATTAATCCAACCAACACAATTCAACCTAAACTAAATGCTCTCCAAAAAATGTTTCCACAATTAATAATCCAACATCTAAACTTCTGGTTGTCGGAGCACCCATCCATCGTCCACTTCCGGTGGAGCCCGACGGAGACGTGGGCGGCAACTTGGTCGTTCCTTATCGCCTCCATTGCCGTTTACGTCTCCGTCTGCGTCCTTCTCCACCTCATACTCCGCCTCCTCGGGCGCCAGAAGCCCGTGCCCCTCAGCCACGCCCCGGCACTCCACAGCCTCGCCATGTCCCTCGTCTCCGCCTGATCGCCGCCGGCATGCTGGCCTCCTCCGCGGCGGAGATCCGAGACACGCGGTGGATATGGCAGCGGAGCAAGACACCCTTGGAGTGGCTCCTCTGCTTCCCACTCGGCACCCGCCCCTCCGGCCGCGTCTTCTTCTGGTCCTACCTCTTCTACCTCTCCCGCTTCCTCCACGTCATCCGCACCTCGCTCCTCCTCCTCCGCCTCCCGGGGCGGCGGTTCCCTCTGTCCCACGTGGCCAGCCACTCCGCACTCATCTGCACGGCTTTCCTGTTCCTAGAATTCTCGCAGTCGTTCTAGGTGCTGGCCATCCTGTCCATGGCGGCGGTGTTCGCCCTGGTGTACGGGTACAGGTTCTGCATGGAGGCAGGGGTTTTGAGGAGGAGGTATAGCTTCTCCTTCGTGATGTTCTGCCACGTGGTGCTGGTGGTGACGAACGGGGCGTGGCTCGTCGGAGTGCTGGTGCTGCACTTGTGGAAGGGAGGGTGCAACGGCATGGGCGCCTGGCTCTTCAACACCCTCCTCAACAGCTTCGTCCTCCTCTCCCTCCTCAGCTTCTACCTGCGGAGGTGCTTCTCCTACGAAACGGATTCTGGGATTCATTTCAATAATTGATTGATACTTCCCGAAAAGTTGGACAGTATTTCGTTTGCAAAGGTTAAGCCGAAATAAAGCAACGACAATATACCCAACATAATATGCATATCATAACATAAGGATCGCATGGGATTCAATGGCTCAACGAATCGACGTAAAACCATCATTCCAATACATAGAGTCGAGATCAAGATCTCGAGGATAGATAATAATAAGTTCAAAGTGCAGTAGTTCGAGTTTCGAAACAAGAATACATTTTGAGGAAGCTTAACAAAAAAAGATTTCCTAGCTTCAACTCCACATCGTCACCACCGCAGCATCAACCTGAAAACATTTGGAAATATTTGGGCTGAGTACTCATGTACTCAGTGGGCTGCGCATTTTATCAAAAGCTTGGAAACATAGTAGTTTATCCATATCATAGGCATGTCTTAGAGGTTTTGGAAAACAAAGATCAACTAAGCATGCTAAATTAATTTTACTTGCAGCTGCTTCATGTCGTATTCTACAGTTACTCTTACTGTGATTTCGGACCTCTAGCCACCGACAAATCCATATATTCAGACTTCGGGTCGAAATCGGAGAGTCTATTTGAGTCGGTGAACTCCAGGTCGAAACCCATAAATTCCATTAAAATAGTATATGAGAGAGATACCAATCACATAACTATCAGGGGAGTGTACACGATTCAAGGCAAGTTTATAAGGCTAAGCGATGAATCTCGATCGATTACTTCAGAGCATTAAACATGTAGAGTGCACATTAAATGTTTTCATGGATAACCAGTTTTCATCTTTAAAATCTTAAGCATACATAACTCATATACTTTGGAAGAATAAGCCACCTCTTGAAGCATAGTAGAATGACCGGTCCTGATAAGCAACGTCTAAATTAAAAACCTCGTCGAACCGCGCCTATTCATAACGATATAATAAGAATTCTAAAATTATTAAAATAAATCTAAGTGAAATATATTTGCTTTCTTGATTAAAATCTGTTAGGGTTAACAGATTTGTTTGAATATTTTAAATCTTTTTATTAATAGAACAACCAATTCTTTATTATTAAGGGAATCCAATTAAGGAATTAATTAGGTTAAAAATTTGTTGAATATTTAATCTGAAATTAGGATAAATTTCGAAACGCCTAATTAACGCTTGATAATTAGTTAAATCTTAATTATTCTTAAACTATTGCACATAAAACCATCAGAAGCAGTTCTCGACCTAGCTAATAGCAAAAGCCCATTTGAGATACCCATCTTCCCCAAATCCCTTTCTCAGCCCCTCATAGACGCGCGCACACACGAATCTGCTATTCCTCTCGAGCTCACCCTCGATTTCGTCTCTTCCCGTCTTCCTCGCCAGAAACGCCGTTCTTCAACAGCCCCCGCGTTAACGCCGCCGTCGGGCGGCTTTCTCCCTTCCTTCACCCTAAATCCCTAATCTGAAACCCTATCGAAATCCTGGAAGCTCGACTTGCGCGACCATCTCCGCCGCGGCTCAGTTTCCGGCTGATAACGCCGCCGCCGCTGGTCTTCTTCTTCGTCAACAGGCATCACGCCGCCGCCGCCGTCAGACGCTCCCGACGAGCCTCGGGTCTGCTCCACCGATTCTCCGGTGTGACAACTGCAGCGCCGCCGTGCCGGTTGGTTCCTATCGCCATCGCGTCTGCGCTGGTTACAGCAACGAGCCGTTTCCCTAAACTCTCCGACAGAACGACGAGGGAACAAACTCCCTCGTCCCAGTAAACCTTCTTCAACCCCTTTCTCCCTCGTTTTCATATTTTACTTACTGAAGCTTTGTTCTTTGTTCGTTCAAAACCAAATTATGCATTTGTGTTGATTAAATCTTTATTTGTTCATTGAAGTGTGGTTCTCAAGTTCTTCTTTAGTGTTAGGTTGCAAGATCTTTTTTTTTTGTTGTTAAAAGAAAAGTCTGTCTTAGTGGTTTAGGAGTTTCAGCTCGTTTATTTGTACTTCTTTGTCTCTATTCTGAAATTAAGTTATATCCTTGCTTGGTTTCTATACTCCCATTCCCGTTTTTAGATACCATATTTCCTGCTTCGTTTTCAAGTAGGAGTTGTAGTTTTGGTTTTGGCTTTCCCTATGTTCATTAGTACTAGGCGAGACATATAAGTGGAGCATATATATAAGGCAGTTGAGTTGTTGATATTATTGTGAAGTTGCCGTAGACATAATAAGCTTGATTTGCTTCATATATCAAAAGTTCACGTTCTTGTTCAATTTGGAAAACATGCAAATAGCTTAGTTATTATGCTTATTAAATTTTCTGTTTTCATACTTAAAAGTTTTTCTAGCTTAAAAAAAAAAAAAAGAGAATATAAAGAGGCTAGGAACCCTTACAGTTTAAGGAATTGGAATGGTGGTGATGATTGTAGGTTTGAGAGGATGCAAAGCTGCAGCTTCTTCTTCTTCTTCTCCTTCTTCTCTCCCTTATGTTTTCTGTATTTCTATTCTTTCTTTTGAGAGAGTTTGGTGTTTGATTTGTGCAGGAGAAGAAGTGAAGAAGGGTGATATACGAAGAGGTTCATGGGAGTGGTAGAAAAAGTCTAACGAGGCCATGCTCTCAAGTACAGTTATGGGACTACCAGAATTTAAGGGATGCAGCATTTGAGTTTGATTTTCTTGCAGGGATTTGTTGAAATCGTGTGTCTGCACACAATTGACTTGAGGGTGTAATTTTTTTTATTTTCATTTATTATTATTGTATTTCTTTTTGTGAAATTTTTTTTGGGCCTTGGTTATTGGACTTTATTTATTTAATTAGCCTGTGATGTTGCAATAATTTAAAAGGGCTTGGTTCTACTTCCATTTAAAGAATTTATACACTTGTATTCTTGGTCCATTTATTTGTCACTTAAAGATTAATTAATCGTTCTCTGATTAATCTTTATAATATAAAGTAATATAATGTTGAGTTCGATTTCTTAGTTTGCAAATTTCATACGTCTTAAACAATCAAAATTCTATTTGTTAGAAAATAGTGATAAGGCTACGCAAAATTTTCGAATTTCTACGCATTTTCTATTTATTAAAAGTGAGGGTATCCAAATCCGAGGATTTATGGCTGAAAATTTAGTTGTAAGCTAAATTTTATTGAGGCCCATAATTTGGATGGAAAGCTTGTACGTTAAAGTAAAATTTGAGAATATTAGTTCGGTAAATTATATTAGAGCATCTCCAGCGCGGGGCTCTCCGGCGGCTCGCGGTGACTTGTGAGTCGATGCTGCGGGTCGCTCGGTCACTGGCGAGTCCGCTGAGGCTCACGCCCAGCTCGCATCCCCGACCCCGGCTCGCGCTCCCCATTTCTGCTGTGCTGACATCATTATGATGTCAGCCAGCACTATATATATTTTTTTTTTTATTTTTTTTTTAAAAATTGATTTTTCCGTAAAAAGATTAAAAAAAAAATTAAAGGATCCGTTGCAAATGCAACGGCTACAATTCCCATTCCTCCCTATAAATACACACCACCACAAATCAAATTCCACACCTCAAAATTTCATCTACACTTCTACAAAATCTCATTTTTCTCAACAAAATCCTACAATTTCTTCTTTTCGCAAGCCCATTCATCGATGGATGACGAGTCATTTTTGGAATTGTTGCGCTCCCAAGGACTCGGTTGTGGAGCATGATCGAAAAATAGGCTTGTTTTATTGTATTTTTTTTTAATTGTTGTATTTCGTTTCAATTTAATAAAAAAAATTCTAAAAATTCCGTTTCTTTTTTAATTAAAAAATAAAAATAAAATAATTAAACAAATAAAATCGAACGAAAAACGAAACGAAATACGAATTAAAAAAATATATAAAAAATCGTAAATAAAATGAATTAAAAATAAGAGAGAGCACGGGGGAGGGACTTGCGGCTGGAGATGAAATTTGGAGAGAGTCCCTCCCCACCGGAATAGTGCCGAGAGCCCCTAAAAGGGGCTCTCGGCTGGAGATGCTCTTAGTGTTTGAACTTTGAACCCGTAATAATTGAAAAATAAAAGATAATGTATACTATTTTTTTAAAAATAAAAAAGTTAATTACTCCTAAGATAATTGTATTAGTTTTTTAAGGGTGTGTTATGGAAAATTATTATGGGAAAAGGAAAGAAAATAGAACAATCACTCTTTAAATTTTTCATTTTTTCCCACCTCCTTAGATTTAATAAGCGTGCGTGTATACATGTGTATAGATATATTTATTTAAAATTGAAAGTATCGAACAAACAGAATCGTGTGATTAATAGATAAATAAAACTCAAATAGCGAAGACATACTGTTGCCCATGAAACCAATTTCTTCAAAAAGGAAAATGAAAATAAAGATTGGTACGTGTCTTCACATGGTAATGGAGAAATACTACTACTAATAATTTGATCTAAATATTGATTCAAAAATAAATAAATAAATAAATAAATAAAAAATAAAATAATTTGATCTAAATATTAGGTTGAAAACCTTAATAACACGAGCTATCAAGAAGTAGCATATGTTGCCACTTGCCACTTCATGCCAAAGTTTGGGATTAATAATAATAATAATAATAATAATAACCTAGAAATGTAAAAGAAAACATATTTTTATTTCGCAACATTTAATTTCACCTCTAAAGAGTATTTTGAAGTGTTTGAATCTAATCTTTACCCGTCATTCTTGCTTCCTCCCATGATACCGCATCCTCAATGACAAAAAAAGAAAAGAAAAAAATTATATCTACATTCTATCAAAGTTGAATAAACAAGATGAAAATAATTTTAAATATGAAAAGTTAATAAATTATAAATTGGTCTAGGCTCTTATTTTACAGCCCAAAATATATATGGCCCAATAATATTAACATAAAACGTTTATTTGAAGAGGTGAGAATAAAATAGAATAGAATCTACTCTGCCGTCAAAAATAAAATAGTATTAGGGCTCCCTTTACTCAACGCAGAGATTACGATCCGTTCCCTCTTTGTCTCGGAAAGAAAAGGGGACCTCCGGCTTTTCTACCCTTTTAGTATATATATTGTAAAAATTATCTCTTTTAATACACTAATGGTAAAAATGTCATTGAGAGAATTAAATAATTGACTGGGCCCACAATTAATTCAAACTACCGAACAAGTCGGCCTTGGAACTTGGGAAAGTTGGTTGGGTCAAGCTGTGTTTCTGTGTGTGTGTGTCGGCTTCGGCTATTTGGACGGAAGCTGTTTTTTTTTTTTTGTTTTTTTTCCTTTTGTCAAATTTGGTTATGTATTATATTCTCTCCCTCTCGCCTCTCTATATTAACACATTTGAGAAACAACCGATATCTCCTCAACCCTCAACACTACACACCTCATACTACTACACACTCTCTTCTTCATACTACTACCACCGAAGCACCCCCTCCTTTATAAGGGTATGCAAGCAAACCCAAACCCCAACCCTACCCATACTACTCTTTCTACTCTCTTTAATATATAAAAAAATCATAATCTCAAATAATACTCTCTCCACCGGCTTCCCTCAAAAAATCCGGCTGCCCTCAAGCATACAACCTCACCGGAGTAATGGGGTCACAATACGTAATCGAAAACGACCACTTTGTCTTGCCGAAAACGAATCGGGGATCTCCGTCGAAGTAATACCACGACGAATATCGGTATGTTTTCCGGCGAATGTAGTATTATTTTTTTTGCTATGAATTTAAATTGTATTATATGTTAGGATTTAATTTGAAATTAATTCGCTTAGTGATTTGTTTAAATTAAATGATTCTTATTTTGTTTAAATTGTATTATTTTGTTGTGATTTAATTCGAAATTATTAGAATTTTGTAGTTTTTGTAATTTTAAAATTTATATTTAGCTTAAGGAAACAAATAGAAAAATTCGGGCACAGCCGGCCGGTCAATCCGACGCCGGAAAATGGCCGTCCGGTCGTTTATTACGGTGGCCGGAAAAATCACTTTTCCGGCCACCAGATGGACCGGCCGGAAATGCCCGAAAATTCCAACTTTTTTTTAAAGTATGGATAGTAAATTACATGTATTTTACAAGTTAATTAATTCATTTATTTAATTTTTTTAAAATTAGTTGATTATTATTTGATTTAAATTAATTATTTTATGTGATTAAATTCTAAATTATTTCAAATATGTAGTGTTGTAATGTTAAAAATCATATTTAGGTTCACACAAAAAAGAGGAATTTTTTGGCATAGCCGGGCGATCGGTCGGTCGCCGGAAAAGTGCCGTCCGGCCTTGTATTCCAGTCGCCGGAAAAATCACTTTTCCGGCCATGGGATGGACCGGCCGGCTATGCCCGAAAATTCCAATTTTTTTTCTTAGTATGGATAGTAAATTAGATGTATTTTATAATTTACATAATTCGCTTATTAGTTTTTTTAATATTAGTTGATTATTTTTTTATTTAAATTAATTGTTTTATGTGATTAAATTCTAAATTAGTTCAAATATGTATTTCTTGGCATATGAAAATTCATATTTAGGTTCACCAAAACAAGAGGAATTTTTTGGCATAGCCGGCCGGTCGATCGGTTGCCGGAAAAGGGCCGTCCGGCCTTGTATTCCGGTCGCCGGAAAATTCACTTTTCCGGCCATGGGATGGACCGGCCGGTTGTTCCCGAAAATTCCAAATTTTTTTCTTAGTATGGATAGTAAATTAGATATATTTTATAATTTACATAATTCGCTTATTAGTTTTTTTAATATTAGTTGATTATTTTTTTATTTAAATTAATTGTTTTATGTGATTAAATTCTAAATTGGTTCAAATATGTAGTTCTTGGCATGTGAAAATTCATATTTAGGTTCATCAAAAAAATAGGAATTTTTTGGCATAGCCGGTCGGTCGATCGGTCGCCGGAAAATGGCCGTCCGGTCATGTATTCCGGTAGCCGGAAAAATCACTTTTCCGGCAACCAGATTGACCGGCCGGATATATCCGAATTTTTCCCGTTTTATTCTCATTATATATAAATATTGAGATGTAATTTATAAGATTAATAATTCATTTATTGAATTTTTTTTGGAAATTAATTGATTATTATTTTATTTAAATTAATTAAATATGTAATTGATGAGTTGGTTAATTTTTATTGATCTTGTCTTACAGGATTCTTCGGCGCCATGGTACTGTAGAAGCAGTTTGATCAACCGGAGATTTGATGTCGGCAACTATTATAGGGTTAAAATCTTGGAAGATATAAAGTTGGCACTGAGCGAGACATATCGAGGTGGTGAATTGGTCGATGAGTTTCAGTTGGGACCTTTCGGACATTTGCTCGATTGGGAGCCGGGGCAGAACAGTAAACCTCTGCTCCACTCCGTGTTATCTCGAGCTGTCGTGACGGAGGTGGGAATTTGGTTCCACATTAGGGGCCAGTACGTAGAGTACACCGTTCAGGACCACGCTCTGATCACGGGGTTGAGATTTGGCCCTACTGATTTTGATCCCAGGATTCAGAGGGAGCCAAGGACATCCCGTTTTTTTCAAGACGTCTGTGGCGGCCATGGTCAGAAGGCGGCACTGTTGCACTCCCAGTTGGGAACACTCACGTCTGAGAATGATCCAGACGGGCAACTTCGATTGAAGTTGGCAAACTTATTGATGGCCAATTGTTTTATCCTCGGTCATGACGGGCAGGCTCCACCCCACCAGTGGTTGTGGGAGTTGATCGACGACACTGATGAGTTCAATTCTTTTCCTTGGGGTGCGTACTCCTACAAGACCTTGCAGTACTACTTGAGGACGTTTCAGGCGAGGTCTAGGAAGTATCACATTTATGGGCCGGTATGAGCACTGATGGTATGGGCTTACGAGGTGATGCCAGGGTTTGGTGAGCAATTTGCGGAGAGGGCTTCCACGACGGACGTGCCGAGGTGTCTCAGATGGAGATTCCGCAATACTTTCACCGGCGTGTCCGATGCAGAGTTGTACGCGCCGTTCGATGATCCGGAAGAAGGTATTACTAGGATTGAGCCGAAGATCAGGAGATTGAAGAAAGTTACTACCAATCGGTACATGAACCGGGGGCCTTACTGGTGAAGTTTCACGTGCTGAAGACTTCATACATTGTGGACGAACGCCCTTGTATACATCGAGCTGATCCCAGGTCCCAACATGCCGTTGTAGATTCCTATGAGGGAAGTCAACGTAGACAGAGTTCCCGGTCTACGAAATTTGCCGGGAATCTAGCTGAGGAAGGTACATCTTCATCCCGGCAGCAACGTGGTTCTCAAAGAAGGAGTGGTGGACAGGAGCATTCTCTTCCCGGGATGTCTAGGGAGGACTTGGTCAGTATTGTAGAGGACGTCACTCGTCGCGAAAACGAGCGCATTATGCAGACAATGAGGCAAGAGTATGAAGGAAGGGAAAAAAACCTCTTGACGAAGGTAAAGAAGTGGCTCGGTAAGGGAATCACGAAGGGCATTGACATCGTAAGCTGCGGGACTTCCTCTATGTCCATTCCAGTTCACTCGCCCCGACGTTCGAGCCCGCCCCTCAACGTTTTCTCAGCACGGGCATCGGATTATGCAGCCACTGCTGTTTCGACGAGCCCTGAAGTGACCGGGCCCTCGAGTCTGTAGCTGCTCGAGCAGACACCTCTCTCCCTCTCTACACGGGTGCCTTCACTGACCCTTACATTGGCGAGAACCCTATCACTGTAGACCATTCGGCATTCACTTCAGTTTTGGAGCAGGTATAATAAATTATAGTGTCGTCTTTCTTACACATTTAGTTTCATTGAATTTCGTGTTTCGTGCATGCTTATTCGAATATTCATTTATCGTACAGGACACTCCATTCTTGCCGATGACTACCAGCGGGCCCCTTTCCACCTTCATTCCGCCGTTCGGGCAGGGTTATGTACCGATTCCCGAAGATGCACATGAACCGCCGAGAAACTCTATGCCGGAGTTCTGGTCCAGCACGCCTGTTTTTTTGACTCCAATCCCGACAACCTCGACTGCCACTCACCCGAACATTACGATTCGTGAACAGCCGAGACGTGCTTCGTCGGTGGAGCTTGGGCAGGTATTTTTTTCAAAATTGATGTGAATATCTGATTTCATTGCAATCTATATCTATTGCTAAATTATACTCTAACATCGTATACTTTGGATTACCGTATTAGTATATTAAAATTTCCTCACATCTCATGTAGTCTACTACATCGAGGACTAGTGGATCAGAGAGGAAGAAAGCCCCTCCTAAAAAGTCAAAGCAAAGGAGGAGGGGTGCTTCAGGCGCTTCACGGAGTAGAAGTACATATTTGCCGCCCACAATGCCGGCTATGCCCCCTCAGGACGTGGTGAATGATTGGAAGGCATTTCTTGCTTCTCGGAGGCATGCCATGAACCAAGTCCATGATTCGTTATCCTCAGTCGGCCCTATTCCGTACGCCAGTGGGAATAGTTGCTCGTTCGCATCCTTCGCCACAGCTACAAACATTAGCCCGTGGGCCTTCCCCTTGAGATGCGTGCCATCAACAACAATGACTGGATGAATATATCCATTTTGCCAAGCAAAACGCGTAGTGCCTAGAGCAACGAAGACTTGTTTGAACCGGCCATCCTGGCTAATCTCGTGCTGGGTGATCGTCTCCGGATTAGTGAGCCTCAGCATGTAAAGGTAACTGAGCAAATCGTTGAAGGAATCCTTGTGTTTGCCGTATACCATCTCGATGGCGGCATTCCGTCCCTTCAAGCACACATCATAGTTGGCATCGATGCCGAACTCGGATTAGAGCTCGTTGTGAATAATACGGGGCTTTATTATTTTCGTATCACGGAGCAATCTTTTCGCAAAAATTGAACCGATCACCAACGCGTGGATCTTCCTCACATGAGTGGTATCTGTTAGACCTACCTCATCGCATGTGGGCTCCTCGTCAAATATGTTAACAGTCCAAGGCCCACCTTCGCTAGTGAGATAAAGTCTGAAGGGGCAATCTCTGGATAATTTGCATACCATGACCATTCTTATCTTATCTGATTTAGCGACATAGTATTCTTTCCTCCTGTTCAAATGCCATAAACCCACTGCGATCCAGATTTCATCCTTGGAGAAGAAAACTGAGGTCCTCGACAGCTCATCAACATTCAAGAGATCATCGTGATACACTAGTGAATCACGGGGCCGGGCAGGGACTATCGGGACAAGCCAATTACTCATGTGCTCTGTGTCCGAATCATACTCCTCTTCACCCTGACCAGGATTTGGGAACATCATCCCAAGGAGTTTCTGCATACCCCCTTCCTCCTGTATTCAAGCGGTCCACTCCGCGAATAAAGCCCTGTTCAGCTGCCTACCTTCATGGTATAGATTGGTCTCGCCCTCGCTCTCCGAGGTCTCCGAGTCCTGTTCAGGTTCCGGGATGTAATCTTCGTCATGTATTTGCTCTTCGTCGTGCTCGACCTCTTCATTGAGGTCTGGAATGTTACCTATTTCCGGGACGTTGTTGCTTTGGCCGAGATACTCGTCCCCTACCCAGTTGCTAGAAGCAACAGCCCTCCCGACTTCATCCAAGTATGCCCGCCAATCGTCGGTGCCCTGGCTGAAAAAATCATTTGACCCACCGTACGCCTGCGACTGATCGAATGTAGGGACACATGGAGAGGATGTCTCGACGTATGCAGATGATGCCCCGGCATGTGAAGAGGATGCTCCGTCTTTCGTCTTCACGAATATTGTTGGTATAAAACCATTGCATAATTCTTGTAATGTATCGTCACTCGTCAAACGTGAAATCGCATTACGTCCGCGGTTGCTCTTCCTTATATAAAAAAGATCGAAATCGGAGCCCGCCGGGTTGCAATAATGAGATATGAGGTATCTCAAGTTGTAAATTGTTATCCCATAAGATATTGATAATGGGATATTGACCTCATCGCCGCCTTGATAACTAGAATCATCCCAGATACCCCCGTATTTAACATTGACGTAGATCTCAGCCATCTGTAGTCAAATAATTACAACTTAATTAATAAAAATTACAAATAAATATAAAATCAATAAATTAAACACATAAATATATACTATTTCCGTTAGGAACATCACATGTATATACTGATTTAATCCATCACATAAGGAAATTAATTTAAACAAAATAATAATCAATTAATTTCGAACAAAAATTAATAAACGAAATAATAAAATTACAAAATACATGTGATTAATTATCCATACTAAGAAAAAAAAGAGAAATTTTTGGGCATAGCCGGCCGGTCCATCCCGTGACCGAAAAAGTGATTTTTCCAGCGACCGGAATACGTGACCGGACGGCGGTTTCCCGGCATCCGATTGACCGGCCGGCTATGCCCAAAATTTTCTTTTATTTTCCTCAACATAAATATAAATTTTAAAGTTACAAAAACTACAAATTTATAATAATTTCGAATTAAATCACATAAGGGAATTAATTTAAACAAAATAATAATCAATTAATTTCAAACAAAAATTAATAAACGAAATAATAAAATTAAAAATTACATGTGATTAATTATCCATACTTAGAAAAAAAAAGAGAAATTTTTGGGCATAGCCGGCCGGTCCATCCCGTGGCCGGAAAAGCGATTTCTCCGGCGACCGGAATACGTGACCGGACGGCGGTTTTCCGGCGTCCGATTGACCGGCCGGCTATGCCCAAATTTTCTTTTATTTTCCTCAACATAAATATAAATTTCAAAGTTACAAACACTATAAATTTCTAAGAATTTCGAATTAAATCACATAAGAGAATTAATTTAAACAAAATAATAATCAATTAATTTCAAACAAAAATTAATAAACGAAATAATAAAATTACAAAATACATGTGATTAATTATCCATACTTAGAAAAAAAAGAGAAATTTTTGGACATAGCCGGCCGGTCCATCCCGTGGCCGGAAAAGTGATTTCTCCGGCGACCGGAATACTTGACCGGACGGCGGTTTTCCGGCGTCTGATTGACCAGCCGGCTATGCCCAAATTTTCTTTTATTTTCCTCAACCTAAATATATATTTTAAAGTTACAAACACTATAAATTTCTAATAATTTTGAATTAAATCACATAAGGGAATTAATTTTCAAAATAAATCAATTAATAAATCAAAATAATAATCAATTAATTTTCAAAATAAATCTATATACTGATTCCTAGACATATAATTTCATTTTCATAAATACGACATGTTATGAAAATTCAATTAAATTCCAAAATAAATATATAATCTACTTGCTAAACATATAAATTCGATATTAAACGATTACCTATGTTGTTGGATAATTCGGAAACGCGATGAAGCAATGTGGTTTACTTCCTCTTCCTCTTCTTCCTCTTCCTCAGCTCAGCTTTGTTTACTTCTTCTCAGAACAATTTTTTTGGTGAATTGGTCTTTTTTTTTTTCTGAATTCTATTTGCAATTTTGCGTTGTATGAGTTGTTGTATATATTCAGTTTTCGGTGTGGTTGGCATAGGATACCAATACTGTTTCGTCTGTGATATCAGAGATGAATTATTTGTACCAAAAAAACAGTCAAATTGTGCCCATTCACGCATGCATGCATAAAGCAAAAAATTTATTAGTAATACTGTTCATAATGGTAATTATAATAAGAAGAAAAAAAAATTGTGAGCCGTCACCTCTCACATTCATCATTCACCCATAATTGAATTGTGGTGGTAGTTTTTAAACATAAAATGTGGGACCCATAACACATTAAAATAATTGAAAGGTAATTTTTACATTACTTCATTTAAAAGGATAATTTTTACATAATAATTTTTAAAGGGGTAATTTTAAATTTTATGAGAAAGAAAAATGTTAAGGCGTTCTTGTCTCGTATTATGCATCAATGGGGAATACAGAGTATTTTTGGTTAATGTGTCGGCGGCTTCTGAGAAATTGGAGGAGCTGCTGCCAAATTTTATAGTTCCGAGAGCTTGCTTTGGGCAGTGCCGGCTATGTGCAGCAGACGAGATTCTCTACATATTTTGCGTCTCTAGTCCGTGGTCTTGTAGGCCAGAAGTATACAAGGTACATTTACCTCTCTTCTTCAATGTGTATGATGTCAATTTGGACAAGAATATGGGTGTAGTGGAGAAGACGACTCCTACACTTAGTTCCAAATCATTCCTCCAAGCAATCCCGTTTTTGATTCATGGACAGCGTACCGCTCTTATAATCTTTTCTACTAAGATTTTGTTTTGCGATAGGGATAGAACTGATGGAACTGAAATAAATGATTTTGAGGTGTATGATCCCCTAGGTTTTCTGAGTAGAAAACTGTCCCAATTACTAGTACGTCCTAAGTCTCGATCTCAAATCCGAAACCGACCCCGATTATCCCGGTCATTCCTATTATTACGTCACTCTTCCCCATCTCAAGAATTTATCCCAACCAAGCACATCTCTGATGACTATGGCTTCCATATAACTTCATTTGGGTTGGACGTAAACCACTTATTTATTCAGACGGATTTTGGCACTACGTTTTCTCTATGCCTTAATGATGTTGATGATGAATGGATGGTGTGTGATGAAGGTCTAAACTTTCCTTCCGAAATGAATTTTGTTACTGAAAATGGTCTACTGATCAATTCGTATGGAATCAACGGATTTGGCGAGAACTTGAAGTTTTGGCCGCCATGGGACGCTCCGGCCAAAAAGAAGTATCAAGTTAGAAGATTTGCTGATTTTCCAACATCATGGATAGATGGCCTTGAGCGAGATGGAGCATCTCCAAATGCAATGGCCTTTCTTGCGAACAACCGTTCTTCATGCATATCTGTGGTTTCACAAATAGGGCTCGAGGCCCCACCGATGGAATCTTGGAAAAAAATGATTTGTTTTCTTGACTTGTTCGTTATTGATTTGCATCAATTCAGTGTGAGGGCTAATGAGGACGAGTTTGAAGACGATGATGAAGAATATGATGCAAATAAGATCGACGAAAACTATGAAATGACGGACTACACCGATCTTGTAAAGAAGATCAGGAGTATCAAGTTCTGCTTGGGAAATGACGAGCGTGTCTTGTCGGCCGCAGTGATGGCCATATATCCCTTTTAAGCTTGGTTATGAGATTTCTTTATTTTCATCATTGTATATGAGGATTCGATCTGCACCACCTGGATTGTTAGTTTGTAACATAAATGCTTGTTTATTAGCTTATGATTTTTGAGTTGCGTAGTTTTTTATTGAGTTGGAGTTTATCTAAGCTTGTGATTGTTGTTATTTGGAATTTTATTAAGGTATATATAATTTGGTAATATGAAGAAAGTTGCGTAGAAATCAGTCTTTGCCTTGTGCTTTTTCTGTTCCCATACCCATTATTTTGAGAATGGACCAATGAAAGCCACATCTACCGGAATATTCATTTGGTGCCTCCTCCTTTTGACTGCTATTCAAAGGGCTCATTTTTAAAACATGCACAGATTTCTTTTGTTGATTTTTTCCTCCCTCTTATGACTGCCACCAACATCCTCGTAAATAGCATCATCCTATTATTCCTACAGGTACTGGTTTTCACACACTGCCCATGGCTGAGCTTTCACACTTTTTTCAGTGTGTGTTCCTCATCTTTTCCCTTGACATGCAGAGGCTCCGATGAACCTTCTTGAGGTGATTTTGACAACAATGATGATATTGATTCAGTGTGGGGCTTCAATACTTTGGCAGAAAGTGCCTTCCCTAAGAGTAACCTATTCTTTGAGGATTCTGTCCCGAGCACCCCAGTAATTTAAAGGGCAGGTAAATTCACCAAAATATGGCAAATGTGATATATGCATTCTTTCTTTGATGGGAATTCTTGTAATAGCATTTGATAGCAGAATTTAGCATATTGTATCTGAAAAAAAGACAAATTGTTGGTAATCATCTTGATGCAGTTATTTTAGTTTGATAATTTGTAACGTAGGTGGATGGCAGCAACCTTGATTGATTTCTACATCAACATCCTAGCCATAGGGGTATGCCATTTCTCTCATCTCACTCCTTAATAGAATGTACTAGTTAAATATCATCCTTCTAAGTACAGTATTGAATATTTTATGAAATCGGGTTCAAGATTGCTTGTTCATACATATATTTATAAGCTAAATACATGGTTGGCTGATGGTTAAACTGTGTGATAATAATGCATATGGTATTGGAATGAGTTTAATGAAGGAAAATAACTGTAGCCTGTATATATATGTTGTGTATGTGGTGCTTGAACTAGATTCCATAAGAACAATTTGGTAGTTTATTGTCATGTCATGTACTTACCAACTTATGATATCAGGTGTGGATTATCTACAAGGGATCTAACTGGATTTTGTCAGTTATTTGTATAGCTTTGCTCAGAAGGTATGGTTCAATCTTGTTTATTGAGATTCAATATTTTTTTGGCTCTATTCAATTTGTTTCATTATCTGAAATTCCATTAAGTACTGTAAATGATTTGGCTCTTCAGAGTTATAGCTGATATTTTGCCATGAAAGTTAATACATTGTTATAGTATATTATAACTGGTTTATTACTTCTACCTCCTCTCTTTCTTTCCTTTTCCTTTTCCTTTGCCTTATATGTTATGTTAGTCGATGATGTTAAACTTTATTTTCTACTTTGCAGCATTACCGCATGCGCATACACTGTTCTGCACTTTGTAAAGCTGACTCCTCAAGAATCATATTATTAGATCCGATTTACTTTGTTTTGCTGAGAAATAAGAAAAGGTGAGTGAGATACATTACTTAAGCATCAAGATCAAAGGACAAAGGGTGCTAATTAGCTCTGTTTATATGATATATTGGCGAAATTATAATGATTATTACAAAAGGCATAACTTACAAGTTATGGAGGAATATAAAGGATTCAACTAGCTAATTTTATGATTTTCTTGATTTATAAAAACTCTTCAGTTCTGTTTCTATATTTATTTAAAGGTTAGACTAAAATACTTTTGCTAGACTTTTATGTGGCGTTTTGGATATCAGTATATAAGATGCACGTGACTGGATTTCATATAACAACTGAATTCCATCATGTAACAATATAACTTAATTCTGTGTTCATTTAATGTAACAAGTGAATTTCATCAATGTCGCTGATTTTTGCTTGTTATTTCAGGTTTGGATCATCTTGTTGATTTGCTTTGGAAGGTACTGCTTCTGATCATTTTTGCAACTTCAATACCACTTTTAAACCGTTTCAATAGTCTTACATTGCTCCACAACTCTTCAACGTCTCGCTTCAAACCCTATGCTACCTCATTCTCTCCAGCATCGACAGCAGGCAAGTCCATAACCCTTGCCTCGAGTTCTGTATCTCATGCTTCACTCGGACCGATTATAACATAGTTTGCAATGGTTTTTCACTTCTTTTCACTCAAAACACATTCACAAAACTTTCTATATTCCATATCGCGTACTTTGAAAAGTCCATCCCATTTCTCAGGGTCAAAACATTTGAGCTTTGAAAATATTAAATAAATTAATATGCTTGTTCTCGAAGCTTTCTTCTTAGAATCATCAATCATATTCAAAAAGAAGATGAAATGAATTCATCTGAACAAGAGCCAAAACATAATTGGATAAACTAGTATTTATAATTAATTCTTTCAATTCTCTTCAAAAAGTCCACTAATAATTTCCTCATTAATGACATCAACAATTCAACATTTCAATTCAACCAACTCCTTGATTATAAGTTAGGAATATAATACAAAATCAAAACCTTCGCTTTCCAATATATATTAATCCCAACCTAACCTAAATGCTCTCTAAAAAATGTTTCCACAATTAATAATCCAACATCTAAACTTCTGGTTGTCGGAGCACCCATCCATCGTCCACTTCCGGTGGAGCCCGACGGAGACGTGGGCGGCAACGTGGTCGTTCCTTATCGCCTCCATTGCCGTTTACGTCTCCGTCTCCGTCCTCCTCCACCTCGTCCTCCGCCTCCTCGGGCGCCAGAAGCCCGTGCCCCTCGGCCACGCCCCGGCCCTCCACAGCTTCGCCATGTCCCTCGTCTCCGCCTTGATCGCCGCTGGCATGCTGGCCTCCTCCGCGGCGGAGATCCGAGACACGCGGTGGATATGGCAGCGGAGCAAGACACCCTTGGAGTGGCTCCTCTGCTTCCCACTCGGCACCCGCCCCTCCGGCCGCGTCTTCTTCTGGTCCTACCTCTTCTACCTCTCCCGCTTCCTCCACGTCATCCGCACCCCGCTCCTCCTCCTCCGCCTCCCGGGGCGGCGGTTCCCTCTGTCCCACGTGGCCAGCCACTCCGCACTCATCTGCACGGCTTTCCTGTTCCTAGAATTCTCGCAGTCGTTCCAGGTGCTGGCCATCCTGTCCATGGCGGCGGTGTTCGCCCTGGTGTACGGGTACAGGTTCTGCATGGAGGCAGGGGTTTTGAGGAGGAGGTATAGCTTCTCCTTCGTGATGTTCTGCCACGTGGTGCTGGTGGTGACGAACGGGGCGTGGCTCGTCGGAGTGCTGGTGCTGCACTTGTGGAAGGGAGGGTGCAACGGCATGGGCGCCTGGCTCTTCAACACCCTCCTCAACAGCTTCGTCCTCCTCTCCCTCCTCAGCTTCTACCTGCGGAGGTGCTTCTCCTACGAAACGGATTCTGGGATTCTCCTTATGATTTGATCGATCCATCCACTGCATCTGCATGTGAGTGTGAGTAGATCCGTTTTCTTTTTTAATTTTCTTTTTTTCTTTTGGAAAAAAAAAGTTGCAATTTTGGAGTTTGGTTTCTCTCGTACGTGTTGAAGCAAGATTTGCGCAAGTTGTTCATATAAGATCTTGTTTTCACGTGGAGAATCTACAACAACTTAATTAATTAATTAATAACCATGTTGCGATGTTTTGATTGATTGATATAGCAATTTCTAATTTGATTTTTAATTTGTAAATCAATTAATTCCTTGCCTAAGGGAAGATATATAATTTCACTCGAGTATATATAATTGCATTTTATCAATTCCTTGCTTAAGGCATCGAAAAACATTTTTTCACTTGACATCATGTGTCTCACTTTTTTCTATAATCAAAATTTTAGTAGTATTTGATTAGTCTTTTTAACACAAACCACAAATGAAAGATAAATCACACTTGAAAGAACAAGTAGACCATTCAACCACTATATCATCCCGTAAGAGCCGATTGACTCCCACTATTGAGTTTTGGATTTTTCAATTTTACCTCTTTTCATTCCCACATGGGATCCTACGTCCCTAATTATGTGTTCCAATCGTATCCCTATTAATTTTATGCATTTTTTTTAATAATTTTAATTTGTTACTATGATTTAGTTTAGTTTTATAATTATACTTTAGGGTTCACTCATCCAATTAGATTTATAATCTTTTTTAACATTTAACTTCAAGTTTATTAGCTGAAATAGGATTTATAAATACAAAACTAAAATTTTAATTTTTAGTCATAAATGTTTATTATGATTTATTATAATATAGCAATTTTTTTTAATAAAATAATATCATAAAATTAATACTACATATCTATACCATATTATAATATTATTGTATTATAAATAAGTATTATACATTATTATCTTAATTAATTTATATTATGGTAAATGTAAAAAAAATGACTTGATATCAAATACGTATCATGTTATTTACTTTATGATATCATTTTTAAATAACATTATATATATCGAATAGTAATATATTGCATTATTTGTCAAACTAGAATTTTACACCACACCCGCAATGCATGGTTTGATTTATAAATAACTTGATAAATATCTAATGCTTACTTTTTTTTCAATTAATAATATCTACTTTATCTATCTATCTACTCCCTCCGTCCCCGAATAAGTGTCCTGACTAGCCAATTTTTTTGTCCCCGAATAAGTGTCCTATTTCAAAATTTCATGCAAAAATTATGCCAAAGTACTATATTTGCCCCTATAATCATTACATATTCTTTATTTTTTCATTTTTCAATGCAATGATTAGGGGTAAGAATGATAAAATTACCCACTTTCTTGGTATTTACGATTTGGCGGCTCGGGACACTTATTCGGGGACGGAGGGAGTATACTTGTATAAAAAGAGCCTTGTGTACTTAATGTAGATTGCCTATTATACCCCCAATACATAATAATTACGGTAATACAATCTAATACATATTAAATAATTAACTAATTAATTACGGTAATACAAAATACATATTAAATGGTAAAAGATTATTAAGGTAATAAAATATGCTCTAAATTTTATATGATTTTATTAAATTAGTTGCAAATTTTATATGTAGTAGTATGTAGTCAAGCCAAAATATGATTGATTTTATTCGATTTTCAATGAAACTCGCATTTATTCTTTCCAAACTCTTATGTGTAACTTTTTCTTCTTTTTTTTTTAGGATAGTGATGAATTTAATTTAAATTTTGGGATGGGCATTAGATTACTAAAAATGTATGTGCCAAATATATTTGTTTAATAAATACGGAGTATATAGTAGCATGTGCACTTTAATATACTAACATACTAAATGAGATCAATCATATTTTGTATCATAAGCTTGTAACCGGTCTATAACACTTTAATTTAAGATTCACTAGACTAATAAAAACTAAGTACTGTATGTAGCATAAGAATATAAAAAATGATTTTAAAAAATGGATCAAAATTGAAATCTAATAATTGTACTTGTGCATACATTATTCCCTTTTATTTACACTTATTAGAAATATTGAAAGATTATTAATACCAAACAAATTGAACATATTGACTATTCTTTATTTCTTTAGTCATATAAAATTTTGGAAAATATATCAAAAAAAATAAAATAAAATATCAATATTACCATAATGGAAAAATGAATCACAAAAATTTCTAACATAAACGGGACGGAGGGAGTATAAATGAGAGATTAAACGTGCAACGCACGTACGCTTTGCTAGTTTCATAAAATGACGAAAGAAAAAATTATTTTTATATACATGTATACTCTAGTATGTTATGTTATATTTGATTATCTATATACATGTATACTCTTGTATGTTGTGTGTTATATGTGAATATAGAAAAAAAAATGTATTTATATATTCACATATTTTATATGCATGTGTAAATTTATAGCTCATTTTCAGAGATTGTTTGATTAAACATTTAAATATGGATCAACTTCATAATTACTATAATTTTATAAGACCCTTGACATAATTAATTGAGTTACCTAAGTTCACTTGTGTGTGTGTGTAAAAATGAAAAATGAACATACATATACTAATATATTTTCAACTTTCATAGTCAAAGAACAATATATATATATATATATATATATATATATATATATATATATATATATATATATAATATTACATTAAATTGAGAGATGTTGAGACAGTGAAATTGAGATTCACTGCTTAGTTTTAGTATTTAAATCGATTATTCAAAATTACATTTAAAAGAAACAAATGAAAAAAAATTAACTTGTCAAAATTAATATTTATACTTGAAATTTAATCAATGTGTTGAACTTTAATGAATATCAATAAATTTTCATAGGAATAAATGTATTTAATTAAGGATTTACATAGAAAATAACATAATATATTTTAAAATATGTAGTAATAATTTAGTTAATTAAAAAAATTAAATAAGGCTCAAATATCAAAAAATTTGGAGAGAAACTATCCTACTTTAGTATATTAATATAGATTGTATCCAATGTTTGACATTTTGACCAATGGACATTGGGTATATATTAATCTTAATTTATGTCGTCTTCAGCCGCTGCCTAGCAGATGAGTTATCAAATTATTAACTAGTTGAGCACTTGAGCTACAATTGGTCTAAAATTGCCTTTCATTTAACTAAAAATAGTACAATTACCTTTATATGATAGTTGTTCGAGCCGACAATGGTATCTAAATTAATTAAACGGTTAATTAGCTTAGAATACGCACTTTAAATTTTTGCTTCTTTCTTTCCCAAACTAACTTTCAATTTTAATCTTACATTTGTTGCAATTTTTCCATGATTTACGGTTATGGCCAAATCAAAGCTATTATAGCATTCGAAATTGTCTACATGATATATTTTTCGACATGGTTATTTAATTTAAATGGTTAATTTGCTCATAATACTCACATTTTTGCTCTTCAATTCATAAAAATTGCTCTTTAAACCAAAAAAGGATAAGAAAAAAGCGTGTATTATATGTAAATTAACATTGTAAATAAACAATCACCTCGCATGATATGTCCATATGGACAATTTGGTTGTTGCGTAAGTTTCGATTTTGGCCGAAATGTACAAAACATGCATGCAAAGTTCGTGTATTTTGAAAAAAAATATATATTAAAGGTTCATGAAGAAAATCAATAAGAGGTAAAAGTTTGTGTATTTTTAAACTAAATTAAAGCTTAATTAAAATTAGTGGTTAACATGAACTTTAATTTTGATGTAGCCGCCTAACTTTAGGCTGTCGTACTTTTCAATGCCAATCTTAATCTTCCTTACCAACTGCTCAAGTAATTCTATGTTAGAACCTTCCGAAAAACACAATTAGTCGTGTCTCGCTGCATACAAATTAAAATTATTAGGCATTAGCTTAGACCATAGTGCATTTTCTTCTAGAAGAAATATATATATAATAAAATCCCTTTTTTGACCATAGGGCATTTTCTTTCTAGAAGTGCGTTAGTCTAGTGGTGGTCCTGTTTATAATAAATAATGGGTGCTTGACAAAATTAATAGAGTTTATTAATTAATCACCAGGACTTTGTGCAAGCTAGTACACTTATCTAGTTGGCCTAGTTACTGAGATTATCATAGTAATTAGGTATAATTAACTTGTCGTCACGTCCCGGTTTCTGCCCCGACCTCCCGGCTATCGACCAGCTGGCAAACCGGGACGTGACACTTGCACATCATATAACGAAAATTAATTTGTTCCCACAAAGATATCAAATTAAATTGTAGGTGGAAAAACCTACAATTTCAACTAAAACACCAGGTACCACTTTCTTTGCATATGTTCCCATCTACTGTAAACTCCTTCGAAGAATTCCATGACTCTTAATCGATAATATAGCATACGTACACATACATATGCCAGAAATCTTCCTGTGCTAGTTAAATTGGAAACAAGGGCCGGTATGCATACAGTATCACAATGTTGATAATTAAGATGGACGCGAGGTACCTGAACCAGGAGCCTTCGTTAATACCCCACCATCAGACATGTAGAAACAGTTGTAGTTGATACGAGTAACTAGAGCCGCTAAATGAGGGAACTGCCCCACGTTCAGCTTTACTGATAGAATCTGAAATGCCAAATAGAAAATTAAGATAGGGAAACCATATTTGTTGTGTAAAATTCAACTGGGTGAGAATTAAGAGGTAAGATATTTTCAGTACTTGAGAGAAACTTCAAAGACTGAACCAATTTAAGAGGTCGCATGTTAAATACTAGAAAGCTACTGCTTCTTTTCCATCTACTAGGACGCCAAAATGAAAAAAGAAAACGAAGGCTCTGCTTGGATTCCTTCGATTAAAAAAAAAAATTGAAATTGGAAAACACAAGGAACCCATAGCTTATTTATCCAAAGAACAACTTCAGAGAGACCCGGGGGGAATGATTGGTGTATTCAAGATAAAGATACAAAGGGGATAAAACAATATCTTCCTACCAAGTACAAAATTGTTTTTAGGGCTAACTGCATAAGTATTCATGATGTAATATTCACTATGGAAAGTTAAATCATACTCCAGTAAGGAACTTTCATTTTGTTGTAATTTTGTTCACGCACCATTACTTCAGTAAACTAACTTACAATTAAACCCAACTCTTTTCTTTTCTTTTGGCATCCGCAAAAATGAAAAATATGGCATCTCAGCTGAGACACTCACTTCAATTTATAAGTCAATTTTCAAGTTCACTGCAGATTAATCTTACCAAATTTAGGGGATAAGCTGGACAGCAACAAAATGAAAGTTGGTTACTGAAATTGCTAAAATTAATATAATGGTCAGATTGCAAAAACAGAAGGTCATGAATTATTTTGCAATGGACCCTAGTTGATAAGTAGAAACACCAAACAGCCAAAGGATTTAAGGGAATGATAGCTAAATGAACAAAGCAGCATTCAGCACTGTAAGTGGAAATGCTAGAAGGTATAAGATGTTGGAATTAAAAATAAAAATAAAAACGAAAAAGAAAAAGAAAAGTTCATGAGAGAGGAGTACCCTGAGAAGAAACGCCATGCAATCATCAAACTGTTTCTCTATTCTCTCCACTTCCTTCTCACATCTTGCTTTGATGGCAGAAACTGCTCCAATGCTGCTTATAGTTTGCTGTACAGAATAGAAGTCCAGTGCTAGCCCAAGGATACTGTTTATGCGGCTTGCAATTAATCCCCACTGTGAGTAAACAAGGACTCTCATTAGATGCTCACAGCTTTCAAACTAGTTCTATAATAATTGCTAATACTGAAAGAGCGAAGGGCAATGAGAAAACCAGTTTGTCTGGAACGACAAAACACTGTCGTTGAATTGACAACAAGTAAGCTTCATGTACTTCAATGACTTCATCCAGAGTTCCAGCTGCTGCGACACCCTCACAAAGTTCACGCCATGCATTATGATATACCTGTTTATCATATCCAGGTTAAATTCTGGAAGGAGCATATCTACAAACACTTCTTATACAAAATGGTTTAATATATGTCAAATATTTCAAATTTGACCATAAGTGGGTCACATGAACATATGAGAGTAGAGTGCTTTAAACATAAGTGCCCCAACTGATGCTAACCAGCAACCAAACCTAAAGTATGATGAACTTAGCCAACATGAAAAGGAAAGAAATTAAGAGATGAATTGAGATTGGGGCAGTGATATATAGATACATTTAATTCTTAATAATCAATAGTTTACCTGGTCTTCATCCACAAAGAACCAATTGATTGCAGAACACTAAGACTACCGACAATAAATGGGTGTTTAATAGGCATACCTAAATTAAGCATCCAATATCCATCTTTGTCCTGTAAGTTGTGCTTTAAGTCCCCGCAACTGTTTTCCCTCCTAATGAGGATATAGTTGAAAGAGAATGTTATGCCTAGAGTTTAGCCACACCTTGTTTCTGCTGCTTGGACTCAGCCCTTCATTCTTAATTTTTGTTACTTTTCTTATTTAGGTTAGTTGCTTTAGTCGTGGGCTGCAGGCCCTTTCGTAGGAGTCTTTCTCAACAGAACTAAAGGAGTTTTTCTCCTAACCAGAAATACATGTCTAGGATTTATGTTTGTTCAGAAAACAACCCTGTTGTGCTTGAGCAGAAGAGGTTTCTCTTCTCTTCTGATTGTTTTGTTATTCTTGAGATATTGATTCATCAATACAGTTCAGTTTTGAGTTCATACCTAATTGCTTGCCCAAAATTTATAAAGCATCACCAATTAAAGGTCTATAATGTTCTCTAATGTACTCCAGTGGTTCACTAAAGTAAATCTTGTTATCTCTTTTCTTCCTGATCTTCAGCAGTTGCCGGGTTGAATAAAAAGAATCTACATTGTATAGGAAAGTTGGATGCTGGAAGTAGGAACTCAAGTGTGGAATTTCATTGCAGAACTCATCTTTGATGATCCATGCATCATCAATTGATGAGCAACTTTTCTGTTGTTCAAAGAAGCGAACAATTCCTCCAGTCAAAGAAGTCAAATATTCTTATCAGGAAGAATATAAGCTATAATAGCAGATATCAAATGAGCTCTAAGGTCAGTCTATATAGAGGAACCCAAAACTAAGGTTCGTGAGTGCCACAAAAGCAAATAAATTTGACACACTCACATAGGGATTAAGGATTATATTTGGAGGCATTTCAATTCCAATTGCATCAAATCTAGTTCTATTAAAGCAAATAATGTTTGCTGAACAAGGCTTACTTTTTCATGAAGGGAACCACAGTACACGATCCATTACAATAAAGCACAATAACATGAAGTTTTCATGAGTGAGAATTAGGAACCACATTACTCTGTCCATAACATATTGGTGAAAGGCATCCACAAAATGAAGCAGCTTATGCTCCAGCAACCAGTGGCGCTTGTGTTTCCTTGCTGGCGTGCCTCTATCCTGAAAGATCCAAAGTTAAAATATGACTGTCATTAGGGAAGAAAAATGAATGGTCATTTAACATATCAGATCAACATTGTTTACTGAATTTGTTTTAAAATGAATGTCCTCAAGGCTGCTATTATCAAGAGGTACCTTCCACATCCACTTACGAGCCTTGTCAAGCACAAATTTTGCACGTTTAACTTTCAATAAGAAATTCATAACCTGCAGAAAATACGATGATGGAATCAACAAGTATCACAAACATCAGCTCTTTTCGACATGTCAAATTGGTACCTGATTGTACTTTTTCATTGCTTCCAGGTTCGCTATTAATTCAAGTGGCCAAGAAACCTATTGTATTTGATAGACAAAGAATTTCAGTTCAAATGGTCCATACACCACTTAAACTAAGCTGAACAAGTGAGCAACATGTTCGAAAGCACATGCCTTATATGTGAACTTCAGAGAGTCAAGGGCATCCATGCCAGAGCTCTGTCCTCCACCTTTGCGAGGCGTTGAGACAGAACTAGATGGGTTGCTTTGTTCATCTTCACCAAGATTTTTGCCTACTGATACCACTAATGAATCAGGTGTACTCAGCAGCACGTTATCAGAAGAAATCCTAATTGACTCCTGAAGTAAACTAAAATCTGGCATTAAAAAACACTTCTGACTGATTCAGAAACAAATAAAGGAAATACGGCTCATAGAACTTCAACAGTTGCAAAAGTTTATAAAAGTACACTCACGCTTCAATATGTTATACTCGATGAGCTTTACAGTATTTCTAGACAAATATGTAACTAAAGCTTTACATTATGTCTAGACAAATAGGTAACTACACTACGTCGTGATCTTTTCATTTCCAAGATTATCCAACTTGAGCCTGCAAACCCCCTATGGTTTACATAACAGAGAATCTCCAAAGACAATAAGATATGCTGTTTCAGGTCTCAAAAACACTATAATATTGGGTGTAATCCAAGATAGAGAGCAGTACTGGATAAGTTTCACTGGGATTAACAATGTTAGGGAAACAAGTACAAAAACGTAAAGTGAACATTACGACAACAAATAAAAAAAATTGAATTGTCAGACAAAAAACATCTTACTTTAATTTAACATATAATGATAAAAAGGAAAACTGAATCCTTTCCAGTTTCCACAAGTAAAAGTAAATGAGAGAGAAAATCAAGAACATGTGCACTTCATTGATTAGTGAAGTTACAACACCGTACAGATAATAATTAATAATACGAGTTACAACTCTCATGAAGGACGTTATTAATCTGCAATCCAGGAGGAGCATGCAGAGAAAAGCAGTGGTCAAGTTAATGCATAAATCAAGGATCTTTAAATAGCTCCTTAATGTCTACTCAAGATGAAAGCAACCATCAGAAGAAGACTCTCCTGCCTACATTGGCAAAAGCCAATTTGGCTTAGCAAGAAACTTAAAATTTTGAAATCCATGGACTGTACTATTTTATACTCCAAACTCCAAAGTAGATCCTATGTGGGACATTAGATTAAGTCATAAATGAACATAGGTTATGAGCATAAATTAACATCCATTTGATGATCACAGATTGAATCTTATTTAAAGATTGCCCAGAATACTATGGTTTTGATTTCAGAAACCATACCTGCAATAATGTGTTCAACTCAAAATCATCATCCAAAGATTCTCCTTTGTCTAGCTTATTGAAGATAACTGATAAGAAGTGTTGCAGCAGATCACCTGGTACATAGCAAGATTCCAGCCCAATTGTTGATAAATGAATAATATGCCTGTGTACACAAATATCTAGAACTGTGAAACCTTATTACCTGATCCTAATAAATAAATGGCACGTAAGAAACCCAACTCATCTAGCAATCTCCAGTCATGCAGTAATTTTGACAACATAGTCCTCCCAATATAATCAGCCTGCACATGGAATCTAAAAGCTGTAGCACCTTACTTCAATGGTTTATAATTGTACATTAGGTAACACAAACCTGTTTCTTTATATAGAAGATAAGGCATTCTTGAATAATTACTGCAGGAAGAGGAGTAGTTCTAGGTTCAATATTCTGAATCTGGGTAAGAATTCTTGATGGCAGAGTGCAATTGTTCTGAAAAGGTAAAACCTCTGACATCTGAAGGTCCTCCTGTGACATAAAAGAAAGAAATTCTTAGTACAAAGTTACGATTACCTACAGTTTGACTTCAGAAAGTCAAATACAGTATACAATACCTTGAAAATTGGAAGAAGAGTTGGAAACGGAAGCAAAACTTCAAGTAACTTTGCATCTTCGAGAAATTTTGTATGTTCTAGCTCACCAAACTGAAAAGTATTATCCATGTACTTGGATGTCAATGAGAGTTCACTGTTATTGCTGAATATAGCATGCCTTAGAGACTCATCATTTAGGGGGGGAAGATAAAAGGCCTGAGAAATGTTCAATGAGCCCAAAGCATCCTTATTCTCATGAAGAATCTCATGACAAACAGTGATAGTTGGGTTCTGCGAACAATATAATTGGGAAAGCATGTCCTTATTATTTGAACAAGATTCCAATTCACTTAGACCTTTTCTTGAAGACGATGCGAAACAAACATTTCTTTTCTGGGCTAATGTATCATCCAATAACTTCTGCCAGAATTCTTTTGGCTGTCTCTTTGCTTCTGAGATCCCATCAACCTCATCTGACTCCTCACTATTTTCAACAGATCCAACTAAGTGTTTGTCATCTTGCCACAAATGGTTAGCGATGTGATCACCATGGCCAACCAGGGCTATTAGTGACAGGCAAAAGACCTCTGACAAAGTCAACCCAGCTATGCTATACGCACTTTTAAGACCATCGCCAGAAGCTGCTGAGAGAGATGCCATAGGAGCATGTCGGATCAGCTGCAATGATTTTCCTGCAGAAATGATAGCCTTTGCAATGTCTTTGATGAATAATGGACACACTTGAAAGTCATTATTATTCTCTTCTTTTACTACAGCCACACTTGACAAATATACAGATGCTCTGCCAGTCATATCTTCTTTCAACCTAGCTGGAGGAGCAAAATCTGCAAATTTTCCAGACATAGATGATCTCGGCAAATAGCTTTTCTCCCAAAACTCAGCCTCCTCTATAGCGATTCTTGTATTTGCAACAAAAAACATCTGCAAAAACCACATAGCACCAACATCTGAATCACATATATATAAATCGTTAATAAATAATGGTGAGCAATGGCCCATCAACAGCAATGAACGCTTCTGAACTACTGCATAGCATCAGTTTTACATCACAAAGAAAAAATAAAAAGAAAACCAAATTGAGATTTCAGGTGCAGTAAAGACAAGATGAAGGCAAACAATGACATTACTTGAGCACTAAGCATGACATAGACTCGTAGTTATTATCAGCAAAACTGCAATAGATCAAAGAGAGGAAATTAAACAGGACACTGACAGCTGTGAAGGATATACGGGTACAGACTATCAAAGAGCAGCACAGGAAAATAGAAAATCGAGAATGTTAATGATCTTAGAGCTTTTCTCCATAAAGTGAATGAAAAATAGAAAAGGAAATACCTCATCAAATGGGTCATCAAGAGTTCCTTGGAAAAGCCAAGAATCAAGGGTCTCAATATATGGCAGCAAACTTCCTACGAGTATATAAAGCAGCATCCGATATGCATCATCCTGTAACCAAGATATTGTTTAATCAAATTTCAAGAGGTAAACAGTGCATATCGTGAGTATAATATTCACAAGCAATGTTATCTGACAACCTCTCCTCCCTGCGCAAGACAAACTTCATTGAGCTTCACATAGAGATGGTTCAGAATGTGTACAGAAATATCTGCAGCAGGGTCGAGCTCAAAAAGGGATTGCGGGATAGTTCCATGCACTATTTGAAACAAAAACTCTGCTCCTGAGCACAGACTGCATTGGGGAAACAGTTAGTAACCATGTAGGAAGTCAAGAAAGGTAGGGAGGCTTAGACATGCAAGTCAAAAAGAATGCCAAAGAAATTTTAAATAGAACTTAAGAAGCTTGAAACATGTAGCTCTGAGCACGAACAGAAAAGAGATGCAGCATGAGCATCTGTTGAGCAGAACAATGTCTTGAAAAATAAACTCCTAAGCTTGTCCAGAGCAAAGAATTCATGAGACTCAGGATGATACCAGGAAAGATGGAACAAATAGAGCAGTTCTTTGATTGAATTTTGACAAGCATGCATTTTCTTTGTTTCTATGGATCAAGGCAAATGATAGTTTGAATACCCACCACTACAAGCCTTTTATGTACCAATAATGAGAGATGAACCATCATTCAGCTTCTAAGTCTAACACATCAACAGATAATATCAAGTGTGTAACGGCCATTTGATTGTCCAGCGCAAGCATTTCTTTTTACCAAAAGAACAATATTTTGTATAAAAATCCATCCCCTAAACCAATTAATTTGCAAACAAACCTTGATAAAGAATTTGACAACCCCAATACAGACACAGCGGTACTAACATTTGGGTCATTTACTTTCACCTCTTCTTGCAAAGCAATATTCCTTATTTTCTGCAACAGAGAGGCTTAATTCAATAAAAAAAGCATGTACAGAACAGAAAGAAGAGGGTCATCAAACTAGAAAACCACGTAAAAATTGGTATATAAAGCACAAATCATTGTGACATACTCTAAGACAGGTGCTAACAGAGCTAGCAAACGCTCTTAAAGTTGGCGGAGCCAAGCTCTTAGCTTTCTCAACTTTGTTCACCACAATGTCAACCAATTTCAAGCATGTTCCGGCATACAAAAACTGTTCAAGAATGTGATACAAACTTGTCTGGGAAAGATGAGTCACATATATCCCACTTTTGAAGCGAAAACGCAGCCCAGTGTCGTCCCAATAAAATAAGGAACCCGATAAACCTTGTAGCATCTGCAACAATCCTCGAACCTAAAACCGGGAAAGAAAATTAGAAACTACTCATGAATTGAAAAAAACATAAAAATATTTTGTCAGTTAACTGAAGCAAACTACCAAGTCGGATTCATTAGTTTTCAAGGATGCAGCAGGAGTTGCAAAATAAATCCCACCGCCAGTGAAGGAATCATGGATTGTATGGATTAGATTTGCCGATACTTCCATTTCTGCCGCAAACCGTGAAAATCAATGGAGCGAAAGAAGAATTTGGTTCGGGCAATTTTTAAACACAGTTGCGTGCAGTGGCTAGAATGTTGAGCCACGAAATCCCGATGGGGAGATCTTTCGGTATCATAGTTCTCGAGAAGACGGTGAAGCACTACACTGCACTACACTACACTACATCAGCATTTAAGAGTCTCGGCAAATAATTCTAATTGTTGGTAAGAGTTCATGAGGGCGGAGCTTTGGAAATTTAAGGGTAATCGGCGGTGGTTGTGGTAGTCGGCGGGAGGGGTGGCGCGGCGGTGGTTCAAACTACCTGAAATGTTAAAGATTTAAGGAGCAGAAAAGTGAAAACACATTCAAATTCGTAACATTCTTGTTTTTCTTTTTCTTTTCTACAATTAGCGTTACTAATATGGTACCTACACATAATTTTCTCTAATTTTATGATCAGTTAATGAATTTTATTTAATTTTAATTTTGCGAATATATCAATAGTACCATGACTTTTGAATCTTGATACTCAATTTCAATGTATAATTGTATAATAATGTATATCTAAGTAAATATGTCAAATTTTAGCTCGAAATTGATATCTTGTGTTACAATAAAACAAAGAGTAAATTCTTTTTTTTTTTTTTTGAGAGAATAAAGATTCATTTCATTCATAATCCAACGTTGTCAACTCCCTTAACCACGAAGGGAAATTTGACATCCACAAACACTTATTCTTACAAGGTTTGGCATATTTGGCTAAACAATGAGCAACCCTATTGGTTGATCAATACATGTGGAAAATACCAAGAATGAACTTTTCCTTCTTCACATTTTCCAAAATATCAATCATCTCATCATCAAGACTAGGGGTTTGAGGATTAGTATCAAGGAGCGCCTTGACAACGAGGATGGAATCAGAATAAAGAAAGAGGGGGATGTCTTCACCTTGATGCAAATGCTCATCCCTTCCACCGCAGCATGTATCTCCCCTTCAAGCACGGTAGATGGAGATGAGATTGGTTTTGCGAGGATAGCCACCATCTTTCCATCGGCATCACGAACCACCACCCCAACTCCAAAAAGATTCTTGGATTTGTCAAAGCAGCATCAACATCAACCCGAAACACTCCCTCTTCCGGTGGGTGCCAAGTTCGTTCGCCCAGCCGGATGCCAAAGTTTAATTTACAACCCAAAGCTTTCCTAGCAACAGCATAAACCAGAAGTAGGTCATTTGCCTTCTCCAAAGAAGGCTTGTTGCAGACCTTACCATCATTGTGGGTTATGCTACAAAAATAAGCCCAAGTCATCCAAGTAGTCATAACCCACGTTTGATAATTTTGTTTCCCCAATTCAGCAAGGATGGATCTACCAATCTCGATCATATCTGCAGACTTGCGTCTTTTTAAGAATCTCCAAAAATGGTTTTCTCGCCACCACTTGGCAATCAGCTCACAGAAAAAAAAGGTGTGCACAGATGTCGCCCAATCTGTTCCATAATGAGAACACGCCGGGTTAGCCGGGGCATGGTTAGCCCGAAGATGAAGGCCCACTAGGATAAAAATTTTATATAATTTTCGCATGAAAATTCGGACTTTAGGAGGGACTTGGAGGGACCAGATCAGGTCGTTCCACTTTCACATTCTCTTCAGCCATCGTTGGGTGCGCTTCATAATAACCAATCTCAGTCAAATACCCGGATTTAACAGAGAAAATTATGTCTTCTATGAAGCGCCAAAAAATTTGATCATCTCTGTCAGATACGCCTATAGGAACCTGGAGAATAGTATTAACCCCAAAAGGTGTGAAACAAGAAAGAGCAAGCTATCATCTGCAAATTGCCCTTGAGAACCTCACACTCTTCAGCATTTGCTTTGAAAAAGAGCAAGCTATCATCTGCAAATTGCAGGTGTGAGATAGAAATGTCTTCTCTGCCAAAAGGAATTCCATGAATAAAATTTGCATCTTTAAATCCTTTAAGCATGGCTGACATCCCCTGTGCACAGATAACGAACAATAAAGGGGATAGAGGGTCCCCTTGCTGAAGCCCCCGAGAAGGAACAATATTACCATAGACTTTGGAACTGAGAGTAAAAGAATACGTAACAGTAGAGATGAACCTCATAATAAAAGTGACAATGCGATCAGGGAAGTGCATACTGCGCATGATAGTTTCGAGATAACTCTATTCCACGTGGTCATAGGCTTTGCTCATATCCAATTTAAGAGCAGCAAAGTGGGATTTTCCTTTTTTAAGACTCTGCATCCAGTGTAAACACTCGTATCCCATCATGATATTATCAGAGATTTGTCTTCCGGGGATGAAAGCACTTTGGTTTTGATCAATAACATCATCAAGACAAGTTATAAGGCGAATAACCAAAGCCTTTGCTGCCACCTTGTAGATTGTGTTGCAGAGGCTAATCGGTCGAAAGTCCTTCACCTCATGAACCTCTCTCTTCTTAGGAATGAGGGTGATCAAAGTTTTGTTCCAACCTCCAATCTCTTTGTTATCATTCAGTACTCCGAGCTCCTCCTTTGTAATATAATCTCCAATTGCCGGCCAAAGTTTTTGGAAGAATCTCGCTGAAAATCCGTCAGGTCCCGGAGACTTCGAGGGATGCATTTCAAACACAACTTGACGAACATCCATAGCAGTAAAAGGGGCCTCAAGACATCTTCTTTTATCATCATCGATGCGCCTTGCTATAAAACAAGCAACAATTTCAATATATTATGATATGGTTTAGAAGAGGTGAACAAAGATGTGAAATATTCTGAGATAATATCCACTTTCTCCTCTTCCCTCGTGCTCCACCTACCCTCTTTATCCAGCAAACCGTCAATTCGGTTCTTCAGTCTTCGAGCAAAAGCTAACTTGTGGAACATCTTAGTGTTTCTGTCCCCTTGAGCTAACCAATTATTCCTGGATCTAGATTTTCAGTGACTCTCTTCAACTTCTATAAGTTTTTCAATCTCTTTGTCAATACAAATAATGTCATTCCCATGCCTCTCGAAATCTCCTCTATTGAAAAGAGAATTCCTCTGATCACGTAAATTCTTGATCTTCCTTCCCAAGTCGTCAAAATGACTCCCAGCCCAAGCAGTAAGGAATTCCTATGACGTTTTTAATCTCGATTCCAAAGAGAGGTTTTTGTCTTGCTCCTTCCATTCAGAGAGAAAATCTGGAACGAAGTGAGGATCCAGCAGCTATTTCTCTTCAAAATGAAAGCGCCTCTTACCCCAAAAACGAATTCTAGACTTCTCAAATACCTTTAGGATAAGAGGTCTGTGATCAGACCCATAGAAATCCAGCGCTTTGATATTGGTGTTAGGAAATGATTCTCGCCAGCCATCATTGCAAATAAAGCGGTCAAGTTTTTTTGTGATGACTTCACTACCCTTTCTTCTGTTGGTCCAGGTCATCTGAACTTCCCTAGAGTATAGCTCATAAAGCTCACAATCTATAAGACTCTCCCAAAATTCCTCCATTTGCCTAATAGGACGGATATTACCTCCTATTTTATCTGAGGCCTGCAAGATCTCATTAAAATCTCCTCCAACGAGCCATGGCAAATTTTCCATCCTTTGTGCCTCACTAAGTCTCCTAAGCAGATTCCACGAATGATGTCTCGAGCTTTTCTCAGGATTTTCATAGAACCCAGTAAATCTCCATCGAACTTTGTTAGAGACAACAACACAGTCAACGTGACCCAGTGAGAAATAATGAATATTCACCTCAATCGAATCCTTCCACAACAGAAGTATACCACCCTTACTTTCTTCAGCGTTAACGCAAAAGGATCCCGCAAAATCGAAATAAAATTTCCATCTATTGTACAAGTACGATTGTAATTTAGTTTCACATAAAAATACAATCTCAGGGGACGTGTTAGCCAAAAGCTGACGCAACTCAAGGAATGTACGATTGTTCCCTAGTCCCCGTGCATTCCAAGTGAGGCCTATCATGATGATCAGCGGGGCTGCTCAGGGGCAGCCTCTGCAGTTGAGTCAGTGGGAGTGGAAATTGATTAAACTTTCAATCTCTTTGCCTCTGCAAAATCGTCTTGGAGAGACGAGGGCTCAGTAGAGAGTGGGCATTTTCCCCTTTGAATAGCTACCTCAGGAGGGTGGTAGCTCGAGGCTTTTTCACAGGCAAGTTTTTTCCGGGCTTTACTCTCTTATTTTTGGTAATGGTATAAGTGATGAAGTAGGAGGGATGAGAATTAATTCTATTTCTGTAATTTGAGATTTGACTAGAGAAGTAGGGTCGGGAGAAGTATGTCGAGAGGTTGAGCTTGGTAATAATTGGGAGGGGCTAGAGGGTTGGGATGATTTTAACTGTGGCTAGGGCTCACAAATGTCCATAATCTCATTTATGGGTGCTGGGTTTCAGTTTTGTTGGGTAATCACTTATTTGGTGGGACATATTTAGTGGTCTATATGGAGAGGTTTCAAACTGTAGTAGAGTGGCCGGGGCGTGAATCAGCATGGGAAGGGTTTGGGTTAGAAGTATGAGGAGAGGGCTGATTTTTGTGGGAGTGTTTTTTAGGCATAAGAGATGGGTCCCATAACGAGAATTTTTTAGAGGGGAGGATTTAATGCTTGGCCCAAACGGAAGATTTTCCAATACCGGCTTCTCAGCGTGATCTGTGGCATCACAGAGCTTTAAAGTATGATGAATCATTCCACAGTCATAGCAAAAGATGGGGAGGCCTTCGTATTTAATAGGTAGCCATAACTTCGCTCCACCCACCAACACTGACATTCATCTTTTAAGAGGTTTAGAGATATCCAAGTTCACTTTCATCCTCAAAAATTTTCCGAACAAGTCGAGCAACTGGTCCAGCAAGACCAACACGCCTAACTTCTTCGCCAAAGCTCTGGCCACATTTAGGTTCATACAGCTGATAGGAGTGTCGTAGACTCGCACCCACAACTGCGCCTCCGTGATTTGTAGAGTGGAGGGTTGTTCATTTCCTTCGAGGGGCCGGATTAGGAAAAGCTCTCCCTCAAGATACCAAGGTTGATTATTAATAACCCACTTAACCTCCTTAGCTTCCTTGAATCTGAACATGAATAGATTGTGTGACCACTCTCTCGCTTTGATTCCATGTTTAGATTTCCAGGCTTTTTTCATAACTTCCAACAAAGCGTAAGAGTTTACGGATTTTACAAAGTGTAGCTTTCTGACCAAGTAATTTAAGGTTTGGAGATGGGTTTCAAGTGGGAGACCTTCGATCTGCGTCAAATCTAGCAGATCTTGATCCGAGTTCTCTTCTGGGTTTATGAGGGATAAGATGGTAAAAGGAAGGAGAAAAGAAGCTTAAGACAAAGAAAAAGTTGATCAAATGGATCCGCCGAAAGTGACGACAACAGGGGAGAAAGGGTGGAAGCAGATAGGGAAACAAAGGCAAGAGTGGATGCAGATTGGGGAACAAAGGCTAACTCAGGTAAAGAAGCGGCACCTCCAAAGAGGAACCAAATTAACCCTAAGCAAAGGGGACGAAACTCTCATTAGAGAGAAAAAATAGTGAATAGTATTTGGACTATGGAACGTGTACAAAGAGTAAAATTTTTATGAATGATTTGTGAAATTATACATAGAATTTCTAGTCCAATGTGACAGATTCGAAGGAGAGGAAGCCACCAAATGTAATTACATGAAAGCAATGTCAACAACAACAACAAAAAAAAAAAAAAAAAAAAAAAACATGAGTACCCACCGAAGCGGAAAAGGAGACGGCTGTGAGGCATCAGCACACTGATCTCTGTCGGTGCCATCAATCCAAATAGATGATTATTTGAAGCATTAACAAAATTAAGGATCCAGAAATAGTGCTTGCCAGCGAGTCAAAATGGATGAATTTGAATATGACGCCTCACGTTTATGACCTAGGCATTTTGAGATTTCTAAATGGAGGTATTTAGGAGTCCGACATGTACTTTGGGCGCCTTCCGGTGAGAGAGACTAGAATTGAGAAGTTGCACTCTCTATACTTAGATTCTGAAAATCACGAGGTTCTTTAACATTTAAGTGTAAACTGTTAGAACTTCATTTTTTTTATTGTAAGTAGTATTATAAAGGGATGGTGTTTAGGGGGGAGAGGGACGAGGCCAAGGGCTATGCCAAGTTACGGCCATGCACCAAACGAAAGTTCCACTAGGGGAACAAGGAGAACATCACTAGAGGAACCTCTTGACCCCTTCAAGGAAAGGTGGAACGAAACAGTACCGCAATAACTAGAGAAACCGGCCAAGAACAATGGATATTGGAATAAACCCCAAACCACCGGTAGCGGCATCGTGAGGGATGGATGATTCCCTAAAAACCCTCGCGAACAGAATAATCGGATCAAAACACTCGTAGTCTGAGTGTGGGGGGCACCGGCAGCAGTGCGGGCTCAAGAGAGTACCCTAGCCGAACCTCACGAACACAACTGACAGACCAAACCACACACCAATATGTTGAAAGATGCCTCGCCATAGTAGGAGAGGCAGAGAGCAACAAATAGAGCAAGGGAGAAGTGAGCACTCTAGAGAGAAAAACTCGATCTTGACCCATTTCCAAATTGTGTTGTGTTAGAATAGACCGGAAAAAAAGAAAAAGAAAAAGAAAAAAAAAAGGAGGATCTTGGCAGAAAATTGTTAACTTGAATTTATTTACAATTCAATTGGTCCGTACTAAATATCCTGACGTCTCAATAAGGTTAGTTCGAAAAAAATAGTGGGTTAGCTAAAGCTTAACTAAAAGCTTCTCATTAATTAGTTATTAAATTTCATTACTTTGCTTCGAAATTTGATGATAATGTCTTATTTCTTGTACATGTGAAAAATATTTTGTTTCTCTATCCGAAAGTTATACTCATTACATTCACTTCTCTATTTTATACTTAAATATTGAGTTTAAAAATAAAATAAAATAAGTTATTGGCTTGAAAAAGGAAAATATAGCCCTCATTTTTAGTGTTATTTTCTCCAGATGCTTTATATTTGTTCTTTGAGTTTTTATATACCCTCTCGGGTGTTTTGATTAAAAATAAAAAATTAAAAAATTAAAAATAAATAAATAAAAATTATCTAATAGTTATTCGCATTGTCCAATATAGTGAATTCATTTTGAATATAAAGAGTTCATCATAAAGTGGCGGGAGTATTGAGTAGTACTTGATTATCAAGTGTTTTCTCCGTCCTAATCTACTAGTCCACTTTCATTATTTTATATTGTATCTCATAAGAATTCAAGAAATTAGACTACTAGCTTGGGACGTAGAGAAATACTACTTATATTCCTTTTCATTAAACGATCTTAGACAAGAAAACATAGCTATTTGTTTGTTACGTAGTACAAGAATATGTTTATTCCAAAAATATATATATAAATATTAAATTTATCAACTATTCGGCCCCACATATTAGTTTGAATATCGAATTAATTTCTAAAACCTTAGGCCTAGCCCAATTAGGTTCGAAACAAATAACCCAATAATCCTATATAGCTTGCGCAAAGCTAAATGGGTTTGGCCCAATTGATATTATTGGCTTTCAAGTTGCACGGTTCTTTTATAGAGAATAAAAGCTCATATGAATGACTCCCTCCGTTAATCTATGGGTTTTTTTTTTTTTTTTTTTTTTTTTTTTTTTTAAATAAGATTTTCTCAAATTTTCATATTAAAACTCTATTCATTAATATTCTTTATTCCCTTCTTCCAATACTCTTCAACAATCTAATTAGATAGATTAATATATATTTTTAGGTGAATAGATAAGACTATTTATTTTTCTTAATTGAAATGTTTGAGATAAAAGTGTCATATACTCCGAGTTTTAAAAAAAGGAGGGAGTATGTGTTTCCAAGTTTATTCATTTGCTAGCCTACATTAATACAAAGCTAGCTGCAAGACAATATTATCATAATATAATTATTTGATGAGTTATTCTAAACAATAAATAGCCAATGGCTTATTTTTCTATTTTTTCTCTCTCTTTTTGTTATACAGTAAATAATTTCTGCAATAGTCGCACTAAAAGTTTGTCCATTTATGAACCCACTAATTAGTTAGGTTTTCTTCTTTGAATTGAGTAGGAAACATAGTCACACACGCTACAGAAATCAGCCATTCTGTATTTCTGTTTCCACCAATTGTGAACTTAGATCAATTGTTTTTTGGCAATTCAAGAAATTAAGTTCATAGAATTGGACTACACATTTTTATGTCTTAATATTCGACAACCCATAAAATAAAAGGAAATTAGTCCCAACATTCTATAACGTAATGAATCGATTCAAACAATTTCACATGGGTCTACTGTCTTTGAACAATTTTGATTTCTTTTTTCATAACTAACTCCTTCCATGCAAATATTATAGTATTTGATCTCATGATAAAACTCTATGGATACTATTACTATAGGCATACCTACTTGATTTGTGGAATGTATTTGAAACTTTTATTTAAGAGCTAAATTAATGTTTTATCATGGGAATTACACATGTGAATCAATTATACTGTATTCATTTCCCGGGTAATGCTCCAATGTCATCCGTGGGCAAGCTTAATATGTCATGGATGACGTAACAATGATATAAATAAATAAGTTAATAAAAATCATACAAAAATTAATTAAGTCATACTAAAAAATAAATATTAACTGAAAAAAAAATGCTAATGTAATACTGACACATCAACAATGGACACGCCCATAGTGGGTGGTGGAACGTTTTTGTCCATTTCCTCCTTAATAATTTGGCATATGGAGTATATTACTAATATATAATACAATTTTCTTGAACATATCGGTTCCTTCACTGAATTAAGACGTTCATTAATCATAAGATGACGAAATAAATAGATATCAAATTTAAGAGATTTACGTGTGGGAAGGGAAGTATGCACCAAATAAGAATGACATGCCGTAGAAACAAAGAATAATTAAATACCCTTTCCTTCTAAAAAGAAAACAATAAATATCTTCTCCAATTAGTATTATATTGTGTTATTATTAGTTGGAATTCATCATGTAGATGTAGACCCATCACGCAGGAATCGTGTTCAAAACATTTATAATTATAGGCGAAAATAGTGTAGGAGTTTACAGTAATATTTAAAATGCATGTATATTTGTAACAATATCTTCTTTTTTGTTTTAAAAAACAATACTTTTACATGGAAATGACTATATTTTAACCATGTTTTATGAGAATGATTATTTTGAGAGCTAACCTCAAAATTAATAAATTGAATGATGCACACAAATTTGAAAATTAAGTAGGAAAAGAAGATTCGAAAGCATATTGTTTTCCAGGTCCATCACCACTACATATAACCAAGACATACTACATTCAATTTCGTTGAATAGACTACATTTCTGTTTGGCAAATTCTGACACGTTTTTCCACGCTTCTTGATGATGGGTTTAAAATGGATTTTTGAAGATTTTTTTCTTTTACGGAATACTAAAACTGTCAGTGTATCCCGTAAAAGAAAAAATCTTCAAAAATCCATTTAAAAACCCATTATTAAGAAGCATAGATTAACGTGTCAGAATTTGTGAATATTAAATGTAACCCATTGAGTGAAATGGAGTATATCACAATCATACCGTCATCTTCTCCACTAATTAATTTATTTATTTATTTATTACCCATTAGGATTCTCGATCACGATAATTAATTAATTAACTTCTGAATTACTTTGCCCCCTAGAGTGGTTATTAATTAGGCATGTTTTATACGTACTTAATTACTTTTTTTTCTTAATAAATTTAACAATTACCATGACACCAACTGCAATCTCCTCCATAATTATTTGATGTGGCATTGACGATATTTGTGCATTAGTATGTTACAAAGCAGGTAAATATTGTTAATCAATTAATATTAAACGTATTATAAGTTGCTAGCGTAATAATAATAATAGTCGCATACGTAAGAGAAAAAATTAGCACGATCGAGATTGATTAAGATAGCAGTGACGTTGCATTGACTTGAGTTGAATTAATTAAGTAATCTAACTAAAGATGGTGCAAATGAGAGGAGCTTCCACCTATTTAAAGTAGAAAATAATTTGAATACTAAATTATTATGGCCTCTATCGTCACCTCTCACTTAACTTGTGCATATAAAAAATGTTTTTTTTTTCATGCCTATGCGTGTAAGAGAGTGACTTGTTAATTTGATAATCAATTAATTTACATTTCTTAAATAAAGTGATAATGGTCAAAAACAACCATTTAACTTAACAAAAATTAAATTTTAGACACAGATTTAAAAACATATAAATTCTAGCCAATTTCCATGTAAACAGACAAATATACCCTTAATGAATAATTAAATAGATAAATCAAAATAAAATAGAAAAACAAATAGTCCGTAAATGAAATAAACGATTAAGTTAAAATTAATTCATACTAAAAACCCCGATCAAAAAAAAAAAAATCATACTAAAAACCCTACTCTACTGTCAACCGCCACCGGCCACCCCACACCCACCCCAACCCCCACTCCCTCTCTCCCCTTTACCCACTATCTTCCTCGTTTTGTTCTCTGTCGTTTTTTCTTTCAATTATTCTCTATCTCAGTACAATTTGTGGCCACGTCCACCACCGGCCTAGCCTGCACCATGGGCTCAAACCATTGAACATGGCGCGACAGATTTGGACCACAGCTAGGACTTTGTCGCGATAGATCTGCAGTGGCTATCTAACGTGAATTCTATCCCCATTCGAACAATTGACGCTCAATCGGACTAGACGGGCGCGATCAGCCACATTCAAACCCAATGATGCTCGATCAAGCCCACGACAGTTCGATCGAGTCCCGATCGCGCATAGTTTCAGTTGAACGCTTTGATCGAGTTGCTTGGGCTTGATCGAGTCCTATAGGCTTGATCGGGATCGAACGAATCAAGTACTTGATCGGGCTTGGGCTCGGGCTCGATCGAGCCTGCGGTGGATAGCATTGAGATTTGAGACTCGATCGACTTTCTCGAGCTCGATCGAGCCTACTGCAGCAGTTCGCTTAAGAATGAAACTTCTTGGTTCACCGGAGTCTCCTCTTCGCTGCTGGTTTCGGATCGATGTTCTGAGACCGCGTGGGAGTTGGGCTCGAATATGGCAGCCGACGGCGAGAATGGCTCATTCAATTGGGCACATCAAATGGTGACTCGCCCAACACAGTGAATGGCGGCGATGGTGGCTCGTTTAGCAACGATGACGACTTGATCGACGGCTCCATGAGGATGAACTGAGACGGCTCGATTTTCCAATGGACGGCAGCGTACGGTGGTAGACGGCGGGGCAACTCGATTGCATTCTTCTTTGTTTTGGTTGAATGGATTTTTTTTTTTTGTCAATTTTGTTGTTTTGAGATGTTTCAGAAAAAATAAGTAATAGTAATTAATAAAAACGAAAATTGGAAATGTAATTATAAGGGTAGTTTTGTCTAAAAAGGCTAAAAATGGCTAGAATTTATATCTTTTTAAGTTGGTGACTAGTATTTATCTTTCACTAAGATAAATGGCTAGTTTGCATTTGCCTCTTTCTTAAAACCAAAGATCGATGGTTTCATTATCATGCACGTTTTTTTATTTTATTATTATTATTATTATTATTATTATTATTATTATTATTATTATTATTATTATTATTATTATTATCTATATTTGATATTTATCTAACTCTCTTACTAAGCTAGAATGTGGTCCTATATATATCGAATCAATGGTAGATTCTCAAAAGTCTTCATTAAGAAATAATAGAGATTCTAAAACTGATATCATTCCCAAGAGTTGAGGGAATATATACGAGAATGCATATGATCTAACGTAAGAAACTTATTCTCTAAATTAAATATATATATGTGGGGATCATGTAATCAATTTATGGATACATAATTTATAAAAGTATTAAGTATATATAGTGTATCAATGCCAAGAATATGGAATCCTTGTAACGTAGGGACGTATAGTAGGGTCCCTTTGGAGAAAGAAGGGGTTGCAATTAGGTATATATGCTATAGATCAATGATATCCACTGTATATCCATGCGTCGAGGAATAGATCTTAGAATATATACTTTATTACTTTTATCCAAATCTTGAGATTATTGAAGTGATAAATGAGGTAAATTTGGATCGATTATATGTATATTAGCAACAATGATAAACTCGTTATAGTAATAAAAATTCTAGCTAGTTTAAATAGATATATGTATGAACAATGAAACCTATATATATGTAGAAAAAATTATGGTTCTTGTGCCGAAAAATTAATCATAATTTTGCTAGATAATAGTGTACTACTCCCTCCGTCCTACTTATAAAGGGATAAGTTTTATTTTGGTCTGTCCCATTCATAAAAGGATATTACCTAAAATAGAAATATTTAGCCTAATTAAAGAAAATAATAATTTAGCAAAAAAATGATATAAAAAATAAATTAATAAATTTAGATTATAGATCATCAAATAATGATATCCAAAAATTTTCAAAAAAAAAACTAAAAACTAAATTTACATCATTAAATAATGAGTAATCACCTCCGGTCCAACAAAAATTAAGGCCTGAGGCGATATATTACCAAATACCGAGTGTTTAAATGAGAAACTTATGTTTTTGTCAATTGTTAGTCGTAATATAAGGAAATTTAAAAAGTCTATACTTTTGTTAAGTGTTGATTAAAAAAAGAAACTACAATATGCAAAAAAAAAAAAAAAAAAAGCTTAATATAAAAAGGTAAACAAAAATCTATCAAGTGCACAAAAAAAATTATTAAACTATCAAGAAGTCAGGAACAAGATCTTTTTTATAAGATGGAAAAGATATATTATAAGTAAGAAAAAAAAGAAAGAAAAAAAGTAGGCCTATTTTGTTTTAAGCGTTGATTGAGAAAGAACAAGGGTTATTTTTATTGATGGGTAAAACGAAGAAAACAGTTAGGGCTCCAAATTTAATAAATTTGGCATAAAAAAAGAAAAGAAAATTAGTATAAAATTAAGGCCTCAATAAAAAAAAAGGTGTTGGTTGAGAAATGTAAAGAACATGGCTATTTTAATTGACGGAAGAAGAAGAAAAAAAACACGAAAAAAGAAAGAAAAAAAAAATAAGGCGATTATTATTACTATATATATATATATTTTAACTTAGTAAGAATTGATCTGTGCACCTCCATTAAAAAAAAGCGCATAAGAGGCCTCACCCAATAGGCTAACGTATAATTTAAACTTTCATCAACTGTAAATTTTATTTACCTCCAAAATATACAGAACATTGTAAAAGGGGGCCTTAAATTTTCGGTGGCCTGAGGCGGCTGCCTCAGCCGCGTCATGGTCGGACTGACCCTGATCATCTCCATTTTAATTCTCGTGTCATACAAATGTTATCTCTATATAAGTGGGACGGAGGGAGTATATATTATGAAAAAAAAAAGAGTTTTTATATGGTTAGCGATTAGGAAAAAGAAATAGTATTGATTAGGTATGAGATGAAGGTAGAGAAAGAATTATAGAATCCCCAAGCAAATGGGAAAGTGGAATCATACCTAAGGGATAATAACATCGGATTCCATTAGAGGTTGGGATTTTTCATGTGGTGTGGTGCTATTCTCAAACATTAACATTAATTAGTGGGATGTCTACTCCACCCATTTATATTTGCTCTCTTCCTTTCCTACCAGATTTATTCCCACAATTTAATCAATCTGAAAAAAAAAATATATAAAAATTATTGCCAAATTTTTCATGTCCGTCTATCACCCGATTCAATACACCTTGTATAATATTTATTGTCAAATAGTTTATAAAATTTGATTTAGCTATTATATCACAACCATATACTTCACGTACGTTTATTTTATTTTGAGAACAGAAATATAATATGATAATCGAGTAAATTTATGTATCTATATTTGCAAATTAATTATTTATATTAATCTAACTCTACGACTCTTCGTTCTTTTAACTAGGATTCGAACAAGTTTGCAATTCATAGAAGATTTCCACCGAGCAATTAATTGGTCCTTGTCACACTCTCAGCTGACTCACAAAATGTATGATGATGCGATAATTAATTAGGTTTTTTTTTTTTAATTATCAATATTGTGGTGTTGATGATGAAGATTATGTTGTACTAAGAAATGTAATCATTTTTAATTTATATTACTTGATCTACTTCATTCGTTTAATTATACATTTACATCTACATATAACGAGGTTCAATCATAGATGCTTTATTATCTAATCGTGTTTTAATTTACTTTATATATTTGGTCCAAAATAAATTAAAAGAATTAACAAAACAGATTTGTCCGAAAACATTATTGTTCCCATTAGCGAATGAGCGTACTTGTAAAACTTAAATTAAGGACGTTGGCATGAAGAGAGCCACCGGCCGTCTCGTTAGATTACGCAATATTTATAACTAAATTTAGTTATAAATTGTGCAAGTCTGATGGGAAGGAAGGAGCATGTTATAAGCAATGTTTTAAAAATCGAACCGGAGGTCGATCCGGCGTGACCTTCGGGTGTCATGGTTCGATACTTCGATCGGTTAAACTGGTCGAACCGTTTAATAAATAAATTAATAAAAATAATAATAATATATATAGATAAATATATAAAAAAATCATAATTTATAGTATGTGTTGATAAAAATTGAAAAAACACACATTAAAATTCATAAAAAAATATACATATTCATATTATTTATATTAATACTTAAAAATATATCTATTATTTTTTATATATACATAATACAGTTGAGTATACTTTCAAAATTGATTAATGTTGGTCCCGAAAGTGACTAACACACGTAGAGGGGGGGAGGGGGATGAATACGTGTGTTGAGAAGTGTTTAACTTCTCAATCGTTTTTCAGCCTTTTTGTCGAGTAGATGCTTCGAATGATTGTGAGGCTTTCGAAGCTTCTCGCTCGTGTGAGTATTGTGCGGAATGTGGTGAGACTTAAGTATACTTGCGAATTAAAACCTTGTTGATAATTAAAGTGTGAGTGTGTGTATGCAATAAATCATAGCAGTAAGTAAAGTAAATAAACACAATCACTTATAGTGGTTCGGAGAGCCTCTCCTACGTCCACTCTATCCACAACGGGATGAATACATTCACTTGGCATCCCTTGTTTTATACTTCCAAGGGAAAGTGATTCAAGGCTAGTAACAAACTTGCACTTGAATCCTCAGAGATTCACGGGCTCTCGAGAAGCCTTACAACAACAAATCTTTACTACAAAAACATTACAACCTTACAACTCAATCTAACACGATAGACTTGGTTTTGGGGTTTTTGGGTTTTCGTAAATGAGAATCCTTTACAATGAAGATCACAAGTAAAGGGATAAGGATTCTCGAAGCTAGGTTATAGATAAATGAGGTTGAACCTAGAAAGAAAGTAGTTGCAATACTCAAGAAAATTATTTCTTGAGGACACACTAAAGGAAAGCGCTTCGAAAGAACTAAAGGAATGTAGAGGATAATTTGCTTGAGTTCTTGCGAGTAGTATGCTTGAATCGTTTGTACGTGCGTCTTCTTTAGTGTGTGTGCAACTCCTTCTATTTATAGTAAGGAACCCTACTTCCCGTTGAAAGAGAAGAGGTTGAGTGTTCCTTAAGTTCCGGATTAGTCGGTGGGTGTCAGTCCTTTTTCTGACTGTAAAGTTAGGAAGGGATGTCCGCCACACCTAGAGGTATGGCAACTTCACCTACCTTGACCTTTCAGACTGTAGCCGTAACCATTGTGCAATGGCGTGTTGACACATAAGGAACAAATCAGCCTTATGTCAGAAATTCAAACTTGAGCGGGATAAACACGAAAGCGGGTGGATACCCGACCTAATGAAGGAATTATTCGCCATTTCTTTGGCGAATAATTGAGCGAAAGAAACGTCAAGCTACAGACATTAAACGAAGCGCTGCTTGGGAGGCAACCCAAGATTTATATTTTATATGTATTTTATTTTGCTTAGTTTTATGTGTTTTGATTTTATTTGTGTGGAGGATTGAGAAGAGTCGGAAAGAAAATTAAAAAACAATAGCAGGGCAAGCAACACGGACCGTGCGTCGGAGATGCATTAATGCCATGACCGTGCGTCGAACCGGAAACAGTCATGGGGGCACGCTTCGACTTGGCCCAACTCGCCACCGTCCTAGCCCACCATCAAACTCTCAATCAATCGGTACTACAAGTTTCACACTCCTCGTTCTAAACTTATTCGTAGCTTACAAGCTTTCGAATAAGTTTGGGGGGAGAGTATCGTGATAAAACTTGTTCATTTCTACTTATTTTCTTTTGTTTAAATTTTATGTGTTTTATTTTGTAAAGCTTTTTGTTGGTTTTTCTTCTTTCCTTGGATAAACTTTTGATCTCAATTAGGACTAATGTTGATGGGATGATTTTTATTGATGATGACTTGTCTGTTTCATATTTCTTCTGAAAGGAACTGAGCAAAAATTAAAGCATGGACAAATTTTTCACTTTGATGAATTGCATGGTTAACTCAAAATGTGATTTAAATTAAAATTGTGAGATTTTTGAGCCTTGATTGCAACATTATGCACAGTTATCATTTTTCTTTCTTGAGAGTAATCAAACATGCATTGTTTATCTGTAGAACTTGCTTTGGTTTCTATTTGAGACTGCGTCAGTGTACATGAGACTTGAAAATGATTTAAGGCGATCTTTGTTTAGCCTATTTAACCTTCTATTGTCCCTAAATTGTATTTTTCCCAATCGCCCACTTTGAGCTTTGAAATCTTTTTCTTTGACAATCCGATGTTGGGGGGAGAAATAATTGTAACAAAGTTAGTTATGGAGCCAAAGACATGATTTAGCAAGTAGAAGTATTTTTAGTTAGAGTGCTAAGAATTCTTATAAGCTCTTAAAAAAAAAAGAGAGAGCAATGAATAAGAGCATAAGAGATTTTTTTAAGAGCACAAGCATACAAAGTGTGCGTGAATCACAATTCTACTTCTACTTGTTTGATGGAGCCAATTTTAGATTGTACAAAGCCTAAGGGCAAGAAGGTGGAAGAAGACTCATGGTCTTGCTTAGAAGAAAATAGGGTTAAGTCACTTAGCCAAATATTCCCCACCTCAACCAAAATGCCAACATTACAATCCGATTCAAGTCCTCATTGATTCTCGTTTCAAGTACACATTTTGTTGTGGAGAGATTAGACAATAAGCAAGCTTATGGTAGATGACATGTTTTGTTTTGATTTGAGTGAAAATGTGCTAAATCCATACACTTGAGAGAAGAGTGATACACTACCATGTGAGAGTCATTGTTTTGAAGTTGTTATACATGATAGTAATTGAAGTGCATTTGAACATTGTTTTGTGCTTTGAGTTGCTCATTTCTAAAATCCTTTGTGTTTGAAGCAATGGTCATCCTTGAAACACTACTCTAGTGAGTCTTGAAGTTATTCTTTCTTCTTTCTTTACTTCTTTATTGTTCGAGGATGAACAATGGTTTAAGTTTGGGGGAGTCCCAACCTGACTCGATCCGCTTTGTACTCCAGCTGCGGCTTGGCCCACCATGGCCACAGCATGCTTCCTTTGCTTCTCTGAGTCCGTGAGCTTCCTCTCCACGGACTCCAGCTTCTTCTTTAGCTGGCGGGCGGCAGACTCAGCTTCGAATCTTTCAGTCTTTGCCGCCTTCAGCTCTTTCTTTAGTTGGACGACTGTGTCATTAGTCTGGGAGAGTTCTGCTTCCGCGGCTTCGAGCTCCCGATGGACATGCTCCCTGTCGTCCAACTCATTAGAGAACTTCAGCACTTCCGAACATAAGGCAGGAATTTCTTGAAACTTGGCCTTAACGCTCGAAAGTTCATCATGACTCATGAGCTAACTCTACGTGTTCTTTCTCCTCAGCCAACTGTATCTCCACAGCTGCCAATTTCACCTTCAACTCTTCCAACTCTTTGGTAGCAGTGGAGAGCTCCTCTTCTTTCTTCAGCTTTTCCTCCTTCAGTGCTTTCAACTCTGTGGTAGCAGTTGAAAGCTCGTCACCTACCTTCTTCTTCTCCTCCTCAGCTTTAGAAAGTTGGTTCTCTTTCTCCTTTATGTCCAGCTTCAGCTGGGCGCACTCACGCTCTACTTCATCGTGAGCGGTTTCAAGAACTGTGAGCCGTTCTTCAAATGTTGTGACAGTGGCGCCACCTGGTGTTGATGGAGCGGGGGTGTAGGAGGGAACAAGCTCGTTGACCTTCCTCTCGATGCGCTTCCACACTTATGACTCATCGATCAGGTCATCAAAGCATTCCAATCCGAAGCGGCTAAGGATCGAGGCCTCTTTCTCGATCAACGCTTTGGGATCATTAGCCCGCACCAACTGACAAACTTTGTAGATATTGGTGTCGCGGCTTCGGACATACTTCAAGAAGCGTGAAATATCCTCCAGTACGGGTGGAGGTAGAGAAAATTCTCCAAAAAATTCCTGAATTTCCTCTTCAGCCCACAAGGGTTCCCTGTCGACAGCCTGCACTACAGGGCTGGACGCTTTGGGAGATGGAGGAGTTGGGGGAACATCAACATGGAGCTCCTCATCCATAGAAGAACTGGACGCTCCGTCATTGAAATTGAGTGCCAATACGAACAACGTCCTCTCCTGGCGCATCAACTTCCTCTCCTTCTTCATCCTGTGCGGCTTGGGCACCGACTTCCAGATCCTGATTTAAAGTCTTGTCAGAATCTGAAGCATTTGATGAAGAAACACTTTCCTCGTCATCTTCATCTACCAACGCACGCTTTCCCTTGGTGGAAGGGACTGATTTCTCTGACAGAGCAGAGCGCTTTAGCTTCTTGGTGGTTTTTCCACCTTTCTCCTTCCTTTTCTTCTCCTATTCTTTCTGGAGGATAAGTGCTTCGGCTTTTGTATATTCGATGTCAGAAGCGTGGGAGGGGCGACAACTCCAAACTCGTCGCCTGGAAGTGCCTTACTAAAGAGTACACGAGTGTACTTGGTCTGTACTGGCCACTCCTGTGCCGGCCATGACGCTTCAAGAAACATGGAAATCCTCATTCCATATTTTAACTTTCCTAGGAAGGAAAGCATCCCCGTGTGGTCTCCTTCCGTCTCCTCCCGGATGACCTTCTTCGCTTCCAACAACTGCTTGATAAACCACGCTCTCCAATTATATTGAGTGTGGTTTTCAGCAGCATCACAGAGCGCCGATAGAAGTCGGATCTTTTGCTCCGTGATCGTTGACCAGATCCTGGTGTGACAAAGTAGGCACTTTGTCACAATATTGATCATGTTGTCGAACGACGGCCGGAGCGAGGTCACCTTCGACTGTTTCTTGATGAAGATGGCGCACGAATTTGTGGTGAAGCGCCGGAACTCTTTTTGGATGTCCGGATCTCCAGCAGATTCCGGATCCTCAAACAACTCTTCAAGGGAGAGTTTCTCAATCACTACAGAGTGAGTGAGACCATCTTCATCAGTTTTCTGAAGCCAGATTTTTGTGGTTAGGGTTTCTAGGTTGAGGTTGAAAAGAAAATCAACCACCCCGAATGGGTTGATATATTTGGGGTGCTTGAAGATGAGGTTTTCTAAGCCGGCGTTCACAATCGCCCTCTTAATCACTCCTCCATCGGCAAGAAGGTCACAATTGACATGAGCATCTGTGAACACGAACTCGCTGTAGCGACTTCATGGAGCGGCTTCCCACTTAGCATTCACCATTTTGAATACATTTCTGAAAAAGGACGAAAGTTTAGTAGAGAGGTAAATTTTGTGAGTTTTAGAACTTGAAAATTGCAAAAATGGCGAAAAATGAATAATGAAGGTGATGGAATGAAATAGTATTATACATAGAAATTAAAGAGTGTTAAAGGTTAATGGGGTGACGTGTCTTAGTAAGTGGCTAAGATTGTGCTCTGCAGTTACTTTAATCGTGCGGTCAGGGAAAAAGTAATTCAAAACGTCCGACGGCCAAGATTAAAAGGTTTTTGGCGGTTCCGTAGCGCGCGTGAGATACACGTGCGAGTGAGTCTCGAGTACTGTATCCACATCAGTCTTTGCATATATCACACGCAAACTATATTCGATTGATATCCTACTTTATAGAGATATAGCATATAAGTAAATTAATGAGAGATTAATTTTCAAAAAGATTCGAAATTTGGCTGATTGCAACGCTTTGGAATTTAGACGAGAGCATCTAGTTCGGAAAGCGTCTGTATCAGCATTTTAATATTTTTGGTAAGTAACGCACAGAGTTCTTGAAGACGCTTTGCGTTGACTTACTTACTTGAATTGAAAGACGTGAAAGGAAGACTTACCGGTCAGTCAATATTGTAATTGACTGATACCACGCTTTGACGATCCACATACTCAAATGTTAAAGCGTTAGTTGAGAAATAAGAACGTTCACGCTTTGGAAGTGTGAGAGCGTCTATTCTTATCTAGGCGCTTTCTCTGTAAGTTAGTGTGCTTCCCCCTTAACCAGAGCTTCGAGCTTTCTATAAAGAGAGCGTCAACTCTATAGGGGAGGCGCTTCACTTATGATGAGAGATGAAATAATGCAAAGTCCTTTTCTCTTACTAGGGTAGGTTTACCTCGTGAGTTCCACATCATGGGTAATTATGAGATTATAAAATCCACAAGGGATCCGGTTGGGGATAAGTGTCTTTATAGATTTCAATGAAGTGATATGAGTTGCCTCATGCTTTACTAGGGATATACCGTTTGGGCATGAGATTCGTATCATTCATGAGAAAGTTATAAATTCACTTCCTTACTAGGGCAAGCCATCTCATATTTCCATGAAGCGAGATTCACGAGAGTAGACACTAACCTTTTTGGGAGTTGGTGCTTCACATTACTCAAAACAAGCGAGGCTTTTCATAATAAGCAGTGGTGAAGATCTTCAGCACGCTTTGCGCTTCTGGCTCCATCTTCACCATGAAAGCTTGTGAAAGTTGAGGTGATAACCATTCAGGCAACTTCATACAATACGTCCCAAAAATTACGTACGCATATGTTAACTTGAAGAGGATCATCAACTCAACGCTTTCATGTTTCTTCAGCTGAAAGGGTTATAAGAATTTGGGAGTGGAACATCAAGATTGTACCAAGCTCTAAACTTAAAAGCTGGACTTTCAAGAGATCCACAAGGTACCACTAGTGCACCGCTCTGACAAGATGAAACAAGTTTTACGAATACCGTGGCACGAGTAACAACCTTAATCAAGTTAATCTGAGATTAACTCATCAAGGAAGAGCACTCAACCGCGCTTTCACATAAAAGTGGAAGCTTGTAGAGATTGATGCTCCGAAAGGGAACTCCATCCCTTCGGTTTGATTATCATCCCTGGTAAGGGGAGATAAAGTCTTCTCTTTCACACCACTTGCAAAGACCGGTTCCCCCTTAACCAATTATCCCAACAATCTTTCCAGAAGGGAAAGCGTGAGAGTAGTGTGGGAACACGCTTTGCCTTCTCCACCTTTACTCCACCTTCTCCTCACCAGGGACTAGCAACCCTAGTTCTAAGCACAATTTGTTGAAGCGGGCTTGAGGAAGCGGCTTTGTGAGAATATCCGCTTTCTGATGATCAGTGTGTATCTTTTCCACCACGATGTCCTTCTTTTTCACGTGATCCCATATAAAATGATGGCGAATTTCAATATGCTTGCATTTTGAATGAAGCACGGGATTGTGGGTAATGGAAATTGTGCTTGTGTTGTCACAATAAATTGGAACCTCCGCAGCCAAAGGATTTGTGAACAACAGCTTCCCGCAGCCATGTATTCCGCTTCGGTGGTAGAGGTGGCAACACTTGTTTATTTCTTGGAGAACCACGAAACCAACTTGTTGCCAATGAATTGACATGTTCCAGATGTGGATTTCCTATCAACTTTACATCCACCGAAATCGGCATCTGAGTAAACACTAAGCGTGAGATCATCTTCCGCTGGATACCAAAGACCTAAGTTGATGGTCCCTTTAAGGTATCGAAGAATGCGCTTAGCTTCCTCCAAATGGCTTTGCTTTGGATTGCTTTGAAATCTAGCACAGACGCCTACGGCAAAAGTGATGTCAGGTCGGCTAGCTGTAAGATAGAGCAGAGAGCCAATCAACATACGATAATCCGTAGCATTGATTGACTTGCCATCCAAGTCTGGATCTATCTTGAAGTTTGTATTCATTGGAATCTTGACGCTTTTACAATTTTGAACACCAAACTTAGTGAGCATATCACGAGTATACTTGGCTTGATTGATGAAGATTCCTCGACTCGTTTGCTTCACTTGCAATCCTAAAAAACATGTCATTAGCCCCATCATAGACATCTTATATTTTCTCTTCATTAAACCCGTGAACTTGTCACTTAGGCTTTGATTTGGAGAGCCAAAGATGATGTCGTCGACGTAGATTTGTACCTTAAGTATGTCTTCACCGTTGTTGATAGTGAAGAGGGTTTGATCTACCTTCCCTTTTTGAAAGCCACTTTCAATTAGGAAGTTTGAAAGAGTCTCGTACCACGCTCTGGGAGCCTGCTTGAGGCCATAAACCGCTTTGACGAGTTGGTACACTTCATCACTCTTTTCAAAGCCTGGGGGTTGTTCGATGTATACTTCCTCCTTCAAATCTCCATTGAAGAAGGCACTCTTCACATCCATTTGATACACTTTGAACTTCTTGGATGCGGCATATGCAAGGAACATCCTGATGGCTTCGAGACGAGCTACAGAGCGAGGGTCTCATCAAAATCGATGCCTTCTTCCTGGCAATATTCTTTCGCGACCAAGCGAGCTTTGTTGCGAACGACGTTGCTGTTTTCGTCAGTCTTATTCTTGAAGACCCATTTGGTACCGATGACGCTTTGATGAGAAGGTCGATCCACTAGGTACCAGACACCATTCCTTGCAAACTCATTCAGCTCCTCTTCCATGGCAGCTACCCAATTTGAATCATTTAGAGCGTCCTCCACCGATGAAGGCTCGGTGTTTGCTAGGAAGCAGCTAAACAGGCAATTCTCACCATGAAATAAGGTACTTCTAGTCCTGACGCCCTGGCTGGGGTCACCTAGAACACCTTCTTGGGGATGATATCTCAACCAGCGCTTCTTCTGATTGAGAGCCTCCACATCATCCGCTTCGGAGCGTGGTGTGTGATCGTCACCGTTCCCTTGATCACAAACCACTGGACTGGATGGAGCTTCCTCAGTGTTTAGAACCAATGAGGTCAGAGGATCAACTATTCCCGAGTTTAGTTTCCCCTTATCGAGAGAGAGCTTATTGAGATCCTGCTCCATTGCTTCAACTCCGTCTTCAAGCTCTTCTTCTACTAAAGCGTCCACCAGATGTACTCTCTTCGAGATGGAGCGTGTTATTGGTCTGGAAGAAGTTTCAGGAGTTTCTATTACGCTTCCAGGTCCAGCGTTCATGCTTTCAGCATTTACTTGTACCTGCGGAGTCTTGAAAACAGCTTCATCAAAAACAACATGTGGTGTTTCTTCCACAACAAGAGTTTGACAATTGTAGACGCGATAAGCTTTGCTTGTAGGGAAATATCCAAGAAATATTCCCGTATCAGCTTTGCTATCAAACACTCTTAATTGCATTTTACTGTTGTTGTGAATGAAACACTTACAACAAAAAATATGTAAATTGAAGAGAGTAGAAATTCTCCCTTTCCACAATTCATATGGGGTTTTGTCGTGGCGTGTGTTGATTAGAGTGCGATTCTGAGTGTAGCAAGCAGTGAAAGTCGCTTCTCCCCAGAATTTCTTTGGCAGTTAAGCATCCGCGAGCATAGAGCGTCCAACTTCTTTGATGGTTCTGTTCCAGCGCTCTGCAACGCCATTTTGTTGCGGAGTGCGAGCTACAGAAGTTTGATGAAGAATTCCATTTTCTGTGCTATACGCTTCGATGAATTGATTGAGAAATTCAGTTCCTTTGTCGGAGTGTATCTTCACCACAGTCAGCCCTTTCTCCACCGTCAATTGCTTTAGGAGCTTTGGGAGCTCTCGAAGCGTGTCCTTATTCTTGAATAGAATTAGTACCCAAGTGTAGCGTGAGAAGTCATCCATGACTACAAGAGCGTACTTTCTTCCATTCAAGGTGACAGGTGTTATAGAATAGAAGAGATCCATGTGAAGGAGCACTAGAATTCGGGATGAACCATGTCCCTCGACGCTTTGAAAGGATTTCTTGATCTACTTGCCTTCTTGGCAGGCTTGGCACACTATATCCTTGTTGAAGACTTCATTAGGAATGCCTCGAATGAGACTCTTTCGGGAGATCTTATTAATTATTTTGATGTTCAGGTGGTTGAGGCGACGATGCCATAATCAGTATACTTGCGAATTAAAACCTTGTTGATAATTAAAGTGTGAGTGTGTGTATGCAATAAATCAAAGCAGTAAGTAAAGTAAATAAACACAATCACTTATAGTGGTTCGCAGGGCCTCTCCTACGTCCACTCTATCCACAACGGGATGAATACCTTCACTTGGTATCCCTTGTTTTATACTTCCAAGGGGAAGTAAGGCTAGTAACAAACTTGCACTTGAATCCTCAGAGATTCACGGGCTCTCGAGAAGCCTTACAACAACAAATCTTTACTACAAAAACTTTACAACCTTACAACTCAATCTAACACGATAGACTTGGTTTTGGGGGTTTTGGGTTTTCGTAAATGAGAATCCTTTACAATGAAGATCACAAGTAAAGGGATAAGGATTCTCGAAGCTAGGTTATAGATAAATGAGGTTGAACCTAGAAAGAAAGTAGTTGCAATACTCAAGAAAATTATTTCTTAAGGACACACTAAAGGAAAGCGTTTCGAAAGAACTAAAGGAATGTAGAGGATAATTTGCTTGAGTTCTTGCGAGTAGTATGCTTGAATCGTTTGTACGTGCGTCTTCTTTAGTATGTGTGCAACTTCTTCTATTTATAGTAAGGAATCTTACTTCCCGTTGAGAGAGAATAGGTTGAGTGTTCCTTAAGTTCTGGATTAGTCAGTGGGTGTCAGTCCTTTTTCTGACTGTAAAGTTAGGAAGGGATGTCCGCCGCACCTAGAGGTATGGCAACTTCACCTATCTTGACCTTTCAGACTGTAGCCGTAACCGTTGTGCAATGGCGTGTTGACACGTAAGGAACGAATCAGCCTTATGTCAGAAATTCAAACTTGAATTCTAGGTCAACTTATCACCTGCACTGATTGACGCTTCTAAGTACAGCTCTGTATCAGAGACGCTTTAGGTGAGCTGACTTGAGAGCGCTTCGCTTCTACTGAACGGAAGCTCGCTCTAAGCATCTTCGTTTGAAGTGTCTCCATGACGCTTTGTCAAACTTTACTGCTAACGCTTTTACTGCTGGAGCCGCTTCGCTTCCTGACGCTTCGCGAACTCTGACTGCTTCATCCTTAGCGCTTCTAGACTAAAACAAAAACTTCCTAACATGCAAGCTTTGCTAAGTATAACTTGACTAGTTCATCAAAAATAATAAAAGAAATATTCTAAAGAGTGTTTTGGAATCGAATAAAAATAAATTGTTTATTAACTTGATTCAAGTTCCCCCTTAACATAATATCCCAACAATTAAATAATGAATAAATCTATATTTTATTCCTTTAATTACATGAATTAATGAAGTGGGTGTGGTAAAATGCTTAGTTTTTAATGTGGAAGGTGTGAGTTCAAATCCCACCACCCTCAACATTAAAAAATTTATATTTGAGAGAAAAAATTTGAAGCGGCTGGTTATTGAAAACCGTCGCCGGTTCAACGGTTCTGCTGGTTTTTGCCGGTTTTGTCCGGTTCATTTGGTTCAAAGCCGGTCCAACACGACCTTCGGTTTTTAAGTGTAAACCGGACCGGTCCCATGCCAGGTTCTCAGTAGGACCGGTTCAACCGGCCGGTCTGGTCTGATTTTTAAAACACTGGTTATAAGAGTATTTTCTTTACAAGTTTTTTTTTTAGGGAAAATTACTTTTTTATTTTATTTTAAATAAGGTTAATTTTTTTAAAAAATAATAATAATAAAATAAAAATCTCTTTCTTCTTTTTTATAAGTGTCACCACAATTAAAAATACAAAGTATGCAAATTTATGTATATAACTTAATTTTTTTTAGAATCAACTTATATATAGCATTGATTATAAAACAAAATCAAATTTAAAACAGAACAGAGCACTTAAAGAAACCGAGGGACTATATATCATTCTCTTTATTTGGTTTTATAAGGTTTTCTAAGTTTATAAATTCGTAAACATGTTTCTTTAATAATATCTTCTCAAATATCAAGAATCAAGATTGAGTTTTTCAATCTCCACTCTCCTCTCCAGCTCTCCGGTAAATTCTATAGGGCACTTAAGTTCACTGCACCAATTATGTAGGCAAAAAACTAAATTTATATGGGCAAAATCATATTGCATTTGCCAACAACTTTTATATCGGCAAAGTAATTTATGCATACATTTATTATACTTGATGAATTTAAAAATAATCGTTATTCAAATTTCGCTAAATGTTGAATAGTTAAAATAATACTACAATCGCAAAACGTATACTATACTATACATATATATATTAATGGCGAAATATAAATTAAACATATGAAGTGCAATTATATGCCAAAATTATTTTGCCGATATAAAATTTGTTAGAAAATATTGTTGCTTATATAAATTAAGTTTTTTGCCTACATACTTAGTGCGGTGCATTTAAGTTCCCAATCTATATTAATATAAGAAAGTAGGATAATTTCCCTTTAATATTTTTGATATATGAGCCTCATTTAATTTTTACAATTAACTAAGTTATACATATTTTAAAATATATTATGTTATTTTCTATACAATTCCTTAATTAATGCATTTATTCCTATGAAAACTCATTTTTATTCATTAAAGTTCAACACAATAATTAAATTTCAAGTATAAATATTAATTTGACCAACTAATTTCTTCTCATTTGTTTCTTTTAAATGTAATTTTGAATAATCGATTTAAATACTAAAACTAAGTAGTGAATTTCAATTTTAGTGTCTCAACATCTCTCAATCTAATGTAATATTTTATATTTTATATTTTGTTTTTTTTTGTTCTTTGCTATGAAATTGAAAATATATTACTATATGCATGTTCATTTTTCATTTTTATACACACACAAATAATATAACAATTTAGGGCTGTCAAACGGGAATCCGGTATTCCGGGATTCCCAGTACCGAACCGGAACCGGTACCGGATAACCTGATTTCGGTCCGGTAACCGGTTCCAACCTCAAGTAAAATTCCGGTACCCGGGTAATCGGTACCGAACTGATACCGGTTAATATTCAATTTTTTAATATATTTTTATAAATAAATTATATATTATATTCATATTAACAATTACTAAAATTTTAAATACCCTAAATCCTTAATTATATATTATTATTTTTATAAATAAATTATATATTATTATTTTTCTATGTTTAATCATTGTTTAATTTGTTTTAGACTTTAAAAAAATAGAAAAAAATACATTTTGATTTTTTATAATAATTTTCCGGTATCTTAACCGGTAATCCGGTATAACCGGTACCGAAACCGGGAACCGGCTAGCTTATCCGGTTCCGGTACCGGTTCCTAAAAAATATGAATAACCGGTTCCGGGTACCCGGATTTCCGGTTCCGGTTAACCGGAACCGGACCGATAGTCAGCCCTATAACAATTGATAGTGCAATTAGATAACTCAATTAATTATGTCAGGAATCTTATAAAATTATAATTATGAAGTTGATTAATATTTAAATGTTTAATCAAACAATCTCTGAAAATGAGTGACAAATTTACACATGCATATAAAATGTGTATACATATATAATCAAATATAACGCAACATACGAGAGTACACATATATATAGAAATAATTTATTCTTTCGTCATTTTATAAAATAAAGTAGAAATTATTAGTTAAAATAAAAAGTAAGCATTAGATATTTATGTTAGAAAATTTATTTTCTATTAATCTATTTTGTGGGCAACATATTATTATTGCAATTATATTGGCTATTTATTATTGATGGACTTAATTAAGTGATCTAATTTAGTATTAGTCCATGGGCTATGTAATTGATATGGGCTTATGAGTGGATACCTAATACTAGTCCAATTAAGTGTTTATGGGTAACCTAATTCACTAGTATATAAAGAGTCTCTGGTTATGGTCCCCAATATACTAAATCGAACAAAGTTTATCTTCTCCCCATCTGGAAGAAAACATAAGGCCCATACGGTGATTTAGTTGA
>CM038114.1:27803772-28072870 GCA_001642375.2 Mentha longifolia
ATGTGTCGGCGGCTTCTGAGAAATTGGAGGAGCTGCTGCCAAATTTTATAGTTCCGAGAGCTTGCTTTGGGCAGTGCCGGCTATGTGCAGCAGACGAGATTCTCTACATATTTTGCGTCTCTAGTCCGTGGTCTTGTAGGCCAGAAGTATACAAGGTACATTTACCTCTCTTCTTCAATGTGTATGATGTCAATTTGGACAAGAATATGGGTGTAGTGGAGAAGACGACTCCTACACTTAGTTCCAAATCATTCCTCCAAGCAATCCCGTTTTTGATTCATGGACGGCGTACCGCTCTTATAATCTTTTCTACTAAGATTTTGTTTTGCGATAGGGATAGAACTGATGGAACTGAAATAAATGATTTTGAGGTGTATGATCCCCTAGGTTTTATGAGTAGAAAACTGTCCCAATTACTAGTACGTCCTAAGTCTCGATCTCAAATCCGAAACCGACCCCGATTATCCCGGTCATTCCTATTATTACGTCACTCTTCCCCATCTCAAGAATTTATCCCAACCAAGCACATCTCTGATGGACTATGGCTTCCATATAACTTCATTGGGTTGGACGTAAACCACTTATTTATTCAGACGGATTTTGGCACTACGTTTTCTCTATGCCTTAATGATGTTGATGATGAATGGATGGTGTGTGATGAAGGTCTAAACTTTCCTTCCGAAATGAATTTTGTTACTGAAAATGGTCTACTGATCAATTCGTATGGAATCAACGGATTTGGCGAGAACTTGAAGTTTGGGCCGCCATGGGACGCTCCGGCCAAAAAGAAGTATCAAGTTAGAAGATTTGCTGATTTCCAAACATCATGGATAGATGGCCTTGAGCGAGATGAGCATCTCCAATGCAATGGCCTTTCTTGCGAACAACCGTTCTTCATGCATATCTGTGGTTTCACAATAGGGCTCGAGGCCCCCACCGATGGAATCTTGGAAAAAAATGATTTGTTTTCTTGACTTGTTCGTTATTGATTTGCATCAATTCAGTGTGAGGGCTAATGAGGACGAGTTTGAAGACGATGATGAAGAATATGATGCAAATAAGATCGACGAAACTATGAAATGACGGACTACACCGATCTTGTAAAGAAGATCAGGAGTATCAAGTTCTGCTTGGGAAATGACGAGCGTGTCTTGTCGGCCGCAGTGATGGCCATATATCCCTTTTAAGCTTGGTTATGAGATTTCTTTATTTTCATCATTGTATATGAGGATTCGATCTGCACCACCTGGATTGTTAGTTTGTAACATAAATGCTTGTTTATTAGCTTATGATTTTTGAGTTGCGTAGTTTTTTATTGAGTTGGAGTTTATCTAAGCTTGTGATTGTTGTATTTGGAATTTTATTAAGGTATATATAATTTGGTAATATGAAGAAAGTTGCGTAGAAATCAGTCTTTGCCTTGTGCTTTTTCTGTTCCCATACCCATTATTTTGAGAATGGACCAATGAAAGCCACATCTACCGGAATATTCATTTGGTGCCTCCTCCTTTTGACTGCTATTCAAAGGGCTCATTTTTAAAACATGCACAGATTTCTTTTGTTGATTTTTTCCTCCTCTTATGACTGCCACCAACATCCTCGTAAATAGCATCATCCTATTATTCCTACAGGTACTGGTTTTCACACACTGCCCATGGCTGAGCTTTCACACTTTTTTCAGTGTGTGTTCCTCATCTTTTCCCTTGACATGCAGAGGCTCCGATGAACCTTCTTGAGGTGATTTTGACAACAATGATGATATTGATTCAGTGTGGGGCTTCATACTTTGGCAGAAAGTGCCTTCCCTAAGAGTAACCTATTCTTTGAGGATTCTGTCCCGAGCACCCCAGTAATTTAAAGGGCAGGTAAATTCACCAAAATATGGCAAATGTGATATATGCATTCTTTCTTTGATGGGAATTCTTGTAATAGCATTTGATAGCAGAATTTAGCATATTGTATCTGAAAAAAAGACAAATTGTTGGTAATCATCTTGATGCAGTTATTTTAGTTTGATAATTTGTAACGTAGGTGGATGGCAGCAACCTTGATTGATTTCTACATCAACATCCTAGCCATAGGGGTATGCCATTTCTCTCATCTCACTCCTTAATAGAATGTACTAGTTAAATATCATCCTTCTAAGTACAGTATTGAATATTTTATGAAATCGGGTTCAAGATTGCTTGTTCATACATATATTTATAAGCTAAATACATGGTTGGCTGATGGTTAAACTGTGTGATAATAATGCATATGGTATTGGAATGAGTTTAATGAAGGAAATAACTGTAGCCTGTATATATATGTTGTGTATGTGGTGCTTGAACTAGATTCCATAAGAAAAATTTGGTAGTTGTATTGTCATGTCATGTACTTACCAACTTATGATATCAGGTGTGGATTATCTACAAGGGATCTAACTGGATTTTGTCAGTTATTTGTATAGCTTTGCTCAGAAGGTATGGTTCAATCTTGTTTATTGAGATGCAATATTTTTTTGGCTCTATTCAATTTGTTTCATTATCTGAAATTCCATTAAGTACTGTAAATGATTTGGCTCTTCAGAGTTATAGCTGATATTTTGCCATGAAAGTTAATACATTGTTATAGTATATTATAACTGGTTTATTACTTCTACCTCCTCTCTTTTCCTTTTCCTTTTCCTTTTCCTTTGCCTTATATGTTATGTTAGTCGATGATGTTAAACTTTATTTTCTACTTTGCAGCATTACCGCATGCGCATACACTGTTCTGCACTTTGTAAAGCTGACTCCTCAAGAATCATATTATTAGATCCGATTTACTTTGTTTTGCTGAGAAATAAGAAAAGGTGAGTGAGATACATTACTTAAGCATCAAGATCAAAGGACAAAGGGTGCTAATTAGCTCTGTTTATATGATATATTGGCGAAATTATAATGATTATTACAAAAGGCATAACTTACAAGTTATGGAGGAATATAAAGGATTCAACTAGCTAATTTTATGATTTTCTTGATTTATAAAAACTCTTCAGTTCTGTTTCTATATTTATTTAAAGGTTAGACTAAAATACTTTTGCTAGACTTTTATGTGGCGTTTTGCATATCAGTATATAAGATGCACGTGACTGGATTTCATATAACAACTGAATTCCATCATGTAACAATATAACTTAATTCTGTGTTCATTTAATGTAACAAGTGAATTTCATCAATGTCGCTGATTTTTGCTTGTTATTTCAGGTTTGGATCATCTTGTTGATTTGCTTTGGAAGGTACTGCTTCTGATCATTTTTGCAACTTCAATACCACTTTTAAACCGTTTCAATAGTCTTACATTGCTCCACAACTCTTCAACGTCTCGCTTCAAACCCTATGCTACCTCATTCTCTCCAGCATCGACAGCAGGCAAGTCCATAACCCTTGCCTCGAGTTCTGTATCTCATGCTTCACTCGGACCGATTATAACATAGTTTGCAATGGTTTTTCACTTCTTTTCACTCAAAACACATTCACAAAACTTTCTATATTCCATATCGCGTACTTTGAAAAGTCCATCCCATTTCTCAGGGTCAAAACATTTGAGCTTTGAAAATATTAAATAAATTAATATGCTTGTTCTCGAAGCTTTCTTCTTAGAATCATCAATCATATTCGAAAAGAAGATGAAATGAATTCATCTGAACAAGAGCCAAAACATAATTGGATAAACTAGTATTTATAATTAATTCTTTCAATTCTCTTCAAAAAGTCCACTAATAATTTCCTCATTAATGACATCAACAATTCAACATTTCAATTCAACCAACTCCTTGATTATAAGTTAGGAATATAATACAAAATCAAAACCTTCGCTTTCCAATATATATTAATCCCAACCTAACCTAAATGCTCTCTAAAAAATGTTTCCACAATTAATAATCCAACATCTAAACTTCTGGTTGTCGGAGCACCCATCCATCGTCCACTTCCGGTGGAGCCCGACGGAGACGTGGGCGGCAACGTGGTCGTTCCTTATCGCCTCCATTGCCGTTTACGTCTCCGTCTCCGTCCTCCTCCACCTCGTCCTCCGCCTCCTCGGGCGCCAGAAGCCCGTGCCCCTCGGCCACGCCCCGGCCCTCCACAGCTTCGCCATGTCCCTCGTCTCCGCCTTGATCGCCGCCGGCATGCTGGCCTCCTCCGCGGCGGAGATCCGAGACACGCGGTGGATATGGCAGCGGAGCAAGACACCCTTGGAGTGGCTCCTCTGCTTCCCACTCGGCACCCGCCCCTCCGGCCGCGTCTTCTTCTGGTCCTACCTCTTCTACCTCTCCCGCTTCCTCCACATCATCCGCACCCCGCTCCTCCTCCTCCGCCTCCCGGGGCGGCGGTTCCCTCTGTCCCACGTGGCCAGCCATTCCGCACTCATCTGCACGGCTTTCCTGTTCCTAGAATTCTCGCAGTCGTTCCAGGTGCTGGCCATCCTGTCCATGGCGGCGGTGTTCGCCCTGGTGTACGGGTACAGGTTCTGCATGGAGGCAGGGGTTTTGAGGAGGAGGTATAGCTTCTCCTTCGTGATGTTCTGCCACGTGGTGCTGGTGGTGACGAACGGGGCGTGGCTCGTCGGAGTGCTGGTGCTGCACTTGTGGAAGGGAGGGTGCAACGGCATGGGCGCCTGGCTCTTCAACACCCTCCTCAACAGCTTCGTCCTCCTCTCCCTCCTCAGCTTCTACCTGCGGAGGTGCTTCTCCTACGAAACGGATTCTGGGATTCTCCTTATGATTTGATCGATCCATCCACTGCATCTGCATGTGAGTGTGAGTAGATCCGTTTTCTTTTTTAATTTTCTTTTTTTCTTTTGGAAAAAAAAAAGTTGCAATTTTGGAGTTTGGTTTCTCTCGTACGTGTTGAAGCAAGATTTGCGCAAGTTGTTCATATAAGATCTTGTTTTCACGTGGAGAATCTACAACAACTTAATTAATTAATTAATAACCATGTTGCGATGTTTTGATTGATTGATATAGCAATTTCTAATTTGATTTTTAATTTGTAAATCAATTAATTCCTTGCCTAAGGGAAGATATATAATTTCACTCGAGTATATATAATTGCATTTTATCAATTCCTTGCTTAAGGCATCGAAAAACACTTTTTCACTTGACATCATGTGTCTCACTTTTTTCTATAATCAAAATTTTAGTAGTATTTGATTAGTCTTTTTAACACAAACCACACTTGAAAGAACTAGCAGACCATTCAACCACTATATCATCCCGTAAGAGCCGATTGACTCCCACTATTGAGTTTTGGATTTTTCAATTTTACCTCTTTTCATTCCCACATGGGATCCTCCGTCCCTAATTATGTGTTCCAATCGTATCCCTATTAATTTTATGCATTTTTTTTAATAATTTTAATTTGTTACTATGATTTAGTTTAGTTTTATAATTATACTTTAGGGTTCACTCATCCAATTAAGTTTATAATCTTTTTTAACATTTAACTTCAAGTTTATTAGCTGAAATAGGATTTATAAATACAAAACTAAAATTTTAATTTTTAGTCATAAATGTTTATTATGATTTATTATAATATAGCAATTTTTTTAATAAAATAATATCATAAAATTAATACTACATATCTATACCATATTATAATATTATTGTATTATAAATAAGTATTATACATTATTATCTTAATTAATTTATATTATGGTAAATGTAAAAAAAATGACTTGATATCAAATATACGTATCATGTTATTTACTTTATGATATCATTTTTAAATAACATTATATGTATCGAATAGTAAACATGTTATTTTTAAATATCATGTTATTGCATTATTTGTCAAACTAGAATTTTACACCACACCCGCAATGCATGGTTTGATTTATAAATAACTTGATAAATATCTAATGCTTACTTTTTTTCAATTAATAATTTCTACTTTATCTATCTATCTACTCCCTCCGTCCCCGAATAAGTGTCCTGACTAGTCAATTTTTTTGTCCCCGAATAAGTGTTCTATTTCAAAATTTCATGCAAAAATTATGCCAAAGTACTATATTTGCCCCTATAATCATTACATATTCTTTACTTTTTCATTTTTCAATGCAATGATTAGGGGTAAGAATGATAAAATTACCCACTTTCTTGGTATTTACGATTTGGCGGCTCGGGACACTTATTCGGGGACGGAGGGAGTATATTTGTATAAAAAGAGTCTTGTGTACTTAATGTAGATTGCCTATTATACCCCCAATACATAATAATTACGGTAATACAATCTAATACATATTAAATAATTAACTAATTAATTACGGTAATACAAAATACATATTAAATGTAAAAGATTATTAAGGTAATAAAATATGCTCTAAATTTTATATGATTTTATTAAATTAGTTGCAAATTTTATATGTAGTAGTATGTAGTCAAGCCAAAATATGATTGATTTTATTCGATTTTCAATGAAACTCGCATTTATTCTTTCCAAACTCTTATGTGTAACTTTTTCTTCTTTTTTTTTAGGATAGTGATGAATTTAATTTAAATTTTGGGATGGGCATTAGATTACTAAAAATGTATGTGCCAAATATATTTGTTTAATAAATACGGAGTATATAGTAGCATGTGCACTTTAATATACTAACATACTAAATGAGATCAATCATATTTTGTATCATAAGCTTGTAACCGGTCTATAACACTTTAATTTAAGATACATTAGACTAATAAAAACTAAGTACTGTATGTAGCATAAGAATATAAAAAATGATTTTAAAAAATGGATCAAAATTGAAATCTAATAATTGTACTTGTGCATACATTATTCCCTTTTATTTACACTTATTAGAAATATTGAAAGATTATTAATACCAAACAAATTGAACATATTGACTATTCTTTATTTCTTTAGTCATATAAAATTTTGGAAAATATATCAAAAAAATAAAATAAAATATCAATATTACCATAATGGAAAAATGAATCACAAAAATTTCTAACATAAACGGGACGGAGGGAGTATAAATGAGAGATTAAACGTGCAACGCACGTACGCTTTGCTAGTTTCATAAAATGACGAAAGAAAAAATTATTTTTATATACATGTATACTCTAGTATGTTATGTTATATTTGATTATCTATATACATGTATACTCTTGTATGTTGTGTTATATGTGAATATAGAAAAAAAATATATTTATATATTCACATATTTTATATGCATGTGTAAATTTATAGCTCATTTTCAGAGATTGTTTGATTAAACATTTAAATATGGATCAACTTCATAATTACTATAATTTTATAAGACCCTTGACATAATTAATTGAGTTACTTAAGTTCACTTGTGTGTGTGTGTAAAAATGAAAAATGAACATACATATACTAATATATTTTCAACTTTCATAGTCAAAGAACAAAATATATATATATATATATATATATATATATATATATATATATATAATATTACATTAAATTGAGAGATGTTGAGACAATGAAATTGAGATTCACTGCTTAGTTTTAGTATTTAAATCGATTATTCAAAATTACATTTAAAAGAAACAAATGAAAAAAAATTAACTTGTCAAAATTAATATTTATACTTGAAATTTAATCAATGTGTTGAACTTTAATGAATATAAATAAATTTTCATAGGAATAAATGTATTAATTAAGGATTTACATAGAAAATAACATAATATATTTTAAAATATGTAGTAATAATTTAGTTAATTAAAAAAATTAAATAAGGCTCAAATATCAAAAAATTTGGAGAGAAACTATCCTACTTTAGTATATTAATATAGATTGTATCCAATGTTTGACATTTTGACCAATGGACATTGGGTATATATTAATCTTAATTTATGTCGTCTTCAGCCGCTGCCTAGCAGATGAGTTATCAAATTATTAACTAGTTGAGCACTTGAGCTACAATTGGTCTAAAATTGCCTTTCATTTAACTAAAAATAGTACAATTACCTTTATATGATAGTTGTTCGAGCCGACAATGGTATCTAAATTAATTAAACGGTTAATTAGCTTAGAATACGCACTTTAAATTTTTGCTTCTTTCTTTCCCAAACTAACTTTCAATTTAATCTTACATTTGTTGCAATTTTTCCATGATTTACGGTTATGGCCAAATCAAAGCTATTATAGCATTCGAAATTGTCTACATGATATATTTTTCGACATGGTTATTTAATTTAAATGGTTAATTTGCTCATAATACTCACATTTTTGCTCTTCAATTCAAAAAATTTGCTCTTTAAACCAAAAAAGGATAAGAAAAAAGCGTGTATTATATGTAAATTAACATTGTAAATAAACAATCACCTCGCATGATATGTCCATATGGACAATTTGGTTGTTGCGTAAGTTTCGATTTTGGCCGAAATGTACAAAACATGCATGCAAAGTTCGTGTATTTTGAAAAAATATATATATTAAAGGTTCATGAAGAAAATCAATAAGAGGTAAAAGTTTGTGTATTTTTAAACTAAATTAAAGCTTAATTAAAATTAGTGGTTAACATGAACTTTAATTTTGATGTAGCCGCCTAACTTTAGGCTGCCGTACTTTTCAATGCCAATCTTAATCTTCCTTACCAACTGCTCAAGTAATTCTATGTTAGAACCTTCCGAAAAACACAATTAGTCGTGTCTCGCTGCATACAAATTAAAATTATTAGGCATTAGCTTAGACCATAGTGCATTTTCTTCTAGAAGAAATATATATATAATAAAATCCCTTTTTTGACCATAGGGCATTTTCTTTCTAGAAGTGCGTTAGTCTAGTGTTGGTCCTGTTTATAATAAATAATGGGTGCTTGACAAAATTAATAGAGTTTATTAATTAATCACCAGGACTTTGTGCAAGCTAGTACACTTATCTAGTTGGCCTAGTTACTGAGATTATCATAGTAATTAGGTATAATTAACTTGTCGTCACGTCCCGGTTTCTGCCCCGACCTCCCGGCTATCGACCAGCTGGCAAACCGGGACGTGACACTTGCACATCATATAACGAAAATTAATTTGTTCCCACAAAGATATCAAATTAAATTGTAGGTGGAAAAACCTACAATTTCAACTAAAACACCAGGTACCACTTTCTTTGCATATGTTCCCATCTACTGTAAACTCCTTCGAAGAATTCCATGACTCTTAATCGACAATATAGCATACGTACACATACATATGCCAGAAATCTTCCTGTGCTAGTTAAATTGGAAACAAGGGCGGTATGCATACAGTATCACAATGTTGATAATTAAGATGGACGCGAGGTACCTGAACCAGGAGCCTTCGTTAGTACCCCACCATCAGACATGTAGAAACAGTTGTAGTTGATACGAGTAACTAGAGCCGCTAAATGAGGGAACTGCCCCACGTTCAGCTTTACTGATAGAATCTGAAATGCCAAATAGAAAATTAAGATAGGGAAACCATATTTGTTGTGTAAAATTCAACTGGGTGAGAATTAAGAGGTAAGATATTTTCAGTACTTGAGAGAAACTTCAAAGACTGAACCAATTTAAGAGGTCGCATGTTAAATACTAGAAAGCTACTGCTTCTTTTCCATCTACTAGGACGCCAAAATGAAAAAAGAAAGCGAAGGCTCTGCTTGGATTCCTTCGATTAAAAAAAAAAAAATTGAAATTGGAAAACACAAGGAACCCATAGCTTATTTATCCAAAGAACAACTTCAGAGAGACCCGGGGGGAATGATTGGTGTATTCAAGATAAAGATACAAAGGGGATAAAACAATATCTTCCTACCATGTACAAAATTGTTTTTAGGGCTAACTGCATAAGTATTCATGATGTAATATTCACTATGGAAAGTTAAATCATACTCCAGTAAGGAACTTTCATTTTGTTGTAATTTTGTTCACGCACCATTACTTCAGTAAACTAACTTACAATTAAACCCAACTCTTTTCTTTTCTTTTGGCATCCGCAAAAATGAAAAATATGGCATCTCAGCTGAGACACTCACTTCAATTTATAAGTCAATTTTCAAGTTCACTGCAGATTAATCTTACCAAATTTAGGGGATAAGCTGGACAGCAACAAAATGAAAGTTGGTTACTGAAATTGCTAAAATTAATATAATGGTCAGATTGCAAAAACAGAAGGTCATGAATTATTTTGCAATGGACCCTAGTTGATAAGTAGAAACACCAAACAGCCAAAGGATTTAAGGGAATGATAGCTAAATGAACAAAGCAGCATTCAGCACTGTAAGTGGAAATGCTAGAAGGTATAAGATGTTGGAATTAAAAATAAAAATAAAAACGAAAAAGAAAAAGAAAAGTTCATGAGAGAGGAGTACCCTGAGAAGAAACGCCATGCAATCATCAAACTGTTTCTCTATTCTCTCCACTTCCTTCTCACATCTTGCTTTGATGGCAGAAACTGCTCCAATGCTGCTTATAGTTTGCTGTACAGAATAGAAGTCCAGTGCTAGCCCAAGGATACTGTTTATGCGGCTAGCAATTAATCCCCACTGTGAGTAAACAAGGACTCTCATTAGATGCTCACAGCTTTCAAACTAGTTCTATAATAATTGCTAATACTGAAAGAGCGAAGGGCAATGAGAAAACCAGTTTGTCTGGAACGACAAAACACTGTCGTTGAATTGACAACAAGTAAGCTTCATGTACTTCAATGACTTCATCCAGAGTTCCAGCTGCTGCGACACCCTCACAAAGTTCACGCCATGCATTATGATATACCTGTTTATCATATCCAGGTTAAATTCTGGAAGGAGCATATCTACAAACACTTCTTATACAAAATGGTTTAATATATGTCAAATATTTCAAATTTGACCATAAGTGGGTCACATGAACATATGAGAGTAGAGTGCTTTAAACATAAGTGCCCCCAACTGATGCTAACCAGCAACCAAACCTAAAGTATGATGAACTTAGCCAACATGAAAAGGAAAGAAATTAAGAGATGAATTGAGATTGGGGCAGTGATATATAGATACATTTAATTCTTAATAATCAATAGTTTACCTGGTCTTCGTCCACAAAGAACCAATTGATTGCAGAACACTAAGACTACCGACAATAAATGGGTGTTTAATAGGCATACCTAAATTAAGCATCCAATATCCATCTTTGTCCTGTAAGTTGTGCTTTAAGTCCCCGCAACTGTTTTCCCTCCTAATGAGGATATAGTTGAAAGAGAATGTTATGCCTAGAGTTTAGCCACACCTTGTTTCTGCTGCTTGGACTCAGCCCTTCATTCTTAATTTTTGTTACTTTTCTTATTTAGGTTAGTTGCTTTAGTCGTGGGCTGCAGGCCCTTTCGTAGGAGTCTTTCTCAACAGAACTAAAGGAGTTTTTCTCCTAACCAGAAATACATGTCTAGGATTTATGTTTATTCAGAAAACAACCCTGTTGTGCTTGAGCAGAAGAGGTTTCTCTTCTCTTCTGATTGTTTTGTTATTCTTGAGATATTGATTCATCAATACAGTTCAGTTTTGAGTTCATACCTAATTGCTTGCCCAAAATTTATAAAGCATCACCAATTAAAGGTCTATAATGTTCTCTAATGTACTCCAGTGGTTCACTAAAGTAAATCTTGTTATCTCTTTTCTTCCTGATCTTCAGCAGTTGCCGGGTTGAATAAAAAGAATCTACATTGTATAGGAAAGTTGGATGCTGGAAGTAGGAACTCAAGTGTGGAATTTCATTGCAGAACTCATCTTTGATGATCCATGCATCATCAATTGATGAGCAACTTTTCTGTTGTTCAAAGAAGCGAACAATTCCTCCAGTCAAAGAAGTCAAATATTCTTATCAGGAAGAATATAAGCTATAATAGCAGATATCAAATGAGCTCTAAGGTCAGTCTATATAGAGGAACCCAAAACTAAGGTTCGTGAGTGCCACAAAAGCAAATAAATTTGACACACTCACATAGGGATTAAGGATTATATTTGGAGGCATTTCAATTCCAATTGCATCAAATCTAGTTCTATTAAAGCAAATAATGTTTGCTGAACAAGGCTTACTTTTTCATGAAGGGAACCACAGTACACGATCCATTACAATAAAGCACAATAACTTGGATGAAGTTTTCATGAGTGAGAATTAGGAACCACATTACTCTGTCCATAACATATTGGTGAAAGGCATCCACAAAATGAAGCAGCTTATGCTCCAGCAACCAGTGGCGCTTGTGTTTCCTTGCTGGCGTGCCTCTATCCTGAAAGATCCAAAGTTAAAATATGACTGTCATTAGGGAAGAAAAATGAATGGTCATTTAACATATCAGATCAACATTGTTTACTGAATTTGTTTTAAAATGAATGTCCTCAAGGCTGCTATTATCAAGAGGTACCTTCCACATCCACTTACGAGCCTTGTCAAGCACAAATTTTGCACGTTTAACTTTCAATAAGAAATTCATAACCTGCAGAAAATACGATGATGGAATCAACAAGTATCACAAACATCAGCTCTTTTCGACATGTCAAATTGGTACCTGATTGTACTTTTTCATTGCTTCCAGGTTCGCTATTAATTCAAGTGGCCAAGAAACCTATTGTATTTGATAGACAAAGAATTTCAGTTCAAATGGTCCATACACCACTTAAACTAAGCTGAACAAGTGAGCAACATGTTCGAAAGCACATGCCTTATATGTGAACTTCAGAGAGTCAAGGGCATCCATGCCAGAGCTCTGTCCTCCACCTTTGCGAGGCGTTGAGACAGAACTAGATGGGTTGCTTTGTTCATCTTCACCAAGATTTTTGCCTACTGATACCACTAATGAATCAGGTGTACTCAGCAGCACGTTATCAGAAGAAATCCTAATTGACTCCTGAAGTAAACTAAAATCTGGCATTAAAAAACACTTCTGACTGATTCAGAAACAAATAAAGGAAATACTGCTCATAGAACTTCAACAGTTGCAAAAGTTTATAAAAGTACACTCACGCTTCAATATGTTATACTCGATGAGCTTTACAGTATTTCTAGACAAATATGTAACTAAAGCTTTACATTATGTCTAGACAAATAGGTAACTACACTACGTCGTGATCTTTTCATTTCCAAGATTATCCAACTTGAGCCTGCAAACCCCCTATGGTTTACATAACAGAGAATCTCCAAAGACAATAAGATATGCTGTTTCAGTTCTCAAAAACACTATAATATTGGGTGTAATCCAAGATAGAGAGCAGTACTGGATAAGTTTCACTGGGATTAACAATGTTAGGGAAACAAGTACAAAAACGTAAAGTGAACATTACGACAACAAATAAAAAAAATTGAATTGTCAGACAAAAAACATCTTACTTTAATTTAACATATAATGATAAAAAGGAAAACTGAATCCTTTCCAGTTTCCACAAGTAAAAGTAAATGAGAGAGAAAATCAAGAACATGTGCACTTCATTGATTAGTGAAGTTACAACACCGTACAGATAATAATTAATAATACGAGTTACAACTCTCATGAAGGACGTTATTAATCTGCAATCCAGGAGGAGCATGCAGAGAAAAGCAGTGGTCAAGTTAATGCATAAATCAAGGATCTTTAAATAGCTCCTTAATGTCTACTCAAGATGAAAGCAACCATCAGAAGAAGACTCTCCTGCCTACATTGGCAAAAGCCAATTTGGCTTAGCAAGAAACTTAAAATTTTGAAATCCATGGACTGTACTATTTTATACTCCAAACTCCAAAGTAGATCCTATGTGGGACATTAGATTAAGTCATAAATGAACATAGGTTATGAGCATAAATTAACATCCATTTGATGATCACAGATTGAATCTTATTTAAAGATTGCCCAGAATACTATGGTTTTGATTTCAGAAACCATACCTGCAATAATGTATTCAACTCAAAATCATCATCCAAAGATTCTCCTTTGTCTAGCTTATTGAAGATAACTGATAAGAAGTGTTGCAGCAGATCACCTGGTACATAGCAAGATTCCAGCCCAATTGTTGATAAATGAATAATATGCCTGTGTACACAAATATCTAGAACTGTGAAACCTTATTACCTGATCCTAATAAATAAATGGCACGTAAGAAACCCAACTCATCTAGCAATCTCCAGTCATGCAGTAATTTTGACAACATAGTCCTCCCAATATAATCAGCCTGCACATGGAATCTAAAAGCTGTAGCACCTTACTTCAATGGTTTTATAATTGTACATTAGGTAATTGCTAACACAAACCTGTTTCTTTATATAGAAGATAAGGCATTCTTGAATAATTACTGCAGGAAGAGGAGTAGTTCTAGGTTCAATATTCTGAATCTGGGTAAGAATTCTTGATGGCAGAGTGCAATTGTTCTGAAAAGGTAAAACCTCTGACATCTGAAGGTCCTCCTGTGACATAAAAGAAAGAAATTCTTAGTACAAAGTTACGATTACCTACAGTTTGACTTCAGAAAGTCAAATACAGTATACAATACCTTGAAAATTGGAAGAAGAGTTGGAAACGGAAGCAAAACTTCAAGTAACTTTGCATCTTCGAGAAATTTTGTATGTTCTAGCTCACCAAACTGAAAAGTATTATCCATGTACTTGGATGTCAATGAGAGTTCACTGTTATTGCTGAATATAGCATGCCTTAGAGACTCATCATTTAGGGGGGGAAGATAAAAGGCCTGAGAAATGTTCAATGAGCCCAAAGCATCCTTATTCTCATGAAGAATCTCATGACAAACAGTGATAGTTGGGTTCTGCGAACAATATAATTGGGAAAGCATGTCCTTATTATTTGAACAAGATTCCAATTCACTTAGACCTTTTCTTGAAGACGATGCGAAACAAACATTTCTTTTCTGGGCTAATGTATCATCCAATAACTTCTGCCAGAATTCTTTTGGCTGTCTCTTTGCTTCTGAGATCCCATCAACCTCATCTGACTCCTCACTATTTTCAACAGATCCAACTAAGTGTTTGTCATCTTGCCACAAATGGTTAGCGATGTGATCACCATGGCCAACCAGGGCTATTAGTGACAGGCAAAAGACCTCTGACAAAGTCAACCCAGCTATGCTATACGCACTTTTAAGACCATCGCCAGAAGCTGCTGAGAGAGATGCCATAGGAGCATGTCGGATCAGCTGCAATGATTTTCCTGCAGAAATGATAGCCTTTGCAATGTCTTTGATGAATAATGGACACACTTGAAAGTCATTATTATTCTCTTCTTTTACTACAGCCACACTTGACAAATATACAGATGCTCTGCCAGTCATATCTTCTTTCAACCTAGCTGGAGGAGCAAAATCTGCAAATTTTCCAGACATAGATGATCTCGGCAAATAGCTTTTCTCCCAAAACTCAGCCTCCTCTATAGCGATTCTTGTATTTGCAACAAAAAACATCTGCAAAAACCACATAGCACCAACATCTGAATCACATATATATAAATCGTTAATAAATAATGGTGAGCAATGGCCCATCAACAGCAATGAACGCTTCTGAACTACTGCATAGCATCAGTTTTACATCACAAAGAAAAAATAAAAAGAAAACCAAATTGAGATTTCAGGTGCAGTAAAGACAAGATGAAGGCAAACAATGACATTACTTGAGCACTAAGCATGACATAGACTCGTAGTTATTATCAGCAAAACTGCAATAGATCAAAGAGAGGAAATTAAACAGGACACTGACAGCTGTGAAGGATATACGGGTACAGACTATCAAAGAGCAGCACAGGAAAATAGAAAATCGAGAATGTTAATGATCTTAGAGCTTTTCTCCATAAAGAGAATGAAAAATAGAAAAGGAAATACCTCATCAAATGGGTCATCAAGAGTTCCTTGGAAAAGCCAAGAATCAAGGGTCTCAATATATGGCAGCAAACTTCCTACGAGTATATAAAGCAGCATCCGATATGCATCATCCTGTAACCAAGATATTGTTTAATCAAATTTCAAGAGGTAAACAGTGCATATCGTGAGTATAATATTCACAAGCAATGTTATCTGACAACCTCTCCTCCCTGCGCAAGACAAACTTCATTGAGCTTCACATAGAGATGGTTCAGAATGTGTACAGAAATATCTGCAGCAGGGTCGAGCTCAAAAAGGGATTGCGGGATAGTTCCATGCACTATTTGAAACAAAAACTCTGCTCCTGAGCACAGACTGCATTGGGGAAACAGTTAGTAACCATGTAGGAAGTCAAGAAAGGTAGGGAGGCTTAGACATGCAAGTCAAAAAGAATGCCAAAGAAATTTTAAATAGAACTTAAGAAGCTTGAAACATGTAGCTCTGAGCACGAACAGAAAAGAGATGCAGCATGAGCATCTGTTGAGCAGAACAATGTCTTGAAAAATAAACTGCTAAGCTTGTCCAGAGCAAAGAATTCATGAGACTCAGGATGATACCAGGAAAGATGGAACAAATAGAGCAGTTCTTTGATTGAATTTTGACAAGCATGCATTTTCTTTGTTTCTATGGATCAAGGCAAATGATAGTTTGAATACCCACCACTACAAGCCTTTTATGTACCAATAATGAGAGATGAACCATCATTCAGCTTCTAAGTCTAACACATCAACAGATAATATCAAGTGTGTAACGGCCATTTGATTGTCCAGCGCAAGCATTTCTTTTTACCAAAAGAACAATATTTTGTATAAAAATCCATCCCCTAAACCAATTAATTTGCAAACAAACCTTGATAAAGAATTTGACAACCCCAATACAGACACAGCGGTACTAACATTTGGGTCATTTACTTTCACCTCTTCTTGCAAAGCAATATTCCTTATTTTCTGCAACAGAGAGGCTTAATTCAATAAAAAAAAGCATGTACAGAACAGAAAGAAGAGGGTCATCAAACTAGAAAACCACGTAAAAATTGGTATATAAAGCACAAGTCATTGTGACATACTCTAAGACAGGTGCTAACAGAGCTAGCAAACGCTCTTAAAGTTGGCGGAGCCAAGCTCTTAGCTTTCTCAACTTTGTTCACCACAATGTCAACCAATTTCAAGCATGTTCCGGCATACAAAAACTGTTCAAGAATGTGATACAAACTTGTCTGGGAAAGATGAGTCACATAAATCCCACTTTTGAAGCGAAAACGCAGCCCAGTGTCGTCCCAATAAAATAAGGAACCCGATAAACCTTGTAGCATCTGCAACAATCCTCGAACCTAAAACCGGGAAAGAAAATTAGAAACTACTCATGAATTGAAAAAAACATAAAAATATTTTGTCAGTTAACTGAAGCAAACTACCAAGTCGGATTCATTAGTTTTCAAGGATGCAGCAGGAGTTGCAAAATAAATCCCACCGCCAGTGAAGGAATCATGGATTGTATGGATTAGATTTGCCGATACTTCCATTTCTGCCGCAAACCGTGAAAATCAATGGAGCGAAAGAAGAATTTGGTTCGGGCAATTTTTAAACACAGTTGCGTGCAGTGGCTAGAATGTTGAGCCACGAAATCCCGATGGGGAGATCTTTCGGTATCATAGTTCTCGAGAAGACGGTGAAGCACTACACTGCACTACACTACACTACATCAGCATTTAAGAGTCTCGGCAAAGAATTCTAATTGTTGGTAAGAGTTCATGAGGGCGGAGCTTTGGAAATTTAAGGGTAATCGGCGGTGGTTGTGGTAGTCGGCGGGAGGGGTGGCGCGGCGGTGGTTCAAACTACCTGAAATGTTAAAGATTTAAGGAGCAGAAAAGTGAAAACACATTCAAATTCGTAACATTCTTCTTTTTCTTTTTCTTTTCTACAATTAGCGTTACTAATATGGTACCTACACATCTCTAATTTTATGATCAGTTAATGAATTTTATTTAATTTTAATTTTGCGAATATATCAATAGTACCATGACTTTTGAATCTTGATACTCAATTTCAATGTATAATTGTATAATAATGTATATCTAAGTAAATATGTCAAATTTTAGCTCGAAATTGATATCTTGTGTTACAATAAAACAAAGAGTAAATTCTTTTCTTTTTTTTGAGAGAATAAAGATTCATTTCATTCATAATCCAACGTTGTCAACTCCCTTAACCACGAAGGGAAATTTGACATCCACAAACACTTATTCTTACAAGGTTTGGCATATTTGGCTAAACAATGAGCAACCCTATTGGTTGATCAATACATGTGGAAAATACTAAGAATGAACTTTTCCTTCTTCACATTTTCCAAAATATCAATCATCTCATCATCAAGACTAGAGGTTTGAGGATTAGTATCAAGGAGCGCCTTGACAACGAGGATGGAATCAGAATAAAGAAAGAGGGGGATGTCTTCACCTTGATGCAAATGCTCATCCCTTCCACCGCAGCATGTATCTCCCCTTCAAGCACGGTAGATGGAGATGAGATTGGTTTTGCGAGGATAGCCACCATCTTTCCATCGGCATCACGAACCACCACCCCAACTCCAAAAAGATTCTTGGATTTGTCAAAGCAGCATCAACATCAACCCGAAAACACTCCCTCTTCTGGTGGGTGCCAAGTTCGTTCGCCCAGCCGGATGCCAAAGTTTAATTTACAACCCAAAGCTTTCCTAGCAACAGCATAAACCAGAAGTAGGTCATTTGCCTTCTCCAAAGAAGGCTTGTTGCAGACCTTACCATCATTGTGGGTTATGCTACAAAAATAAGCCCAAGTCATCCAAGTAGCCATAACCCACGTTTGATAATTTTGTTTCCCCAATTCAGCAAGGATGGATCTACCAATCTCGATCATATCTGCAGACTTGCGTCTTTTTAAGAATCTCCAAAAATGGTTTTCTCGCCACCACTTGGCAATCAGCTCACAGAAAAAAAAGGTGTGCACAGATGTCGCCCAATCTGTTCCATAATGAGAACACGCCGGGTTAGCCCGAAGATGAAGGCCCGCTAGGATAAAAATTTTATATAATTTTCGCATGAAAATTCGGACTTTAGGAGGGACTTGGAGGGACCAGATCAGGTCGTTCCACTTTAAGCATGGCTGACATCCCCTGTGCACAGATAACGAACAATAAAGGGGATAGAGGGTCCCCTTGCTGAAGCCCCCGAGAAGGAACAATATTACCATAGACTTTGGAACTGAGAGTAAAAGAATACGTAACAGTAGAGATGAACCTCATAATAAAAGTGACAATGCGATCAGGGAAGTGCATACTGCGCATGATAGTTTCGAGATAACTCTATTCCACGTGGTCATAGGCTTTGCTCATATCCAATTTAAGAGCAGCAAAGTGGGATTTTCCTTTTTTAAGACTCTGCATCCAGTGTAAACACTCGTATCCCATCATGATATTATCAGAGATTTGTCTTCCGGGGATGAAAGCACTTTGGTTTTGATCAATAACATCATCAAGACAAGTTCTAAGGCGAATAACCAAGCCTTTGCTGCCACCTTGTAGATTGTGTTGCAGAGGCTAATCGGTCGAAAGTCCTTCACCTCATGAACCTCTCTCTTCTTAGGAATGAGGGTGATCAAAGTTTTGTTCCAACCTCCAATCTCTTTGTTATCATTCAGTACTCCGAGCTCCTCCTTTGTAATATAATCTCCAATTGCCGGCCAAAGTTTTTGGAAGAATCTCGTTGAAAATCCGTCAGGTCCCGGAGACTTCGAGGGATGCATTTCAAACACAACTTGACGAACATCCATAGCAGTAAAAGGGGCCTCAAGACATCTTCTTTTATCATCATCGATGCGCCTTGTTATAAAACAAGCAACAATTTCAATATCATTATGATATGGTTTAGAAGATGTGAACAGAGATGTGAAATATTCTGAGATAATATCCACTTTCTCCTCTTCCCTCGTGCTCCACCTACCCTCTTTATCCAGCAAACCGTCAATTCGGTTCTTCAGTCTTCGAGCAGAAGCTAACTTGTGGAACATCTTAGTGTTTCTGTCCCCTTGAGCTAACCAATTATTCCTGGATCTAGATTTTCAGTGACTCTCTTCAACTTCTATAAGTTTTTCAATCTCTTTGTCAATACAAATAATGTCATTCCCATGCCTCTCGAAATCTCCTCTATTGAAAAGAGAATTCCTCTGATCACGTAAATTCTTGATCTTCCTTCCCAAGTCGTCAAAATGACTCCCAGCCCAAGCAGTAAGGAATTCCTATGACATTTTTAATCTCGATTCCAAAGAGAGGTTTTTGTCTTGCTCCTTCCATTCAGAGAGAAAATCTGGAACGAAGTGAGGATCCAGCAGCTATTTCTCTTCAAAATGAAAGCGCCTCTTACCCCCAAAACGAATTCTAGACTTCTCAAATACCTTTAGGATAAGAGGTCTGTGATCAGACCCATAGAAATCCAGCGCTTTGATATTGGTGTTAGGAAATGATTCTCGCCAGCCATCATTGCAAATAAAGCGGTCAAGTTTTTTTGTGATGACTTCACTACCCTTTCTTCTGTTGGTCCGGGTCATCTGAACTTCCCTAGAGTATAGCTCATAAAGCTCACAATCTATAAGACTCTCCCAAAATTCCTCCATTTGCCTAATAGGACGGATATTACCTCCTATTTTATCTGAGGCCTGCAAGATCTCATTAAAATCTCCTCCAACGAGCCATGGCAAATTTTCCATCCTCAGTGCCTCGCTAAGTCTCCTAAGCAGATTCCACGAATGATGTCTCGAGCTTTTCTCAGGATTTTCATAGAACCCAGTAAATCTCCATCGAACTTTGTTAGAGACAACAACACAGTCAACGTGACCCAGTGAGAAATAATGAATATTCACCTTAATCGAATCCTTCCACAACAGAAGTATACCACCCTTACTTCCTTCAGCGTTAACGCAAAAGGATCCCGCAAAATCGAAATAAAATTTCCATCTATTGCACAAGTACGATTGTAATTTAGTTTCACATAAAAATACAATCTCAGGGGACGTGTTAGCCAAAAGCTGACGCAACTCATGGAATTTACGGTTGTTCCCTAGTCCCCGTGCATTCCAAGTGAGGCCTATCATGATGATCAGCGGGGCTGCTCAGGGGCAGCCTCTGCAGTTGAGTCAGTGGGAGTGGAAATTGATAAAACTTTCAATCTCTTTGCCTCTGCAAAATCGTCTTGGAGAGACGAGGGCTCAGTAGAGAGTGGGCATTTTCCCCTTTGAATAGCTACCTCAGGAGGGTGGGAGCTCGAGGCTTTTTCACAGGCAAGTTTTTTCCGGGCTTTACTCTCTTATTTTTTGTTAATGGTATAAGTGATGAAGTAGGAGGGATGAGAATTAATTCTATTTCTGTAATTTGAGATTTGACTAGAGAAGTAGGGTCGGGAGAAGTATGTCGAGAGGTTGAGCTTGGTAATAATTGGGAGGGGCTAGAGGGTTGGGATGATTTTAACTGTGGCTAGGGCTCACAAATGTCCATAATCTCATTTATGGGTGTCGGGTTTCAGTTTTGTTGGGTAATCACTTATTTGGTGGGACATATTTAGTGGTCTATATGGAGAGGTTTCAAACTGTAGTAGAGTGGCCGGGGCGTGAATCAGCATGGGAAGGGTTTGGGTTAGAAGTATGAGGAGAGGGCTGATTTTTGTGGGAGTGTTTTTGAGGCATAAGAGATGGGTCCCATAACGAGAATTTTTTAGAGGGGAGGATTTAATGCTTGGCCCAAACGGAAGATTTTCCAATACCGGCTTCTCAGCGTGATCTGTGGCATCACAGAGCTTTAAAGTATGATGAATCATTCCACAGTCATATCAAAAGATGGGGAGGCCTTCGTATTTAATGGGTAGCCATAACTTCGCTCCACCCACCAACACTGACATTCATCTTTTAAGAGGTTTAGAGATATCAAAGTTCACTTTCATCCTCAAAAATTTTCCGAACAAGTCGAGCAACTGGTCCAGCAAGACCAACACGCCTAACTTCTTCGCCAAAGCTCTGGCCACATTTAGGTTCATACAGCTGATAGGAGTGTCGTAGACTCGCACCCACAACTGCGCCTCCGTGATTTGTAGAGTGGAGGGTTGTTCATTTCCTTCGAGGGGCCGGATTAGGAAAAGCTCTCCCTCAAGATACCAAGGTTGATTATTAATAACCCACTTAACCTCCTTAGCTTCCTTGAATCTGAACAGGAATAGATTGTGTGACCACTCTCTCGCTTTGATTCCATGTTTAGATTTCCAGGCTTTTTTCAAAACTTCCAACAAAGCGTAAGAGTTTACGGATTTTACAAAGTGTAGCTTTCCGACCAAGTAATTTAAGGTTTGGAGATGGGTTTCAAGTGGGACACCTTCGAGCTGCGTCAAATCTAGCAGATCTTGATCCGAGTTCTCTTCTGGGTTTATGAGGGAGAAGATGGTAAAAGGAAGGAAAAAAGAAGCTTAAGACAAAGAAAAAGTTGATCAAATGGATCCGCCGAAAGTGACGACAACAGGGGAGAAAGGGTGGAAGCAGATAGGGAAACAAAGGCAAGAGTGGATGCAGATTGGGGAACAAAGGCTAACTCAGGTAAAGAAGCGGCACCTCCAAAGAGGAACCAAATTAACCCTAAGCAAAGGGGACGAAACTCTCATTAGAGAGAAAAAATAGTGAATAGTATTTGGACTATGGAACATGTACAAAGAGTAAAATTTTTATGAATGATTTGTGAAATTATACATAGAACTTCTAGTCCAATGTGACAGATTCGAAGGAGAGGAAGCCACCAAATGTAATTACATGAAAGCAATGTCAACAACAACAACAACAACAACAACAACAACAACAACAAAAAAAAAAAAAAAAAAAAACATGAGTACCCACTGAAGCGGAAAAGGAGACGGTTGTGAGGCATCAGCACACTGATCTCTGTCGGTGCCATCAATCCAAATAGATGATTATTTGAAGCATTAACAAAATTAAGGATCCAGAAATAGTGCTTGCCAGCGAGTCAAAATGGATGAATTTGAATATGACGCCTCACGTTTATGACCTAGGCATTTTGAGATTTCTAAATGGAGGTATTTAGGAGTCCGACATGTAATTTGGGCGCCTTCCGGTGAGAGAGACTAGAATTGAGAAGTTGCACTCTCTATACTTAGATTCTGAAAATCACGAGGTTCTTTAACATTTAAGTGTAAACTGTTAGAACTTCATTTTTTTTTATTGTAAGTAGTATTATAAAGGGATGGTGTTTAGGGGGGAGAGGGACGAGGCCAAGGGCTATGCCAAGTTACGGCCATGCACCAAACGAAAGTTCCACTAGGGGAACAAGGAGAACATCACTAGAGGAACCTCTTGACCCCTTCAAGGAAAGGTGGAACGAAACAGTACCGCAATAACTAGAGAAACCGGCCAAGAACAATGGATATTGGAATAAACCCCAAACCACCGGTAGCGGCATCGTGAGGGATGGATGATTCCCTAAAAACCCTCGCGACCAGAATAATCGGATCAAAACACTCGTAGTCTGAGTGTGGGGGCACCGGCAGCAGTGCGGGCTCAAGAGAGTACCCTAGCCGAACCTCACGAACACAACTGACAGACCAAACCACACACCAATATGTTGAAAGATGCCTCACCATAGTAGGAGAGGCAGAGAGCAACAAATAGAGCAAGGGAGAAGTGAGCACTCTAGAGAGAAAAACTCTTGACCCATTTCCAGATTGTGTTGTGTTAGAATAGACCGGAAAAAAAAAAAGAAAAAGAAAAAAAAAGGAGGATCTTGGCAGAAAATTGTTAACTTGAATTTGTTTACAATTCAATTGGTCCGTACTAAATATCCTGACGTCTCAATAAGGTTAGTTCGAAAAAAATAGTGGGTTAGCTAAAGCTTAACTAAAAGCTTCTCATTAATTAGTTATTAAATTTCATTACTTTGCTTCGAAATTTGATGATAATGTCTTATTTCTTGTACATGTGAAAAAATATTTTGTTTCTCTATCCGAAAGTTATACTCATTACATTCACTTCTCTATTTTATACTTAAATATTGAGTTTAAAAATAAAATAAAATAAGTTATTGGCTTGAAAAAGGAAAATATAGCCCTCATTTTTAGTGTTATTTTCTCCAGACGCTGTATATTTGTTCTTTGAGTTTTTATATACCCTCTCGGGTGTTTTGATTAAAAATAAAAAATTAAAAAATTAAAAATAAATAAATAAAAATTATCTAATAGTTATTCGCATTGTCCAATATAGTGAATTCATTTTGTATATAAAGAGTTCATCATAAAGTGGCGGGAGTATTGAGTAGTACTTGATTATCAAGTGTTTTCTCCGTCCTAATCTACTAGTCCACTTTCATTATTTTATATTGTATCTCATAAGAATTCAAGAAATTAGACTACTAGCTTGGGACGTAGAGAAATACTACTTATATTCCTTTTCATTAAACGATCTTAGACAAGAAAACATAGCTATTTGTTTGTTACGTAGTACAAGAATATGTTTATTCCAAAAATATATATATAAATATTAAATTTATCAACTATTCGGCCCCACATATTAGTTTGAATATCGAATTAATTTCTAAAACCTTAGGCCTAGCCCAATTAGGTTCGAAACAAATAACCCAATAATCCTATATAGCTTGCGCAAAGCTAAATGGGTTTGGCCCAATTGATATTATTGGCTTTCAAGTTGCACGGTTCTTTTATAGAGAATAAAAGCTCATATGAATGACTCCCTCCGTTAATCTATGGGTTTTTTTTTTTTTTTGTTTTTTTTTTAAATAAGATTTTCTCAAATTTTCATATTAAAACTCTATTCATTAATATTCTTTATTCCCTTCTTCCAATACTCTTCAACAATCTAATTAGATAGATTAATATATATTTTTAGGTGAATAGATAAGACTATTTATTTTTCTTAATTGAAATGTTTGAGATAAAAGTGTCATATACTCCGAGTTTTAAAAAAAGGAGGGAGTATGTGTTTCCAAGTTTATTCATTTGCTAGCCTACATTAATACAAAGCTAGCTGCAAGACAATATTATCATAATATAATTATTTGATGAGTTATTCTAAACAATAAATAGCCAATGGCTTATTTTTCTATTTTTTCTCTCTCTTTTTGTTATACAGTAAATAATTTCTGCAATAGTCGCACTAAAAGTTTGTCCATTTATGAATCCACTAATTAGTTAGGTTTTCTTCTTTGAATTGAGTAGGAAACATAGTCACACACGCTACAGAAATCAGCCATTCTGTATTTCTGTTTCCACCAATTGTGAACTTAGATCAATTGTTTTTTGGCAATTCAAGAAATTAAGTTCATAGAATTGGACTACACATTTTTATGTCTTAATATTCGACAACCCATAAAATAAAAGGAAATTAGTCCCAACATTCTATAACGTAATGAATCGATTCAAACAATTTCACATGGGTCTACTGTCTTTGAACAATTTTGATTTCTTTTTTCATAACTAACTCCTTCCATGCAAATATTATAGTATTTGATCTCATGATAAAACTCTATAGATACTATTACTATAGGCATACCTACTTGATTTGTGGAATGTATTTGAAACTTTTATTTAAGAGCTAAATTAATGTTTTATCATGGGAATTACACATGTGAATCAATTATACTGTATTCATTTCCCGGGTAATGCTCCAATGTCATCCGTGGGCAAGCTTAATATGTCATGGATGACGTAACAATGATATAAATAAATAAGTTAATAAAAATCATACAAAAATTAATTAAGTCATACTAAAAAATAAATATTAACTGAAAAAAAAAATGCTAATGTAATACTGACACATCAACAATGGACACGCCCATAGTGGGTGGTGGAACGTTTTTGTCCATTTCCTCCTTAATAATTTGGCATATGGAGTATATTACTAATATATAATACAATTTTCTTGAACATATCGGTTCCTTCACTGAATTAAGACGTTCATTAATCATAAGATGACGAAAGAAATAGATATCAAATTTAAGAGATTTACGTGTGGGAAGGGAAGTATGCACCAAATAAGAATGACATGACGTAGAAACAAAGAATAATTAAATACCCTTTCCTTCTAAAAAGAAAACAATAAATATCTTCTCCAATTAGTATTATATTGTGTTATTATTAGTTGGAATTTCATCATGTAGATGTAGACCCATCACGCAGGAATCGTGTTCAAAACATTTATAATTATAGGCGAAAATAGTATAGGAGTTTACAGTAATATTTAAAATGCATGTATATTTGTAACAATATCTTCTTTTTTGTTTTAAAAAACAATACTTTTACAGGGAAATGACTATATTTTAACCATGTTTTATGAGAATGATTATTTTGAGAGCTAACCTCAAAATTAATAAATTGAATGATGCACACAAATTTGAAAATTAAGTAGGAAAAGAAGATTCGAAAGCATATTGTTTTCCAGGTCCATCACCACTACATATAACCAAGACATACTACATTCAATTTCGTTGAATAGACTACATTTCTGTTTGGCAAATTCTGACACGTTTTTCCACGCTTCTTGATGATGGGTTTAAAATGGATTTTTGAAGATTTTTTTCTTTTACGGAATACTAAGACTGTCAGTGTATCCCGTAAAAGAAAAAATCTTCAAAAATCCATTTAAAAACCCATTATTAAGAAGCATAGATTAACGTGTCAGAATTTGTGAATATTAAATGTAACCCATTGAGTGAAATGGAGGGAGTATATCACAATCATACCGTCATCTTCTCCACTAATTAATTAATTAATTTATTTATTACCCATTAGGATTCTCGATCACGATAATTAATTAATTAACTTCTGAATTACTTTGCCCCCTAGAGTGGTTATTAATTAGGCATGTTTTATACGTACTTAATTACTTTTTTTTCTTAATAAATTTAACAATTACCATGACACCAACTGCAATCTCCTCCATAATTATTTGATGTGGCATTGACGATATTTGTGCATTAGTATGTTACAAAGCAGGTAAATATTGTTAATCAATTAATATTAAACGTATTATAAGTTGCTAGCGTAATAATAATAATAGTCGCATACGTAAGAGAAAAAATTAGCACGATCGAGATTGATTAAGATAGCAGTGACGTTGCATTGACTTGAGTTGAATTAATTAAGTAATCTAACTAAAGATGGTGCAAATGAGAGGAGCTTCCACCTATTTAAAGTAGAAAATAATTTGAATACTAAATTATTATGGCCTCTATCGTCACCTCTCACTTAACTTGTGCATATAAAAAATGTTTTTTTTTTCATGCCTATGCGTGTAAGAGAGTGACTCGTTAATTTGATAATCAATTAATTTACATTTCTTAAATAAAGTGATAATGGTCAAAAACAGCCATTTATCTTAACAAAAATTAAATTTTAGACACATATTTAAAAACATATAAATTCTAGCCAATTTCCATGTAAACAGACAAATATACCCTTAATGAATAATTAAATAGATAAATCAAAATAAAATAGAAAAACAAGTAGTCCGTAAATGAAATAAACGATTAAGTTAAAATTAATTCATACTAAAAACCCTACTCTACTGTCAACCGCCACCGGCCACCCCACACCCACCCCAACCCCCACTCCCTCTCTCCCCTTTACCCACTATCTTCCTCGTTTTGTTCTCTGTCGTTTTTTCTTTCAATTATTCTCTATCTCAGTACAATTTGTGGCCACGTCCACCACCGGCCTAGCCTGCACCATGGGCTCAAACCATTGAACATGGCGCGACAGATTTGGACCACAGCTAGGACTTTGTTGCGATAGATCTGCAGTGGCTATCTAACGTGAATTCTATCCCCATTCGAACAATTGACGCTCAATCGGACTAGACGGGCGCGATCAGCCACATTCAAACCCAATGATGCTCGATCAAGCCCACGACAGTTCGATCGAGTCCCGATCGCGCATAGTTTCAGTTGAATGCTTTGATCGAGTTGCTTGGGCTTGATCGAGTCCTATAGGCTTGATCGGGATCGAATGAATCAAGTACTTGATCGGGCTTGGGCTCGGGCTCGATCGAGCCTGCGGTGGATAGCATTGAGATTTGAGACTCGATCGACTTTCTCGAGCTCGATCGAGCCTACTGCAGCAGTTCGCTTAAGAATGAAACTTCTTGGTTCACCGGAGTCTCCTCTTCGCTGCTGGTTTCGGATTGATGTTCTGAGACCGCGTGGGAGTTGGGCTCGAATATGGCAGCCGACGGCGAGAATGGCTCGTTCAATTGGGCACATCAAATGGTGACTCGCCCAACACAGTGAATGGCGGCGATGGTGGCTCGTTTAGCAACGACGGCGACTCGATCGACGGCTCCATGAGGACGAACTGAGGCGGCTCGATTTTCCAATGGACGGCTGCGTACGGTGGTACACGGCGGGGCAACTCGATTGCGTTCTTCTTTGTTTTGGTTGAATGGATTTTTTTTTTTGTCAATTTTGTTGTTTTGAGATGTTTCAGAAAAAATAAGTAATAGTAATTAATAAAAACGAAAATTGGAAATGTAATTATAAGGGTAGTTTTGTCTAAAAAGGCTAAAAATGGCTAGAATTTATATCTTTTTAAGTTGATGACTAGTATTTATCTTTCACTAAGATAAATGGCTAGTTTGCATTTGCCGCTTTCTTAAAACCAAAGATCGATGGTTTCATTATCATGCACGTTTTTTTATTTTATTATTATTATTATTATTATTATTATTATTATTATTATTATTATTATTATTATTATCTATATTTGATATTTATCTAACTCTCTTACTAAGCTAGAATGTGGTCCTATATATATCGAATCAATGGTAGATTCTCAAAAGTCTTCATTAAGAAATAATAGAGATTCTAAAACTGATATCATTCCCAAGAGTTGAGGGAATATATACGAGAATGCATATGATCTAACGTAAGAAACTTATTCTCTAAATTAAATATATATATGTGGGGATCATGTAATCAATTTATGGATACATAATTTATAAAAGTATTAAGTATATATAGTGTATCAATGCCAAGAATATGGAATCCTTGTAACGTAGGGACGTATAGTAGGGTCCCTTTGGAGAAAGAAGGGGTTGCAATTAGGTATATATGCTATAGATCAATGATATCCACTGTATATCCATGCGTCGAGGAATAGATCTTAGAATATATACTTTATTACTTTTATCCAAATCTTGAGATTATTGAAGTGATAAATGAGGTAAGTTTGGATCGATTATATGTATATTAGCAACAATGATAAACTCGTTATAGTAATAAAAATTCTAGCTAGTTTAAATAGATATATGTATGAACAATGAAACCTATATATATGTAGAAAAAATTATGGTTCTTGTGCCGAAAAATTAATCATAATTTTGCTAGATAATAGTGTACTACTCCCTTCATCCCACTTATAAAGGGATAAGTTTCATTTTGGTCTGTCCCATTCATAAAAGGATATTACCTAAAATAGAAATATTTAGCCTAATTAAAGAAAATAATAATTTAGCAAAAAAATGATATAAAAAATAAATTAATAAATTTAGATTATAGATCATCAAATAATGATATCCAAAAATTTTCAAAAAAAAAACTAAAAACTAAATTTACATCATTAAATAATGAGTAATCACCTCCGGTCCAACAAAAATTAAGGCCTGAGGCGATATATTACCAAATACCGAGTGTTTAAATGAGAAACTTATGTTTTTGTCAATTGTTAGTCGTAATATAAGGAAATTTAAAAAGTCTATACTTTTGTTAAGTGTTGATTAAAAAAAGAAACTACAATATGCAAAAAAAAAAAAAAAAGCTTAATATAAAAAGGTAAACGAAAATCTATCAAGTGCACAAAAAAAATTATTAAACTATCAAGAAGTCAGGAACAAGATCTTTTTTATAAGATGGAAAAGATATATTATAAGTAAGAAAAAAAAGAAAGAAAAAAAGTAGGCCTATTTTGTTTTAAACGTTGATTGAGAAAGAACAAGGGTTATTTTTATTGATGGGTAAAACGAAGAAAACAGTTAGGGCTCCAAATTTAATAAATTTGGCATAAAAAAAGAAAAGAAAATTAGTATAAAATTAAGGCCTCAATAAAAAAAAAAAGGTGTTGGTTGAGAAATGTAAAGAACATGGCTATTTTAATTGACGGAAGAAGAAGAAAAAAAACACGAAAAAAGAAAGAAAAAAAAATAAGGCGATTATTATTACTATATATATATATATTTTAACTTAGTAAGAATTGATCTGTGCACCTCCATTAAAAAAAAGCGCATAAGAGGCCTCACCCAATAGGCTAAAGTATAATTTAAACTTTCATCAACTGTAAATTTTATTTACCTCCAAAATATACAGAACATTGTAAAAGGGGGCCTTAAATTATCGGTGGCCTGAGGCGGCTGCCTCAGCCGCGTCATGGTCGGACTGGCCCTGATCATCTCCATTTTAATTCTCGTGCCATACAAATGTTATCTCTATATAAGTGGGACGGAGGGAGTATATATTATGAAAAAAAAAAAAAAGAGTTTTTATATGGTTAGCGATTAGGAAAAAGAAATAGTATTGATTAGGTATGAGATGAAGGTAGAGAAAGAATTATAGAATCCCCAAGCAAATGGGAAAGTGGAATCATACCTAAGGGATAATAACATCGGATTCCATTAGAGGTTGGGATTTTTCATGTGGTGTGGTGCTATTCTCAAACATTAACATTAATTAGTGGGATGTCTACTCCACCCATTTATATTTGCTCTCTTCCTTTCCTACCAGATTTATTCCCACAATTTAATCAATCTGAAAAAAAATATATATAAAAATTATTGCCAAATTTTTCATGTCCGTCTATCACCCGATTCAATACACCTTGTATAATATTTATTGTCAAATAGTTTATAAAATTTGATTTAGCTATTATATCACAACCATATACTTCACGTACGTTTATTTTATTTTGAGAACAGAAATATAATATGATAATCGAGTAAATTTATGTATCTATATTTGCAAATTAATTATTTATATTAATCTAACTCTACGACTCTTCGTTCTTTTAACTAGGATTCGAACAAGTTTGCAATTCATAGAAGATTTCCACCGAGCAATTAATTGGTCCTTGTCACACTCTCAGCTGACTCACAAAATGTATGATGATGCGATAATTAATTAGGTTTTTTTTTTTAATTATCAATATTGTGGTGTTGATGATGAAGATTATGTTGTACTAAGAAATGTAATCATTTTTAATTTATATTACTTGATCTACTTCATTCGTTTAATTATACATTTACATCTACATATAACGAGGTTCAATCATAGATGCTTTATTATCTAATCGTGTTTTAATTTACTTTATATATTTGGTCCAAAATAAATTAAAAGAATTAACAAAACAGATTTGTCTGAAAACATTATTGTTCCCATTAGCGAATGAGCGTACTTGTAAAACTTAAATTAAGGACGTTGGCATGAAGAGAGCCACCGGCCGTCTCGTTAGATTACGCAATATTTATAACTAAATTTAGTTATAAATTGTGCAAGTCTGGTGGGAAGGAAGGAGCATGTTATAAGTAATGTTTTAAAAATCGAACCGGAGGTCAATCCGGCGTGACCTTCGGGTGTCATGGTTCGATACTTCGATCGGTTAAACTGGTCGAACCGTTTAATAAATAAATTAATAAAAATAATAATAATATATATCGATAAATATATAAAAAAAATTATAATTTATAGTATGTGTTGATAAAAATTGAAAAAACACACATTAAAATTCATAAAAAAATATACATATTCATATTATTTATATTAATACTTAAAAATATATCTATTATTTTATATATATACATAATACAGTTGAGTATACTTTCAAAATTGATTAATGTTGGTCCCGAAAGTGACTAACACACGTAGAGGGGGGGGGGGATGAATACGTGTGTTGAGAAGTGTTTAACTTCTCAATCGTTTTTCAGCCTTTTTGTCGAGTAGATGCTTCGAATGATTGTGAGGCTTTCGAAGCTTCTCGCTCGTGTGAGTATTGTGCAGAATGTGGTGAGACTTAAGTATACTTGCGAATTAAAACCTTGTTGATAATTAAAGTGTGAGTGTGTGTATGCAATAAATCATAGCAGTAAGTAAAGTAAATAAACACAATCACTTATAGTGGTTTGGAGAGCCTCTCCTACGTCCACTCTATCCACAACGGGATGAATACATTCACTTGGCATCCCTTGTTTTATACTTCCAAGGGAAAGTGATTCAAGGCTAGTAACAAACTTGCACTTGAATCCTCAGAGATTCACGGGCTCTCGAGAAGCCTTACAACAACAAATCTTTACTACAAAAACTTTACAACCTTACAACTCAATCTAACACGATAGACTTGGTTTTGGGGTTTCTGGGTTTTCGTAAATGAGAATCCTTTACAATGACGATCACAAGTAAAGGGATAAGGATTCTCGAAGCTAGGTTATAGATAAATGAGGTTGAACCTAGAAAGAAAGTAGTTGCAATACTCAAGAAAATTATTTCTTGAGGACACACTAAAGGAAAGCGCTTCGAAAGAACTAAAGGAATGTAGAGGATAATTTGCTTGAGTTCTTGCGAGTAGTATGCTTGAATCGTTTGTACGTGCGTCTTCTTTAGTGTGTGTGCAACTCCTTCTATTTATAGTAAGGAACCCTACTTCCCGTTGAAAGAGAAGAGGTTGAGTGTTCCTTAAGTTCCGGATTAGTCGGTGGGTGTCAGTCCTTTTTCTGACTGTAAAGTTAGGAAGGGATGTCCGCCACACCTAGAGGTATGGCAACTTCACCTACCTTGACCTTTCAGACTGTAGCCATAACCATTGTGCAATGGCGTGTTGACACGTAAGGAACGAATCAGCCTTATGTCAGAAATTCAAACTTGAGCGGGATAAACACGAAAGCGGGTGGATACCCGACCTAATGAAGGAATTATTCGCCATTTCTTTGGCGAATAATTGAGCGAAAGAAACGTCAAGCTACAGACATTAAACGAAGCGCTGCTTGGGAGGCAACCCAAGATTTATATTTTATATGTATTTTATTTTGCTTAGTTTTATGTGTTTTGATTTTATTTGTGTGCAGGATTGAGAAGAGTCGGAAAGAAAATTAAAAAATAAGAGCAGGGCAAGCAACACGAACCGTGCGTCGGAGATGCATTAACGCCATGACCGTGCGTCGAACCGGAAACAGTCATGGGGGCACGCTTCGACTTGGCCCAACTCGCCACCGTCCTAGCCCACCATCAAACTCTCAATCAATCAGTACTACAAGTTTCACACTCCTCGTTCTAAACTTATTCGTAGCTTACAAGCTTTCGAATAAGTTTGGGGGGAGAGTATCGTGATAAAACTTGTTCATTTCTACTTATTTTCTTTTGTTTAAATTTTATGTGTTTTATTTCGTAAAGCTTTTTGTTGGTTTTTCTTCTTTCCTTGGATAAACTTTTGATCTCAATTAGGACTAATGTTGATGGGATGATTTTTATTGATGATGACTTGTCTGTTTCATATTTCTTCTGAAAGGAACTGAGCAAAAATTAAAGCATGGACAAATTTTTCACTTTGATGAATTGCATGGTTAACTCAAAATGTGATTTAAATTAAAATTGTGAGATTTTTGAGCCTTGATTGCAACATTATGCACAGTTATCATTTTTCTTTCTTGAGAGTAATCAAACATGCATTGTTTATCTGTAGAACTTGCTTTGGTTTCTATTTGAGACTGCGTCAGTGTACATGAGACTTGAAAATGATTTAAGGCGATCTTTGTTTAGCCTATTTAACCTTCTATTGTCCCTAAATTGTATTTTTCCCTAATCGCCCACTTTGAGCTTTGAAATCTTTTTCTTTGACAATCCGATGTTGGGGGAAGAAATTATTGTAACAAAGTTAGTTATGGAGCCAAAGACATGATTTAGCAAGTAGAAGTATTTTTAGTTAGAGTGCTAAGAATTCTTATAAGCTCTTAAAAAAAAAAGATAGAGCAATGAATAAGAGCATAAGAGATTTTTTTTAAGAGCACAAGCATACAAAGTGTGCGTGAATCACAATTCTACTTCTACTTGTTTGATGGAGCCAATTTTAGATTGTACAGAGCCTAAGGGCAAGAAGGTGGAAGAAGACTCATGGTCTTGCTTAGAAGAAAATAGGGTTAAGTCACTTAGCCAAATATTCCCCACCTCAACCAAAATGCCAACATTACAATCCGATTCAAGTCTTCATTGATTCTCGTTTCAAGTACACATTTTGTTGTGGAGAGATTAGACAATAAGCAAGCTTATGGTAGATGACATGTTTTGTTTTGATTTGAGTGAAAATGTGCTAAATCCATACACTTGAGAGAAGAGTGATACACTACCATGTGAGAGTCATTGTTTTGAGGTTGTTATACATGATAGTAATTGAAGTGCATTTGAACATTGTTTTGTGCTTTAAGTTGCTCATTTCTAAAATCCTTTGTGTTTGAAGCAATGGTCATCCTTGAAACACTACTCTAGTGAGTCTTGAAGTTATTCTTTCTTCTTTCTTTACTTCTTTATTGTTCGAGGATGAACAATGGTTTAAGTTTGGGGGAGTCCCAACCTGACTCGATCCGCTTTGTACTCCAGCTGCGGCTTGGCCCACCATGGCCACAGCCTGCTTCCTTTGCTTCTCTGAGTCCGCGAGCTTCCTCTCCACGGACTCCAGCTTCTTCTTTAGCTGGCGGGCGGCAGACTCAGCTTCGAATCTTTCAGTCTTTGCCGCCTTCAGCTCTTTCTTTAGTTGGACGACCGTGTCATTAGTCTGGGAGAGTTCTGCTTCCGCGGCTTCGAGCTCCCGATGGACATGCTCCCTGTCGTCCAACTCATTAGAGAACTTCAGCACTTCCGAACATAAGGCAGGAATTTCTTGAAGCTTGGCCTTAACGCTCGAAAGTTCACCATGACTCATGAGCTAACTCTACGTGTTCTTTCTCCTCAGCCAACTGTATCTCCACAGCTGCCAATTTCACCTTCAACTCTTCCAACTCTTTGGTAGCAGTGGAGAGCTCCTCTTCTTTCTTCAGCTTCTCCTCCTTCAGTGCTTTCAACTCTGTGGTAGCAGTTGAAAGCTCGTCACCTACCTTCTCCTCCTCCTCCTCAGCTTTAGAAAGCTGGTTCTCTTTCTCCTTTATGTCCAGCTTCAACTGGGTGCACTCACGCTCTACTTCATCGTGAGCGGTTTCAAGAACTATGAGCCGTTCTTCAAATGTTGTGACAGTGGCGCCAACTGGTGTTGATGGAGCGGGGGTGTAAGAGGGAACAAGCTCGTTGACCTTCCTCTCGATGCGCTTCCACACTTATGACTCATCGATCAGGTCATCAAAGCATTCCAATCCGAAGCGGCTAAGGATCAAGGCCTCCTCCTCGATCAACGCTTTGGGATCATTAGCCCGCACCAACTGACAAACTTTGTAGATATTGGTGTCGCGGCTTCGGACATACTTCAAGAAGCGTGAAATATCCTCCAGTACGGGTGGAGGTAGAGAAAATTCTCCAAAAAATTCCTGAATTTCCTCTTCAGCCCACAAGGGTTCCCTGTCGACAGCCTGCACTACGGGGCTGGACGCTTTGGGAGATGGAGGAGTTGGGGGAGCATCAACATGGAGCTCCTCATCCATAGAAGAACTGGACGCTCCGTCATTGAAATTGAGCGCCAATACGAACAACGTCCTCTCCTGGCGCATCAACTTCCTCTCCTTCTTCATCCTGTGCGGCTTGGGCACCGACTTCCAGATCCTGATTTAAAGTCTTGTCAGAATCTGAAGCATTTGATGAATAAACACTTTCCTCGTCATCTTCATCTACCAACGCACGCTTTCCCTTGGTGGAAGGGACTGATTTCTCTAACAGAGCAGAGCGCTTTAGCTTCTTGGTGGTTTTTCCACCTTTCTCCTTCCTTTTCTTCTCCTATTCTTTCTGGAGGATAAGTGCTTCGGCTTTTGTATATTCGATGTCAGAAGCGTGGGAGGGGCGACAACTCCAAACTCGTCGCCTAGAAGTGCCTTACTAAAGAGTACACGAGTGTACTTGAAACACTTACAACAAAAAATATGTAAATTGAAGAGAGTAGAAATTCTCCCTTTCCACAATTCATATGGGGTTTTGTCGTGGCGTGTGTTGATTAGAGTGCGATTCTGAGTGTAGCAAGCAGTGAAAGTCGCTTCTCCCCAGAATTTCTTTGGCAGTTGAGCATCCGCGAGCATAGAGCGTCCAACTTCTTTGATGGTTCTGTTCCAGCGCTCTGCAACGCCATTTTGTTGCGGAGTGCGAGCTGCAGAAGTCTGATGAAGAATTCCATTTTCTGTGCTATACGCTTCGATGAATTGATTGAGAAATTCAGTTCCTTTGTCGGAGTGTATCTTCACCACAGTCAGCCCTTTCTCCACCGTCAATTGCTTTAGGAGCTTTGGGAGCTCTCGAAGCGTGTCCTTATTCTTGAATAGAATTAGTACCCAAGTGTAGCGTGAGAAGTCATCCATGACTACAAGAGCGTACTTTCTTCCATTCAAGGTGACAGGTGTTATAGAACATAAGAGATCCATGTGAAGGAGCTTTAGAATTCGGGATGAACCATGTCCCTCGACGCTTTGAAAGGATTTCTTGATCTACTTGCCTTCTTGGCAGGCTTGGCACACTATATCCTTGTTGAAGACTTCATTAGGAATGCCTCGAATGAGACTCTTTCGGGAGATCTTATTAATTATTTTGATGTTCAGGTGGTTGAGGCGACGATGCCATAATCAGTATACTTGCGAATTAAAACCTTGTTGATAATTAAAGTGTGAGTGTGTGTATGCAATAAATCAAAGCAGTAAGTAAAGTAAATAAACACAATCACTTATAGTGGTTCGCAGGGCCTCTCCTACGTCCACTCTATCCACAACGGGATGAATACCTTCACTTGGTATCCCTTGTTTTATACTTCCAAGGGAAAGTAAGGCTAGTAACAAACTTGCACTTGAATCCTCAGAGATTCACGGGCTCTCGAGAAGCCTTACAACAACAAATCTTTACTATAAAAACTTTACAACCTTACAACTCAATCTAACACGATAGACTTGGTTTTGGGATTTTTGGGTTTTCGTAAATGAGAATCCTTTACAATGAAGATCACAAGTAAATGGATAAGGATTCTCGAAGCTAGGTTATAGATAAATGAGGTTGAACCTAGAAAGAAAGTAGTTGCAATACTCAAGAAAATTATTTCTTAAGGACACACTAAAGGAAAGCGCTTCGAAAGAACTAAAGGAATGTAGAGGATAATTTGCTTGAGTTCTTGCGAGTAGTATGCTTGAATCGTTTGTATGTGCGTCTTCTTTAGTATGTGTGCAACTTCTTCTATTTATAGTAAGGAATCTTACTTCCCGTTGAGAGAGAATAGGTTGAGTGTTCCTTAAGTTCCGGATTAGTCAGTGGGTGTCAGTCCTTTTTATGACTGTAAAGTTAGGAAGGGATGTCCGCCGCACCTAGAGGTATGACAACTTCACCTATCTTGACCTTTCAGACTGTAGCCGTAACCGTTGTGCAATGGCGTGTTGACACGTAAGGAACGAATCAGCCTTATGTCAGAAATTCAAACTTGAATTCTGGGTCAACTTATCACCTGCACTGATTGACGCTTCTAAGTACAGCTCTGTATCAGAGACGCTTTAGGTGAGCTGACTTGAGAGCGCTTCGCTTCTACTGAACGGAAGCTCGCTCTAAGCATCTTCGTTTGAAGTGTCTCCATGACGCTTTGTCAAACTTTACTGCTAACGCTTTTACTGCTGGAGCCGCTTCGCTTCCTGACGCTTCGCGAACTCTGATTGCTTCATCCTTAGCGCTTCTAGACTAAAACAAAAGCTTCCTAACATGCAAGCTTTGCTAAGTATAACTTGTCTAGTTCATCAAAAATAATAAAAGAAATATTCTAAAGAGTGTTTTGGAATCGAATAAAAACAAATTGTTTATTAACTTGATTCAAGTTCCCCCTTAACATAATATCCCAACAATTAAATAATGAATAAATCTATATTTTATTCCTTTAATTACATGAATTAATGAAGTGGCGTGGTAAAATGCTTAGTTTTTAATGTGGAAGGTGTGAGTTCAAATCCCACCACCCTCAACATTAAAAAATTTATATTTGAGAGAAAAAATTTGAAGCGGCCGGTTATTGAAAACCGTCGCCGGTTCAACGGTTCTGCTGGTTTTTGCCGGTTCTGTCCGGTTCATTTGGTTCAAAGCCGGTCCAACACGACCTTCGGTTTTAAGTGTAAACCGGACCGGTCCCATGCCAGGTTCTCAGTAGGACCGGTTCAACCGGCCGGTCTGGTCTGATTTTTAAAACACTGGTTATAAGAGTATTTTCTTTACAAGTTTTTTTTTTAGGGAAAATTACTTTTTTATTTTATTTTAAATAAGGTTAATTTTTAAAAAAATAATAATAATAAAATAAAAATCTCTTTCTTCTTTTTTATAAGTGTCACCACAATTAAAAATACAAAGTATGCAAATTTATGTATATAACTTAATTTTTTTTAGAATCAACTTATATATAGCATTGATTATAAAACAAAATCAAATTTAAAACAGAACAGAGCACTTAAAGAAACCGAGGGACTATATATCATTCTCTTTATTTGGTTTTATAAGGTTTTCTAAGTTTATAAATTCGTAAACATGTTTCTTTAATAATATCTTCTCAAATATCAAGAATCAAGATTGAGTTTTTCAATCTCCAACTCTCCTCTCCAGCTCTCCGGTAAATTCTATAGGGACTTAAGTTCACTGCACCAATTATGTAGGCAAAAAACTAAATTTATATGGGCAAAATCATATTGCATTTGCCAACAACTTTTATATCGGCAAAGTAATTTATGCATACATTTATTATACTTGATGAATTTAAAAATAATCGTTATTCAAATTTCGCTAAAAGTTGAATAGTTAAAATAATACTACAATCGCAAAACGTATACTATACTATACATATATATATTAATGGCGAAATATAAATTAAACATATGAAGTGCAATTATATGCCAAAATTATTTTGCCGATATAAAATTTGTTAGAAAATATTGTTGCTTATATAAATTAAGTTTTTTGCCTACATACTTAGTGCGGTGCATTTAAGTGCCCAATCTATATTAATATAAGAAAGTAGGATAATTTCCCTTTAATATTTTTGATATATGAGCCTCATTTAATTTTTACAATTAACTAAGTTATACATATTTTAAAATATATTATGTTATTTTCTATACAATTCCTTAATTAATGCATTTATTCCTATGAAAACTCATTTTTATTCATTAAAGTTCAACACAATAATTAAATTTCAAGTATAAATATTAATTTGACCAACTAATTTCTTCTCATTTGTTTCTTTTAAATGTAATTTTGAATAATCGATTTAAATACTAAAACTAAGTAGTGAATTTTAATTTTAGTGTCTCAACATCTCTCAATCTAATGTAATATTTTATATTTTGTTTTTTTTTGTTCTTTGCTATGAAAATTGAAAATATATTACTATATGCATGTTCATTTTTCATTTTTATACACACACAAATAATATAACAATTTAGGGCTGTCAAACGGGAATCCGGTATTCCGGGATTCCCGGTACCGAACCGGAACCGGTACCGGATAACCTGATTTCGGTCCGGTAACCGGTTCCAACCTCAAGTAAAATTCCGGTACCCGGGTAATCGGTACCGAACTGAATAGCGGTTAATATTTAATTTTTTAATATATTTTTATAAATAAATTATATATTATATTAATATTAACAATTACTAAAAATTTTAAATACCCTAAATCCTTAATTATATATTATTATTTTTATAAATAAATTATATATTATTATTTTTCTATGTTTAATCATTGTTTAATTTGTTTTAGACTTTAAAAAAATAGAAAAAAATACATTTTGATTTTTTATAATAATTTTCCGGTATCTTAACCGGTAATCCGGTATAACCGGTACCGAAACCGGGAACCAGCTAGCTTATCCGGTTCCGGTACCGGTTCCTAAAAAATATGAATAACCGGTTCCGGGTACCCGGATTTCCGGTTCCGGTTAACCGGAACCGGACCGATAGTCAGCCCTATAACAATTGATAGTGAAATTAGATAACTCAATTAATTATGTCAGGAATCTTATAAAATTATAATTATGAAGTTGATTAATATTTAAATATTTAATCAAACAATCTCTGAAAATGAGTGACAAATTTACACATGCATATAAAATGTGTATACATATATAATCAAATATAACGCAACATACGAGAGTACACATATATATAGAAATAATTTATTCTTTCGTCATTTTATAAAATAAAGTAGAAATTATTAGTTAAAATAAAAAATAAGCATTAGATATTTATCATATTATTTATAAATCAAATCCCTGCATCACAGTTGTACAATTCTAGTTTTGTGAAGAAGTAAGAAATAAACGCACGAATTAACTTTGATTTTATTCTAGGTAAGTAATTATTTTCCCTAGTGAATACGTAGAGTAATTAATTTTTATTAATTCTAACGCTTGTGCTTTAACAAGTAAAAAAAAAAAACAAATATAGCCCCCGTTTGTGCTGTTTTTTCCTTGGATTAAATGAATCATGACGCAGTGCAGATTCTGTATACCCAAAAAAAAAAAAGAAAAAAAAAAAGAACAGAAACAAGATTCTCTCTCGGAAAAGATTCTCTCCCTCTCCTCCTCCAACCTGGGAGAAGTATAAATACCCCTCCCCCCTCGCCACCATTTCCCCATCCGAATAATTCTCTCTACTCCCAAATGGCGCTTCGCAGGACACTTTCGAAGCGCCTTTTCTCCGTCACCACCCCACCTCCGATTACCACCCGCACCCTCGTCCACTCGCCATCTCCTCCGCCGTCGTCGCCCCACCGCCTCCGCGGACCCACCTCCCCCGGTTTCTTCCGCCGCTTCCTCCAGAACAACCACTCCTCCCCCAACGGCTTACCCTCTTTCTTTTCGCTCCCCGTCGGCGACAAGCTCCGGGAAAAGCTCAAGGCGGGGAACATCGCCGGCCACCAGCTCCCCCTCCTTCACGGACCGCGACCGCCCGCGGAGGACGAAGAAGTTCTCCGCGTGAGCGTTGAGGACGCGAAGAGGGTGATGAGGCTCGTGAAACTGGAACTCGTTAGAGAGAGGCTGAGGAATATTCCGGCGAGTACGGTGCCGTACGGCGAGTTCGTACGGATATGCGTCGACGCCTCCGGCAGCAGAGAAATGGGCGAGGAGTTCGCCAAGGCGTTGGACGAGTCTGGAAACGTCATCGTTTTGGGCGGCGTCGCTTTCCTCCGCCCCGATCAGGTATTTTTTACTTATGCCCAATGGAATATTTTTATTAAACGCAATAATTTTTATTTTCATCAAATTTCCACATCAAGACTGGAAATTTTGATCCACTTCTATCTGAATTGGCTACCGATTTAGACTTCGATGACATTTGTTTCTTAGTCATAATATTCGGCTTGAATTTTGTCGGAATTCGTAACATTTTTTTTTTTCAAATTATAATTTCCTTTTTGTCGGAATTTCCTCTTCAAATTCTTTAAATTTCATGTTCAATTTTAATTTCCTTTTTTTAAAATTACTACGAAATCCGCTAGCCATCTTTTTTTCGAGAGAGAAGGAAGAAAAGAAAGTAGGGATCCCTTGAATTTGTTTTGATTAACGTTCATTATAACTTGGAATAAGAAATGTCATTTTTCACAAATTTGTGGGATCTAACGTTGGAAAGTGGTTTATTTTGTCATTTTCCTCTTTAAAAAAATTTCCCCCGCAAAACATGGAGGCATGCTTTCCTATGCAGCAAGTTGCATGAATTGTACAATTCGAGAATAATCTCATTAAATATTTCAATAATATTCAATTATTTTATTTTTAATTTAGAGAACAATAATATTCCATTCAATGTACTCATAAACACATTCAATGTTCATTTATAGGTGGCGAAATCAATGGAGAAATTAATTTCGGAATCAATAGCATTGCCAAACGATCCGAGAAGGGCAGAATTGGAAAAACTCGAGCACCAAAAATCAGTAATAGACGAAAAGGCCCGATCTCTGGTGCGCGGCGAGCTCTACTGCGGGCTGGGCTTTTTGGGCCTCCAAATATTGGGCTTCATGAGGCTTACGTTTTGGGAATTGAGTTGGGACGTGATGGAGCCCATTTGCTTCTTCGTCACCTCACTCCACTTCGCATTGGCCTATGCTTTCTTCCTCAGGACTTCCAAAGAGCCCTCTTTCGAAAGCTATTTTCAGAGAAGATTCAAAGTTAAGCAAAATAATCTCATGAAAATTCACAACTTTGATACCGAGAGGTATAATAAGCTCTGTGAGGCATTTTATCCTAATTATGGTAAAAATGTGGGAGATGATGATAGAGGTAGAGGGTCCATTTTTCGGGCCGTGCATGGTTGAGTTGTACATAGATATGTCGTTTGTACATTGTGGACGTGGAAGGAACTTTTGATTTTGTTTTGTAATAGTTTCTTTTGGAGTTACGTACGTGTTATCAACAAACAATTGCGTGAGTTGAAAAACTATATATCGACTGTATAGGGGTCCATTTTTGTTATATTTTAGTTAGCACATAATACAATTATAGTATTATTTATATTTTTCATTTTTTAGCGATACTTCAATCAAACTTTTATGTAACCGTTTTCCTCTAACTCCTCTATATAAATCTTATTTGCGTGTCATGTATATTTGAGTAGAGATGGCCAAAATAATCGTACCCGCTGATCCGTACACGTATTCGGAGGGATTGTACTCGTACCCGTACTCGTCGGTTTGGGTTCGGAACCGTACCCGCCGAAGGCGGCGGTTCGGGTACGGGTACTGAAAGTTGGAACCGTAACCCACCGGTTCCACGACCCGCTGACCATTGACCCGCAATTTTGATATATATTTCATCTAAAACATATTTTTTTATTTCTTAGTTTTAATTATACATACACTTATTTTCCTACTTTAGTGTTTTTTTAATTAAATTTTCACCAAATATGTTTTAACGGTGATCGGCCCTTGAAGATTAAAGTTTTAGATAACTTGATCTCCAATGATTTAGTATTTAGAGGTCTAGTTTATATTTAAGTTGTTACAATCTTTACAATAAAATAGTATTTTTCTTTTGCAAATAATTCGAGATGCAACTAATCGAATTTAAAATAAATTTTTAATATTAAAAATAATAATTATGAAACCCGCTGGAACCGCCGGGTTGTATTCGTACCCGTACCCGCACATATCGTACTCGAAATCATACCCGTACCCTCCTATACCGCGAGTAAGGTATGGGTCCAATTTGTTGGAACCGTACCCGCCGGGTACGGGTACGGTTCTGTACCCGAACCCACATTTGGCTACCTCTATATTTGAGGATGAAAGTATAAAATTACTAGTACTTGTTCTTAACTTGGAACAAATTGCTCGCTCGACTTTAAAAGGGATTCGAGTACCCCTCGCACTCGTCATTTATGATAATTTTCTGATTTAAAAAAAAAAAGAAAAAAAAAATGAGGATTAATAAGTTTGCGTAGGTAGTTGATATTTGATTCCAACACTCTTACCGAACAAGAATATGATCCTATACATCGAATGTCAGATCCTCAAAAGTCTTAAGGAATAATAAAGATTTTTAAATTTATATCATTCCATAGTTGAAGGTATATATACGAGAACGAATATGATAATTGAAGGATGAGGTAAGTAACTTCTTTCATTGATTCCTCCTAAATTGCATTGATTTATCCCCTCGCGGGCTCTTAGCCGGCTGCGAGCCGAGCTTGCAAGCCCCTCCCGCTATGCTGAGTCGTTGAGCAAGACCCAGTGACGTCATGGCTGACGTCATTTTTCTTATTATTATTTTTTAAAAGAATATACTTTCTGGCAACAAAAAGATATTAAATTTTTTGAATTTTGCCGTTACAGGCCTCAAATGGTCATTTGGCCAATTTTTCCTATAAATACCATACTCCCACGATTAAATTCTCACATAATTTTAATCCAAATCATCATCTTTCTATATATTATGTAATGTCATTTTTTAAATTCAATAAAAACAATTATTTTCAGAAAATTTTATTATTTAAATCATTAAATATATTGAATTAAAAAAAATTAATAAATGAATATATAGGGGGCGATTTTGGGGTGGGGCTCTATCCGCCCGAAAAGTGAGAGGGAGCCCCAACATGGGGCTCAAAGCTGCAGATGCTCTTATGACTACGAGTAAAAGCCTAATTGTGAACATTTTATTAACGTGCATGACTACCAAGGTTAACATTAGTCAATAATTTGTGTATTTCACCATTTTGGATTTACATCTTAATGATTGTATTTATTTTATATTATGATATTCAATTACAGATCATAATAGATTCAGACTCTTCATTTTTTTTTTATTTGAGAAGGATTGTAACCATTAATTCACATTTTATTAACGTGCATGACTACCAACGTTAACATTAGTCAATAATTTATGTATTTTACCATTTCGAATTTACATCTTAATGATTGTATATATTTTATATAATGATATTCAATTATAGATCATAATATATAGATTCGGACTCTTCCTTTTTTTTTTTTTTTTTTTTTTGAGTAGGATTGTAACCATTAATTCACATTTTATTAATGTGCATGACTATCGATGTTAACACACCTTGAATGCTCCCCTCTATAAAATGCAAGGTGGTATCCAAGGAGATGACAGAGATGCTACATTCAATCATATCTCAACTAGCATGTAAAGCCTTTGTTGAATCTGCAATCAAACAATTCATCAAAATGTTTATAGAAAAGATATCATTTGATATGATTAGTTGTGTTTGAACCTGAAGGGTGCATATATTTTAGATAATGAACAAAAAAAACTGTAAATAATAATAAAGATTCACTCATTGTTGAAAATAAAGAATCAGCCAAAGATGAAAGCAGAGAAAAGAATTCAGAGGAAAAAAGAGAGAAAGGAGCAGAGAAGAGGATCGACAATTTGGGGAAAAAACTTTCTTCATTAATGACTACATTGCAAAAAGAGTTGTTCTCAAAATACAAGGAAAGTAACTATTTATACTAAAACTAAAAATGTGCTATCAAAACTAGCAACTACTACTCAACTAGCAACTATTTTATAAATCAAAAATAATTTTGACTTCTATATCTTCAATACCCCCCCTCAAGATGGAAACCAAGCAATGGAGACCATCTTGCAAACGAGTAGCAACAACTTCGAACAAGAATGCCTGACTTGAATCTTGATCACCAAATCCTTGTAATGAGATCTGTTCACAGTCCACAGAGATCGGCTCGAACAAAAAAGAAAAAGAAGCTAAAAACAACTCAACAAGTGTTGATGTACACCGTCATAACCACAACTAACATCAAGCTTGATTGTGCCTCATCACTTAAGCCAATCATTACCACATAACAACTCTCATAGAATAAGTTCCATAGACAACAAAATAGATTGAAGACTGATTTGGGGACTTAACTAAACAGTGGAAAGACAAACTCAAAACTGATCAACGTCACTAGGAGAATAGAGAAATCTGAACTCAACACACCAAACTCGATACTCCCCCTTAGTAAGAAAACCATCTTGATCATCAATAAGTGAAGACACTTTGATGAATAACCAAGTAACCAACAAACTAACACCAGAAAATCATTCTCCCCCTCACTGTGAGGACATCAACAACTATGAGAAACTGAGAACTTACGAAACTCAGCAACAACTCGATCGACATAGATCGGAGACCAAAAGACATGAGAAAGAGTAGATCACAAATCGTAACTCACGATTGTGGAGAACAAATTGAGAGAGAAGCTTAGATTCTCACAAGAGATCTAGCCAAAGACTCCAATCAATCATAGATTGGAAAATAAACTAGAACAAGAGAAGAGATAAAAGATCCACACAGATCTGAGAAAGACAACCAATCATGGGCTGAAACAGACAAATTAAGAGAGAGATATGATCTTAGATCAAAGAAAAATCATCTGAAACTAATGTATCGGAGAGAAAGAGACATTGCAACTTACGATTTGAGAGAATTTCGAAATCGAAATTTGCAACTCGCAAACTTGAAGAGAGATAGACAGACTTGGATCGTCATGATAAAGAGAAAGAGATATGAGAAATCAACCAATCATAGGTTGAAACCAAAGATAAACAAGAGATATAATCGATAAAATCGAAGAGAAACCAGAATCAATCATAGAGAATGAAGAGGAAACTAGTGATATTTGAATAATTTTCATAATCAGAGACAGAGAAAATAGATCGAAACCAAACAAGAGATGCAGAACAAGAGATGTAGAGATAGAAATTAGAGATTGACTTGAAACATAAATTTGCGATTTCAGCCGAATAACTCGAAGAAGAGATGAAAAACATACAGATTCTCATAGGAAATCAGACATGGAGAGATTGAATTGAAAAAGTATGAAGAATTCAGAGAAAAACCTCGAGGATTTCCTCCATGAGAACAATGGAAACACAGATGACGCAGCAGCGTAAGTTTTTCCACAGCAAAAGAACAGTTGGAGCAGCGGATGAGTTGCTCTTCCAACAATCAAAAGAATGGAGAAGTTAACCAAAAACCCTAAGTGAATAGATTTAATTGAAGAGAGATTGAAACTATATGAAATACACCGCCAAATCGTTGAGAGCGCAGCAACCTGCGCTCTTGATACCATGTTGAAAATAAAGAATCAGCCAAAGATGAAAGCAGAGAAAGAATTCAGAGGAAAAAAGAGAGAAAGGAGCAGAGAAGAGGATCGACAATTTGGGGAAAAACTTTCTTCATTAATGACTACATTGCAAAAGAGTTGTTCTCAAAATACAAGGAAAGTAACTATTTATACTAAAACTAAAAATGTGCTATCAAAACTAGCAACTACTACTCAACTAGCAACTATTTTATAAATCAAAAATAATTTTGACTTCTATATCTTCAATACTCATAGGTTTGGTTCATTGTACATAATAAATCTTCAAAGTTAACATCCTGATTATATTTTAATAAAACTAGAACCTATTGCGGAAGGAAATAAAAATACATCTTATTTTGAAAATAAGATAGAACGATTATTCAAGTGAAAACCTGACATTTAGTTTAAAACTCAAACACTCAGACTAAAATATAACCAAGTGAAGTAACCATGTTTGAACACCAAGAAATATCTTACAAGACCAGTCAACTTACTAGCAAAACAAACACTCCTTTATTATCCACATACCCATCCAAACTCTACACAAATCTTAAACCACAAGTGCCAAACCACCCAAGTAACCAAATATTTTCCTAAACATTTAAATTTTTTAGTTGTTACAACCAGGAAGCGGTTACAAGAAGCTCGTGAACATGTTTCCTAACACATAATAGTTGACTCTTATATAAACATTGACTTGGAATGATTCAATAAAAGTGAATATGATGAATCTCATTGGTCCACGTCATTCGCATGCCTCCATGCATTACATGAAAGCATTTCAAGAACTATTTGGGCTAAGTGCCATAAAACAATCAGTGGGCAATTCATGTGAAGAATGAAGAATGAAGAAGAAGAAATATGTTTTTATTTTGTAGTAGAGTTGCTAGTTAGTTAATGTTGTGGTAGTTAGGGAACACGACTTTTCCTTTTTAGTATAAATGCCACATTGCTTGTATTTTGTAATTAACTTTCACAATGTAGTCAATGAGAATTTCTCCCCAATTTACGTTTCTCTCTCTTCGTCTTTCTCTTTATTTGTTTCTTCTTCTTTGCGAATTTTTTTCCATTATTTTTCTGCAAATCTGAATCATATGTCGATTCTCTAGTTTTCCAACATGGTATCAGAGCGCAGAGCTCCGCTGCGTTGCGCGCAATTTTGGTTCGATTTTAATATGGAGCCATAGTTCATATTTGGCTTAATTGATAGCTTTTGATAGTTTATGTTATTTGGTTTTCGCGTCTGTCTACTCCGATCTAGTCTAATGGTCGCAAGGTAACTGTTGTTAATCAATTCTCTATGAGGTACTCTCTGAGTTCTTCGTATTTCTTCGAATTAAATTTGTCTTGGTCTGGTTTTCACTTTTAATTGCGATGTTTGTTGCCTTTATTGTTCAGAAGTTTTAATCTCCATCTCGATGTTAATTTCTGGTTTCTCTTATGTTTTTCTCTTCGGTTTTTACCGATTATATCTTTTATTGTCTATTTCAACCTATGATTGGTTTTTTTCTCATCTCTATTTCTCTGGATCTATTTTGATTCAAGTTTGTTTCTCTGATTTCAAATTCGCGAGTTGCGAATTTCTCTCTCTGTTTTGTTACAAAAGTCTCTCAAATCGCGTGTTGCAGTATTTCGTTCTTCTTTGATCTAATATCTTCAATATCTAGATCTAGTTTTTTTTCCCCTCAGTTTATTTTTCACAATCCGCGAGTTGCGATTTGTGATGTCCTCTCTCTCTTGTCTTTGTTATGAGAAAATCTCATTTACTCAGTCTTTCGCCGATTAAATCGGTAAACTTCGCCATAGTGCATTTCTAATCATTTGCTAAAGATTGATGTTGATCTTAGCTTCTGTCTATTCTCAATTGAAATCATGAGTTGTGTGAATTTCATTGTGACTATTGTCTTTTGGTCTCTGATCTATGTTAATCGGTTGTATTTTTCTAGATATCTCTCTTAGTTACTCTCAAATCCTCTCCTCTCTCTAGCATGCTTCACAAGCTGCAATTATTCATGTTTTCTTTTATCTCCTCTCCCATACTAAGTTTTCTCTACTTGTTCTTCATGTTCAATTGATGTCCGATCAATCCATTTTGTTGTCTACGGAAGTTTTTTTTTTTTTTGTGTAGTTTGGTGCGTTGTCAGCTTTGATTTTGTGAAAGTTGTGGATTGTGATCTCTTATTGTTTGAATTTGTCTTTGGCTCTCATGGTGGGGAGTAGTGCAGGTTATGTCTATAACTGGTTAGATTTTCTTTGGTTTTTCCCTCCTTCTAGTGAGGGGGAGTTGTGAGTACTAATAGATGTAAGCTACAATTTAGCTCATCAAATTCATCTACATCATATGATGATTTCTCTTTATATTGAGCAATACCATTGGTGAGAAATTTTGTATTATAGATGCTGTTCTTGTCATGATTTTTAGATGTGAAAGTATTGAAATAAAAAACAAAGGTAGTTATGGCTTGAAGCTCTGAATTGTATTATGTTATCCTAGTTGAAATTGTTGTATTGATCTCTTGTCTAGCAAGCTGGCTGCAAAAGATATATCTCTGATTTTGGAGTTGCTTTGAATCAGTGGAATGAAGTTGCTCGATTTATCCTTCTTTTTTGTTGTTGGTAGCTGTGTTTTGGCAAGATGAGACCATGTTTCATGTGCTCCCATCTTGAGGGGGAGTGTGAAGAATGAAGAAGAAGAAATATGTTTTTATTTTGTAGTAGAGTTGCTAGTTAGTTAATGTTGTTTTAGTTAGGAACACGACTTTTCCTTTTTATTTACATTTCTCTCTCTTCGTGTTTCTCCATTTGTTTGTTTTTTTCTTCTTTGCGAATTTTCTTCCATTGTTTTTCTGCAAATCTCAATCATATGTCGATTCTCTAGTTTTCCAACAATTCATAATATGATTCATTCAAACATAATAAAGTATACAATTTTTTTTAAAAACATAATCGGTAAAACATAATGTTCATCATAAGTTCAAAACTTTATGATCATATAATGTTTTATAATATATATAATCATTTATTTAATTTGGACGAAAGCATATAAAACATGTTTGTTTTGAGTTAAGTAAAAACTCATATCAAAAGCTATAATAGTAAGTGCTTGTTTGGTTCAAGTTGGGTAACGGAAAGGGAATAGAATCAAGTCAAGTAAGAGAATGGTAGTTGTTACTTTTATTAAGTGTTTGGTTCAATAAAAGAAATGAGTCACTTGTGAGAGAGATTCCCTTTCTCCTCATTTTCCCTCATTCTTGAGGAGTAACAATTTGGTGGATTGAGTTACCTCCAAGTAAAGAAATGGATAACCTATTACTCAAACCAAACAAAAAATACTTTTTTCCCTTTCCATACCTAAAAAAGGTTGAACCAAACATGGGCTAAGTGTGAATTCCCGTACAAGAGGTCCTAAGCTTGACGACCTGATTTGATCATAACTTGACATACAAGTCCTTATAAGCTCGACATCATTTTTACCGGCCTACAAATAAAACTATATTTCATTATCGTTGTGTCGATTCATTAGTTGTTCCTTATCGTAACAATGATCTTATAAAATGTCCTACTAAAATTTGAACTCAATTGAATATCGTTTTGAGGTCAAATGGGCCAAAATTGGATAATTACACTTAAATTGGTCTCCCTATTGACATAACCTCTTATGTATATCATATATTTAAATCCACTGGTGGATTTTATAAGTCATTTTAAATTTGGGGACATTTAAAAAAGTAACAGATTTTTATTGCACAACCTATTAACATCCATTGCATCTATCTTAGTTCTTATGGAAGAGAAGAGAGAAAGAGAAGAAACTAGCACCAAAATGAATAAAGTAAATATCGATCTTAGTTTAGCGGTGGCAGCAATCTATTATTTAATTAAGGAGAAATTAAATATTTTCCATTTTCACTTTCTTAAAATGTTTTCAGCCTAAGCTACACCCAATTCCAACTTACAAAAGGATCAAGTTCATATTGGGGATTAATAGATTTAAATATAATTAACCTTCTAGAAGGAAAATAGAAAAAGTTATGTAATAAAAATAAAGAAAATGAAAACAATTATATTATGAGTCCCCCAAACTACCGATCACATCTGCATCAAGTTGCATATATATATTTCCTAAGAAAAAATTGATGTACGAATAATATATTAAAATTTTGAGTCTATAAGTTTTATGTTATTATTACTATTGCATTCTCAAAAATTCGTTTTATTCAATTAGTTAATTAGTTAACTAGACATGGTACTCACGTGTTGTAATGATAAATATATTGGTGTGTAATAACTAGATAGAAAGTCATTAAAATCAAATCCCGATCAAATATTACTGACAAAATTATACTACCAACACTACAAAAAAAAGTCACTATTTGTAACAAGCTTTTGCAACCTAAACAAATTCTGATACATTTACCCATCTCATGTAAGCTCGTAACTTTAACCTCTCAAAATTTGGGGGAAAAAAAATAATAATAAAAAAAATAAAAAAAATTGATACGCTTTGTATAATTTTTTATTTTTCATTTGCCAACCGTCTTATTTTAATGTCAACTCCTTAACCAATAACCAAGCTTATAAAATTTGACTGAATCATGTCATTTGAACATATTGTAAAAATATTGTTCCACATGGATAAGCAAACTTTAGTTTTTAAATATTTTTCTCAACCGACCATCTTGTAATTACAGTTCAATTAACCACATGTCCCCTCACGTGATTTCTCTAATCTTAATCTTTTGAGTTAAGATCCAAACTCAACACCATATATATCTCGTATAGTATAAGAAAACCTATGAATCGGAATACATCTTTAGCAAATAATACTTGTTAAACTACAAGTTTTAATTTATCATGAAGTTATAACACACATATACCATACAATGATATTTAAAATATACATCGTTTAGTTATTTAGCCTAATTTCGCAAGTGAATAGTCTAAGTATGTTATGACAATTGTATAAACTTCTCTTGATGTGAAATGGCAATCATTTTATAGGTGATCTTAAGGACTGCTTAATTATCTTAAAATTCATCATGAACTTTGTGCGTATGTTTCTCATTTTTTTGGACAAACTTTCTATTTTTCTTCAAATACATCATTTTTGCATCTCTTGGAATTTTTCTATGACTTATAAATCCAGCCAAATCAAAGTTATTATAGTGGCCGTGGTTGTTCATATGGACATATCATTCAACGCTTTTAATTTAAGGGAGTACTGATCGTTTAAAATACTTTTTTTTTTTTTTCTCTCTTTAAATCAAAAAATTACTCTATATAAACTGAAAAAGAGCCAACAATTAGTGTATCTTAAACAAATCATACATTTAAATAAAAAACAACATTGAAAGATATATACATGCATGTAATAATTAGGACCAAAAACTAACAAAAGTGTTTTATGTTATACATAACCCAAAATGGAAACAAAATTAATCACATTAATCGACTAAACGATACATACAATGAATAAAATCATTTATTAATTGATTCTCAACACTCCCCTCAACTCAAGCTCACTTATTAAAATAAATCGATAATAATATTTGGCCACACTGTGGCAAGTCACGGTGCACTAATGTGAATAGATATAGTTCAAGAAATGATAAAACAAATTGTGTATAATGTTGCTAAATAGGATCACTCACTACCCTCAAATAAGTTTAGGCTGTGTTTAGTAAGGCATACAAGACAAGATAAAACACTTTATCAGGCTTTATCCGCCCTTTGGTAACCAAAGTAAATTATATCGGGAGCCCGAGACTAAAGGAAGGCCCGATGCTATTCTACTGTTTTCTTTAGTTAATGTGTCCCGCCTCCCCCTGGGATTAGCTATCCTACCAGGAACAGTAACCAAGGTAAAGTGCCAAATTTCCCCAAATGCCCTCAATCAACGGTATTGATATTATTAAATGAAAAGCACCACTTTCAGTTAATTAATTAGAATTGTTATAAAATATTTAACTTAAATTAAATTGTGTGTATATATATATATAAACAATATTTATATTAATATTCAATTTCTTACATATATATTCCCGATTCAGATTTGTAGCTTTCTTTACTATTGGAGTTATGACTTTAGAGAATATATATTTCGATAATAATTTTTAGATATTGATAGATTATTATAGAACAGTAATTCTAAGATTATTATAATTTTTAATAGTACAATTGTGAAATATAATTATAATACTTAAAATTCATATTTAATTGAAGATGGTTATATTTAATAGAAATTGACGTAATGTAATGAGTTCATTTGTATATACAGTGTTTAATGAAAATAGATTACAAAATTATATATACGTAGTAATATTTAATAATATACGTAGTAATATTTAATACGTAGTAATATTTAATAATATATATAAATGAAAAATGAAATTAGATTACAAAATACAAAAAATAGGGAAGTGTTAAGTTTTGTATAGAGGTGGCCAAAATAATCGTACCCGCCGACCCGTACACGCATTCGTACACGTACTCGGAGGGTTTGTACTCGTACCCGTACTCGCCGGTTCGGGTTCGGAACCGTACCCGCCGAAGGCGGCGGTTCGGGTACGAGTACTGAAAGTTGGAACCGTAACCCGCCGGTTCCACGACCCGCCGACCCGCTGACCCGTAATTTTGATATATATTTCATCTAAAATATATTTTTATTTCTTAGTTTTAATTATATATGCACTCTTTTTCCTACTTTATTAATTTTTTCCATTAAATTTTCACTAATTATGCTTTAACGGTACTCGGCCCTTGAAAATTAAAGTTTTAAATAACTTGATCTCCAATGATTTAGCATTTAGAGGTCTAATTTATATTTAAGTTGTTGGAATCTTTACAATAAAATAATATTTTCTTTTGCAAATAATTCGAGTTACAACTAATCGAATTTAAAATATATTTTTAACATTAAAAATAATTATTATTAAACCCGCTAGAACCGCCGGGTTGTACTCGTACCCGTACCTGCATCTGTCATACTCGAAATCGTACCCGTACTCTCCTATACCGCGGGTAGGGTATGGGTTCAATTTGTTGGAACCGTACCCGCCGGGTACGGGTACGGTTCTGTACCCGAACCCGCATTTGGCCACCTCTAGTTTTGTATCTTAAAATATTTCTCTTTAGATAAAAAAAAAATATAAGGTTATTTTTGTAAATTTCTAATTTAATCTTGAGTTTTTGTTATGAAACCAAACACTTATTTAACTTATCCTACTTTTTAATCTTATCTACCAAATACTAATATAGATAACCCATCTCACGTTCTATTCATACAAATAATCTCAAGTTTATTAATCCTACATTTCCTATCCAATCCTAACTTCTTACCACATAGTCTTAACATAAATTGAAGTACAGTGGCAGTTTTAAGAAAGAAAGCATTTGTACTTGATGATATAATTTTGAATTAAAGTTCAAGATTTGAAGAAACTAAATATCATCTATAGAAGAAACTCAGCCGACATCTTTAAATTAACCTTATCCTATCCACTAACCTATAACTTGAAGAGTTAATCTAGGAGGCCATAATATGGCCATCCATAATACCCTTTATATTATCTAAAAATAAATAAGGTAGGTTGAATAAATTTTGTAGACTATTATAACCCCAATCTAAATATAGCAAAATCGTTGAAAGAGACTAATAAATTTAACTATTCCATCACATTAAATTCCCTTTACAGTATTTTATATGGGAAATTAAGAAACTTAATTAAAGTAATATAATTAATCTAAAATCAATATTATAAAGAGCCAAACTTCACATAAACGACACTCTAGAGCACATACAATACTTTATAACACACATTTTTCATTAAAAAAATCCATACCACTAAAAAATGTCTAACTACATGTTAAATTTACAACCTATACATTTTAATATTATGCAGTATAGTACTATAGTTCGATATTAAAAACATTCAAACTACATGTTCATAATTCTGTATAATTAGAACAAGTTCATATACTAATTAAAGCGAGAAATTGCATAAAACAAATAAGATAAAATTATATGCAGTATAAAACAAAAATGCAAAAACGTGTTTGGAGGAAGAATAGAATTGCATTTATTATTGTTGGGAATAAAAATGTAAGTTTTTATTTATTTATTTTATATATATATTTTTAACATTTTTCAAATTAAGATATATTTAAAATTTATAAATTATGTTAGTGATACATCATTTTGATAATAAAATATAACAAAAACTAATCAATTCCTTTGTATGATAATTTGATGATGTCGAATGTATGAAATACTCCCTAGTTTTTGTTTTTTTTTTTCTAATTTTATTTATAAATGTCCCCCAACATCAAATTACACGTACCAAAAAATATATAAATTTATATTTTAACGTCATTTATTATTCTCTTTTTTATGAGCAACAACTTATATACGGAGTATAATATTAATTATAAGGGTAAAATGAGAAGAAGTTAGCTATTTTATCATTAAATTTCAAAATTGAAAAAACTTAAAAACGAACAAAAACAAGAGCCAAATAACATAATTAAAAAAAATGGAGGGGTATTGTATAGGTACCTAACGAACTAAAAAAAAAAAGTAGATGGATTGAGCAATGTGGTATAAAGCCAATAAGCCATAAATAATGTTCATGATATATTTGGAATCGACCACAAAAAAAAGAGTTGTAAATTATAAAGCACTTAAAGTTTTATTTGGAGTATTATTTAAAATAAAAAAATTTAAATCATGGCAATTAAATCATCAATAAAATATACTCAAATACGATAAAATCAGCAGACTAAGTTTATAACATTACAAGCTTCTCGTAATTGTTTGCTCTACCTTAGATAAATATTTTAATTCAATAAATTAATCTATATTAGATTTTTTTTATATGTATATTGGAATGGACACTTAACAAAAAGAATAACCAACCTTAGAAAATAAATAAATTGAGATTGAAATACATATTCTCTCTTTGTCTCCTTTATTGCTCTAATACATCTCAACTAACAAATACAAAAATTTAGACGAAATATGTTGTCTTCCAACACAAATATTATAATTAAATTATAAATATTTAAAAAATATATTTTACGCATAAAGAATTTTTGAGTGCTAGTTCAAAACAAATACGTATATATATATATATATATATATATATATATATATATATATATATTTGTGCCTATTTCAACTTTTTATAAAATTATTGTAAATATGGATATATGTGGAAAAAATAGAGATACATTTATAGTAGAGTCAACAATTAAAGTGCCCTTTTAGAGCATAAAAAATCAAAATATGCCCAACACATAAATTTACACAAATTGTGCCCAATTTTTGGGGAATGGCCCTAAAATACCCCTCAACCCCTAAAATCAATTTCCCCCCAATTTCTCTCCCACTCTCACACGTTACCCTCACACAACCCATTAATTGGAGAAAACCCATTATTCTCTCCATAACCCTCATCTCTCTTTCTCTCAATTCTCTCCGGCGATTCCACAAACCCAGCCGCAGTGGCCTTGCCCCGCCGTCGTCGACGTTCATCGCTTCACAGGTCAGTTTCGTTGTTCTCACTCCTCAGTCCCAGCCACCGTTCCCACTCCCAAACCCTCGTTCCCTCGTCTCTCTCTTCTCGACGAATTACCAGCAACCGCCGGCGTGCCCCATTACGCCACCGTTGACAGCGTTCGTCCCGCCATTCCCCTGTGCCTCCCCGTGTCTATGATTATGGCGACGCGAAGTTCAAAGAGAAAGAGGAACCGAGAAGAAGCCAGAGGGGAAACCGGACAGCCGCGCTCACCGGCTCCGACTGAAGATCCAGTGCTCCGGCGCTACCCCGCGACCCAGCGGCCACCCATTCATTGAGGCAGAGGTATTTAGGGTTTCGCATATGCAGTTTGAAACAGTGAAAAGTACTTTATTTAGGTTTTGAATTTTAGATGTGTTCAATTCATTCAATTAGGGTTTTGTTTGATTGGTTGAAACATGAATGGTGATTGTGTAGTGAAAAAATGCTCTTCTGCAAAAATTAAATGTATTGTACTGCTTCCAAAATTGAACTGCTCTTCCAAAAAATGTATGTGATTATGCGAGATAAATTATGACTTTCTAACCTTCTGTAAACAAGTGGGTAGAAAAGTAGAAATTTCTGACATGTTTGTAAGAAAATATTTGTGAGTTTGTAAGAATTAGTTGATGTTGGTTAGAAATTGTAAATTTCTTATATGTTTATTAGATTCTGTAAATTTCTGACATGTTTGTAAGAAAAATTTCTTACTAAATAAACTGTGATTGCTTGGAAACGTTTGTCGGATATGTACATGTTAGTTAGAATTCAAAGTTTTCTTACATTCTCTACTATGGGTTGCTATGATTTTCTTACTCTGCCTTCATGTTTCTGATATTGTGTGCAAGGTTGTGTGCAACTGAGAGACGACGATGACGAAGAAGGCGAAGATGGCAACATCCATGCTTGGTTTTTGAATAAAAACATATGTGTTTGATGAGATTCCTAGAATTATAGAGTACATACTGCTTAAGAAATGGTAAGAAATTGAACGAATGTAACCATAATTTTTGGTTTGTATTCTTGGCTTAAGGTTTCATAATTTAAATCTTGGATATACTATTTCGTTTGGGTAAAGATTTGGGCGATTCTATACATGGTTAGAAAATTCTCAGTTTTAGGAAACATTCCTTGAATTGTAAAGAAGATTATGCTCATTTAATCATTAGAATTAACTTGTGAGCGATTCTTTTCATAATATTCGAGATGTGAAGAAAAAAGAGATTGTAAGAAATTGGAATATTTTGTGTTCTACTTGATAAGAAATTATGTAAAATCTTACCTTCTGTAAACCATTCGATAAGAACTTGAAAAATTGCTACCATGATGGTTAGAAAAAAAGTAAATTTCTTACATATTGTGGTAATTTTCTTACGTTGCCCTCCTGTTTCTATTATTGTGTGCAAGGTTGAATGAGTATATTAAAGAGAAAACCTGCTGAAGAAACCGCATAAGGTGATACCGTGGGGGGTACGGAAGCATGGCAAGGGACGTCAACGCTATGCTAAGACATATAGGGATTGAAAAAATAGATTTGGTAAGAAAGTCTGTTGTGGGATAATTCACATGTCTCAATGACTGCAGCACGAGGAGCGGGAATATAACCACGTTCTCGGGGGAATCTAACCACGTTCTCACGTGTCAATATGTAAAAAACTAAAGCAATCCGTTGCCGACATTTATGTGATAAGAATTTATGAATTTCTTACCATCTTTCACTATTTAAGCATTGAAACATTGTAATTCATGGTGACTGGATGTAAGAATTTATGGATTCTTTGTTTGAACACAACTGGTGTATGTAAGAATTGACGAAAAAACTATGCTCACATATTGCTATGCAAGAAATTATGCAGTCTTTCACCGTAAGTATTAGGAAAAATGATGCAGTTTGTTCTTACTTAATTTATAAGTAAGAATTTATAAATTTCTTACCATCAAATATTGTAATTCTTACTAAGTGGATGTAAGGATTTGATGTTTCAATTAGACTCAATAAGAATTCAGAGACTTGGTTGTTTCTTCCAACCTGAATGTAAGAAATTTAGATATTTCTTACGAAGAATTACAACGTTTATGTAAGAATTTATAAATTTCTTAGGAATATATTTATGTAAGAATTTATAAATTTCTTACCATCCTACACTATATTAGACAATCAAACCGTTGTAATTTATGTAAGAATTGCAAAAATTCTTATATTGAACTTTGTAAATTTATGTATGATAGAATGCCTACATATTGTAAGAAAATAGTAAATTGTAAAGAGGAAAATGTCTTACGTGTTGGTTAGAATTCAGGAATTTTCTAATCAATAACAATTGTTATTGGTTAGAAACTTGCACATATTGGTGAGAAATCTAAACTTTCTTACGTTCTGTAGTGTGATTGCTTTGATTTTAGTAAAAAACTATAATGATTCTTACCACGAAATGATAGAATGCATGCATATTGTAAGAAAAAGATAGAATGCCTGCATGTTAGTTAGAATTTGTGAATTTGTGAAAATCTTACATGTTGATTAGAATTTGTGAATTTTGATTATAGAAAACCATTTCCAGGTTGTCAGAAATGTAGATTTTCTATCCAACGTATGCATAATTCTAACCAAAACACATAAGTTTAATCAACATCTAAGAAATGTCCATTTTATTATAGTAAATAGAATTACAAATTGCCAGAAATGTAGATTTTCTTACTATAATTTGCAAAATACTAACCAAAACACAATATTCTAACCAAGATGCAATCTAATTTTTTAATTTCAGAATTCTAACCAACGACAAAGCAAACAAACATCTGATTCTAACCAACGTCCTTCGAGTTATCAGAAATGTTACTTTTTCTAACCAACATGTGCAAAATTCTAACTATAACATATAATTATAATCAACTTTTTTGATTTTTTCGAAGTGAAATTCAAAATTCCTAATACATTTTCAGCACACAATCATCATTTCCAGTTAAGAATCGTTTCAAAGCAACCCATTTTACTCTTCAACCAACAATACAAAACACCAAAACTAAACTCAAGTGGTAAGAAATTGAAATTTCTAATTGGTTAGAAATTTCAATTTCTTAGCAAATTTGTTGGTATTTCTTACCAAATGTGATAAGAAAATGGAATAAATTCTTATCACGTATGAAAAATAAAACAAACCCAACAAAATGTACAGTTCTAACTATTCTGAAGCACATTTATTGCTGGGATTCAAAACATAACTTTTTGAATTTATGACAAAAAACGAGCAGAAAACGAACGAAAGAACAAAAACTTCGCAGCCGTCAACGTGTACGCCGCCTCAGCCGCCGTCTGTGCGTGATCCAACTTCAATTCTTCGACTAGGGTTTACAACTTCAAGAACAGTCGGTGGACAGTCAACAGGATCAGGCGGCGCCGGCTGCTTCAGAATCGGAGAGGTGAGCTCGACCTGACTGTGGCTCTTCCGCTGCAGCCTCTCGAAAACCTTCACCGGATCTGCTTTCTTGCCTTTCACCACCACCTTAGACGTCCTTACAAATATAGAGAGAGAAGGCGGATTGTAGAAGTACGGAGTCCTCCACCACCTGATTCCGGCAAGCTGTCTTGGCGTTCCCTGGTAGAAGGGTGGCGGCGTGAGGTTGGGGACGATGGCTTAGAGAGAGAGAGAGAGAGAGAGAGAGAGAGAGAGAAATATTGAAATTTGAAAGTGAGGGAATCGAGCGGCTGGGTGGGCGGATTTTAGGGGATAGGGTTTGAATAAAAAAAGACAAAATTATTAGAAATAAAAGTTGGGGCTATTTTAGTCTCAAATGTGAAAATATGGGCAAAAAATATGTATTATTATGTGGTGGGTATAATTTAGTTTCTTATCCTCTTAGAGGGCATTTTCATGCATTTCCTCTTTATAGTAAACACATCCTCTAAAAATCAGATAGAGTCTATTAATTTGATTAAATATTTCAAGATTGTACGTGGATTTATGGAATTAAGATGCTTAATTAATGTTGGGAGAGATGACTTGTGATTGGAAATTATATTTAGTAGATATTTCTATAATTAAACGTAAGGACATTGATGTAATTTAGTGAGAAATGATATGCTACTCACCTCCCGGTGGGCACCTTCGTGGGCACCTCGTCGTTTTATCACGTTTGCATTGCTTTTTTTTAATTTTTATTTTTATTCTATATTCTAGTATCTTAGAAATTAATTTACAAATCATAAAATCTAAAAAATCAATGTTCAATTTATTTTTTTTTATTTTTAACTTCAAAAAATGAGTAATAAAATAAATCGAGCTTCGATTTTTATGTATTTTTTAGATTTTATGATTTGTAAATTAATTTCTAAGATACTAGAATATAGAATAAAAATAAAAATTAAAAAAAAGCAATGCAAACGTGATAAAACGACGAGGTGCCCACCGGGAGGTGAGTAGCATATCATTTCTCGTAATTTAGTAGATTAAATAAACATATAATGACTAAAAAATCCCTATATGGCTAGCCATAATATGGCCATTTAGCAAGACCCTAACTTGAATGCATTTGAGATGAACTCAATTCAATTTCAGTATCTAATACTCAATCAATAATCCTAACTCCTAAAAATTTAATAAAATAAAATAAAATAAATGAGGTCTACAGTCTACTTCAATTCAAGCAGTGGGGCAAAATGAGATGAAATAGTCGGCGCCGGCGCAAGTACAAGTGCTCGACAAATCGTCGTACGCATAACTGTAAGCGGCGGGGCACGCCGCCTTGAACATCTCCGAGTAATGCGTCGGCGAGCATGTCTCCGGCGTCGCGTGATCTCCGGTGCAGCAGAACTCCGGCGTGTTGAAGGCCGCGCAGGCGCTCTTGCACGCCACCACCGCGCCGCCGCCGTCCGCCACCTGAAGCTCCCTCGGGCAGCTGCCCTTCAGATCCGCCACGCAGCCGGCGTACTGGCAGTCGCCGGCGCCGCCCGACGCCCGCACGCCCATCCCCACGTTGTAGCCGTCGACGAGGCTCACGTCGTAGAAGTCCTTGGCACCGCCGAGGGTGAACTCCACCAAGGTGACGGGCGGAGCGCCGCCGCCGGTGCACTTCAGCCCGCCGCCGCAGTCGCCGGTCGCGCATTGTCCGTTGCCGGCGTCGTCGAAGTTGCATCCTGTTCGGGCCCAGAAGCGGCCCGACCAGCCCGGCGGCGCGGGTAGCTGTACGGCGGCTCCGGGGGGCAATGCGAAGCCTCCGCCGCCGAGGAGAGCGGCGCCGTTGCCGGAGAGCGTGCCGGGCCAGATTGTGTAGCTGCAGCTGTTTTGGAGCGTGAAAACCGTCGCTGAAACAATTGATAATTTTCCTGCGAATAAAGATTCAAATAATTACGTTAATTAGTAAAAAAAAATTAATTTCAAAGCTCGAAGAAACTGCATACTTGCGCAAATCAAAAGGATTACCTATGATTGAGAGGAGAAGAAGAAGACAGAATATCTGCATAACCGCCATGTTTGTGCAGAAAAACAAAAGTTAAAGAGATGGGTGAGATGTGAATGGTTGGTGATGGAAACCTATTTATAACAATAGAAAAGGAGGAATTAATTAAGTTGGATATTTCCAGAATTAATTAATTTTCCTTTTCGATTTATTGTAAATTTGGCATGCATTTGTAAAATCAGAATTAATGCACGTCAAAAGTTGGTTAAAGGACGTGGGTAGAATAATCAAACAATTCACCTAAAACCGTTCCCTTAAATTTTCTTCAAAAAAAAAAAAAATTAAATAAAAAAAACCGTTCCCTTAAATTGTTGGGGACACTAAATAATGTTAAAATACATTGAATTTGAATTTAATCACACATCATTATACATTACAATTAATTTCATCGACCAATATAGGAGTATTGTTTAATGGACTTTCACCCGTCAAACTATACACCTCTGTGTTACTGTAACTGAATAAATATTTCTCCCTGTTTTCAAAACTATACCTATTTATCTAGTATTTCTTACAAAATATTAATTTGTTTTGTTTGTGTGGAGGTTTAGGGTTCGAGGAATCTAAGATCTAGATCACAGCAACATCACCTGAATAACGTACGAATGATGTATATAATAATACTATCTCCATCTCATTTAAGAATAATAATGTACGAATGATGTATATAATAATACTATCTCCATCTCATTTAAGTAGTCATATTTGGGACTACTTAAATGAATTAGAGATAGTATAGTAGTAGGACGAAGATGAGAGCCAGATTTTTTTTTTTTACAAAGAAAACAAATTAGATCACGGAAAGATTTCTTACAATTTTATCATTCAAGAATGCATTTTTAGCTGAGTAGGTAACGATCAATCTTCTTGTGTGTTGCAACACCTGCTTCATTAATTCAACATTCTTTAGATTATGTATCAAGTTTCGATGTTGAATCAATTTACGATGTAATCAAAAAAATAAAATTTCAAAACTGAGAACTTCTTACTTAACAAAACTGTAGAAACTAATTTACACTCGATATATTCCAAGGAAAAATAAAATAAGTTTAAGAACTTATATCATACTTGCCAACATATTCTTCTGCTAAGCTTCGACGTCTGAGTTGAAGGGAGTCGGGCATCGAACATTTCAAAATCGAACTATTAGCTCGATGGCTACCAAAATTTGATGTCACCAAGGAGGAAAACTGCCTGCTATGGTAAACAAGGCAACAAGTAATCTGCAGCAAAACCAATAGACAGAATGTCCGAGGTTTACGCATAAGTTCAGGTCGAGATTCGATTGTTGAATCTGCTACAGACAACCATCAAGTACATCGGAATTAGAAATGCAAGGATATATGGTGTTCTGGTACTCATGCTATCTCTCCTTCCTCTAGTTCTTCCTCCACCAGATACTCTCCTTCCTCAACATCTTTTTGTTCTAGTATCATCCCATCAAAATCTTTTTGTTCGAGTAATATCCCATCAAAGTCGAGAAAGTCGTCAGAGTGAGCATCCGCAGTAAGATCTGGGTACACATCAATAAAACCCGACTCAAAATCAAAATCAAGATCAGGAATTTCAGCCAACTCCTCAATGCACGAACGGGTGCCTATTTTGTCATCTTCAATTGCGCGGGTGTGAGTATCATTTGCTTGTGAGCTGTGTACCTGCTGTTGCGGTTGATTTTCGGTTACCATCATCTTACGACCAGAGCTCAATAGATCCGAGACAATAGGGTCTGGAGAAACCCCATCTTCGATTTCTTCCACCTTAAAAGTTACACCTTTAGGACTCGGGTAATCATGACGAGGAGGAGGCTCCTTAATCTCCACCTTTTTTGGAATTGCATTGATTATTACATCAAAATCATAGCTGTGTGAGGGTAGAAAGATATGGATAACCGGGTATTCCAGAATTACTGTATTTGATAACTGCTGATGAATTGGCGAGTTTATGTCTAGCTGGACAAAAGGTGATTTTGGTCCCTGCATGTAAGATGAGAAAAATTAGAGTAGTGATTGCACAGCACAGGGCATCCAAACACTACATAAAATATGCAAAGCCAAAATTAGTTCAACTAATAATGCTCAATTATTGTGGAACCTCGAGTCAGTTTTGCATTACGTAGTACAGGAACACAATCTAAAATCTAGTATCATGAACAAGTCAAAAATCAAGAAGATGTGGATCAAATGAATAAGCAGTAAGAGAAGGGTCAAAGAGAAACCTTCGGATATTTGCGGATGAAAAGCTTAAGAGAATCTAGGTCCTGGTCACAGAACTGTCTCAACTGGTGGTTCCATGGACCAGGTTGTAAGTGCTTCTCAATCGCAGAGAAGAGAGTCGAATCCTCGTGTATTCTGTAGCAAACAAATTCATGTGAGGATTACAAATCAAACATTGAACAGTTAACGGTGAAAGTGCATATCAAAGTTAATCAACAAATAACGTGGATCCAGAAACCCCCCGTGCAAATCATCCAGCCAAAACCCTCACCCATGATCAAGTAGCACAACATCAGTCGAATGAAACCGCCATTCAATAGTCCAAGATATGGAGTTTTTCCTGGAATCAAATGTCAAATGTCAAGGAATTGAGTGCTCACAAAATCTTGATTACAAAGTAAAAGAGTAGAATCCTTAAACAGCCACCAAAGCAATCTCATGAGGTAACAAATTCACCTAGAATTGTAGTAAGTATTATTCTTCTCTCTCTTCGACATTCCCTTGGCAAGAAAAAGCAGCTGTGTCCGACGTCTTGCAGCAGCTCCACGGAGATTCTTGAGGGGCTTAGGTAGCCATTGAGAATATCCACATACTGTAACTCTCCTCCTCCGAGCAGAATCCGCAATTCGCTTCACATCCTCAAGCATGTTATAATCTACCAAAATGCACAAAACTATTACAACCAAAATCCCTAATTGATGCCACTTAAAGAGATAGTTAAGCAAGTATGAGCTTTCCAATACATTTTCTCATCTAAAATACTTGTTCTTCACCAAGTCAAGAACAACACTAAATCAAGAAAACTAAGGGAAAGGTATGCCTCGAAATCGTGAGCTAGTACCTGAAAGAAGTTGGTTATCGTCGAATTCGGAAATCGGGACGAAATTGGTGAGCGGTCGTTTACCGGTGCAGGTGGTGCGCTGCTTGTGGGAATTGACGCAAGCGAGGCTGCAACTGCGGAGCGAGCAGCCTGGGCACTTGTACTTTGATGCATTAGTGTTGCACTCTTGGCATAAATTAGGTTTGGGTTTGTCGTCGGAAGCTGCCGATTGTTCTGGTTTCTCCTCCATTAAACAATCTGCTGTTTGCTTGTAAATAAATAATTTTGAAGAAACGAGCTGAAATATGTGGAAGCTAGCAATAATCATCCCAAGTAATAATAATAACTTACCGGCAACTGCAGTTGAAAGGGGATAGCGAGCGGCGGCAGCGGTGGGCGTTGGAAACTGGCGGCGGCGGGGAATGTGGAGAAAGAACTTTGAAGGTTTTCTAGTTATTTTTTATTTATTTTCAAATTTTGAATAGGCCGTTTGTAGAATAATGAAAGCGCTGAAAGAGAACCACGTTTTGCATTTCTGTTTAATATAATTGTTTTCACTTTTCCTTGGCTTTTACTTTAATTTAGTTGTCTTCTTGCCTTCTTTTTTCTTTCTTTGATAAAACTATTTTTTTCTTCTTTTTTTTCCTTCTTTGATAAACGCTTTACGGCAAGTTAAAAAAAAATTATAAATTCGATTGTAGTTGACTTCTCAAGATAATGATATAAGACATAAGATTATCATGCTTCTGTGGCAAATTTCGAGCGATTGAAATGCATGCATCTACAATACTTCCATCTGGTCATCAGGGCTGGTTTTGTATTTGTGTGGCCTAGGCAAAAATAAAAACGGGACTTTTCATAAGCGAACAAATTCACTCTTTTCAATTTAATTCTCCACATCTGTAAAATTTCATCTTCATATGATTCTTTTTTACGACCAAGTATTTATTAATATCTCATGCTTGATTTGAAAATACTTGATGCTCTTTTCGTTCTCTTTTCCTTTTTTGAGCACCAGACAACTTACAAGTTGATAGGATACGGCCCAGCTACTAGGCCCAAGCGCCGGCCCAATATAATTGGACCTCGGCAAATAAGCTTGGCCTAGGTGAGCTCGGCCTACTGAAAGGCCCAGAAGTCACTTCGGCCTAATCCAGAAGCGCAGCCCAAAAGCACAGAAGCTCGGCCGACCCACGATCTCGGACGTGGCACCCCACGATTTCGGACACACGACTTCGGTCATAACCGTACTTGGGCACCTATAAATAGAGCCTCTAGGATAGATAGAAGAGACACTCTCTATAACTCAAAAGAAGTATTAATACATTGAATCTTTTTTCCTCTGTGGACGTAGATCTAACAAAAGATCGAACCACGTAACCCTTTGTGTTCATATTTTTCTGCAAATCTCTCCGTTGTATCAACACTCTAAAAACCCTAATCGATCACTGGCGCCGTCTGTGGGAATGCATAATTCTTTTTTGTGAAGTCGATCAATGTTTTCGAGTAAAGATACGATGGTGAAACCAACCCACTCCGCCGCCACCGCTGCTGCTGCTAAGGCAAAGCAGAGCCAAGCTGACCCATCCACCAATCCACCTTACACACCGGCCAATGAGGAGAAGGCCGACGTAAACCAAGCTCAGCAAGCTGCTTCCCAAGTCCGACGTGACCAGCAGCCTATAATCCACCAAACTCCTAAAGGCCACCAGGAGGAAGTGTTACCAGGCCAGTCCAATGATTCAACTAGTAGTGATGACCCAAGCCAGGGCGGTCACCGACGCAGAAACTGCCGCACTCCAACCCAAGCTTGGAGATGCACTTAAGGTATACTTAGACCTCCATGAACAAGATTTCCTTAAGTTCGTCGATCAACATCGGCAACAGAGTCGAGATGGAGAAGACGGAACCGGACCATCATGACAACGGTCCCTGAGTCTCCAAATCGTCGGGGACAAAAACGCCGAACTTCCCCAAAGGCGATGTGGTTACAATTACCGGGGGAACAACGACCGCGCCTCTCCTCAGCGTGGTTCGACGTCACCTCGTCGAAACGCCGGTCCACCCCGGCATGACGAAGATAACCACGGTCAGGGGAGATTCACTGTTTACAGTCGAATCGCCACCCCTTTCACCAATAAAATACTCTATACTCTGCTCCCACCTGACATATAAAGTACCGCCTATAGAATAATAGGTCGTGTGACCCCAACAACTTCTTGTCACAGTACCAGTACAACATGCTGAACCAAGGGCTCGCCGAGGACATTTATATGTGTAAAGTCTTCCCCGAGCTGCTGGTGGACAACGCCAGAAACTGGTTATATAACCTGCCTCTCTGTAGCAAAGGGTCGTACGCCGACCTACTTGACGCCTTCGAACGTCATTTTTTCGAGAAAGCCGAGGCCAAGATTAGTCCGGCCCAACTCGTTACACTAAGGTAAGGACGAGGATAAACAATCAGCGACTTTCTGGCTCAATTCTACAATAAGAGCCTTAAAGTCGATCATCTGTCCGACGACGTCCTCATATCGGCATTCCAGAATGCCATCCAGTCCGGCACTCTCTTCAGAGAGCTCATAAAAGAACGCCCCAAACCTCCAGATAGCTATGGAGGATTGTTGACACGTTTGCCGAGGCGGATGAAGCCGATAGGAGGAAGAGGGCGGCGGACCGACCAGAAAATAATGACAAGAAGAAGAAAGAGGAGCACGCCGACCAAGGGCAAAGTCGATGAAGTGCTCTTGATAGGTTACAGCGGGGACCTCTTGAATCCCGCCTTGGACCTCGGCCCAATCAGGATCGGAATCAGCTTACACCGCTGACAAAGTCCAGGGCCGAAATATACGAGCCTCATACGGACTTGTTCGAGAAGCCACCACCTTTGTCCCGAGGTAGATCAAAGCGACGGTCCAAAGAAAAGTACTGCAAATTTCATGATGATTATAGCCATGATACCGAGGACTACCGAGATCTCGCCTCGGATATCGAACACCTGGTACGTGACGGTACCCTTAGGAGGTACCAAAGTCGCAACCAGTAAAAAGCCCGACCTCAAGGGAAGGGCAAGAGGAAAAAGAATAAGAGAGGGAACAACTGTGCCCCCCACCATGACAAGAAGTCGAGGCACGACGACGAGGACGCAGACAAAGACCAACCTCAATACGATGCAGTCATTAGTGCCATTACCGGGCTATCTCAAGGCGCGACGAAGTCCTCATTGAAAGCCGAGGCCCGAAGTCAACAGAGGGAAGAACCTTCCCAGAAAAGGCTTAAGAAGGACGAGGTCGTCACCTTTTCCGGCGATGACCCAGTCCCTCATGCCATACCCCATCAGGATGCCACCATAATCGAGGCGGTGGTAGCCAACAAGTTAGTCCATAGAATATTCATTAACAGTGGAGCCTCTGTGAGCGTGCTTGTCAAAGACTGCTTCGATAAGCTCGATATCGAAGAAGTACGTCTGAAGCCAGCACCCATCCCGCTGAAGAACTTCACACAACAAAAAACGACGACGTAGGGTATCATTTCACTTCCCGTGACTGTTGGGAAGAGCCCGCTATCTTCTACAAAGATAATCCACTTATTCATCGTAAAAGCCAATTCCCCCTATAACATCATCTTAGGGAGAGATTGGCTAATAGCGACAAAGACAATCTGCTCAGCCTACCACCTAATGGTTAAAATTCCGTCTAAGAATAAGGTGATCATGCTTCGGGGAATCCAGGTGCAAGCCAAGGAGTGCATGCAGGTCGCACTCCGAGGCTCTGGGACGCAGCATCCTCAGGCATAGCAACTACAGGACCCCGAAGAGATGGAGCCGGCGTCACCATCATCTCTCAAGCCGGTTGAAGACGTCACATTGTATGAAGACAAATTTTCCAAGGTCGTCAAAGTAGGGTTCGTCGGAGGAAGCGAGCTCCGAAGTCAAATCATTCGGCTCCTTCTGGAATATAGAGATGTTTTCGCCTGGTCACCTCTAGACATGACCGGAGTATCACCGAGTGTCATCACTCATCACCTCAACATCGATCCCGAAGTGAAACCAGTTCAGCAGAAGCAACGGACCTTTGCAGCCGAAAGAAACCAGGTGATCTATGACGAGGTGCGCTAACTCCAGAAGACTGATATTTTATTCGAGGTGAAATATCCGACATGGTTGGCCAACCTCGTGATGGTGAAAAAGCAAGGATGAGGGTGGCGGATGTGCATTGACTACACCGACCTCAACAAGCACTGCCCGAAGGACTGCTACCCTCTTCCCAATATTAACAAGAAGGTCGAAGCCCTTGTTGCCACAAGGTGTTCAGTTTCCTAGACCTATATAAGGGGTATCACCAAGTTCTTATAAGCGCCGAGGACGCACCAAAGACTGCCTTCATCACGGACTTCGGCATTTATGCGTATAAAAAGATGCCTTTTGGACTGAAGAATGCTGGGGCTACATACCAAAGGATGGTCGACAAGATATTTGAACCTCACATCGGTCAAATTGTCAAAGTGTATGTAGACGACATAGTCGTTAAAAGCAAGGAAATTGCTACTTGTACAAGCGACCTTCAGGTCATCTTTAGCTTACTTCGTAAAGCAAATCTAAAGTTAAACCCGGAAAAATGCATTTTCATGGTCCGATCTAGAAAATTTATGGGGTGTTGGGTTTCACGCGAAGGGTTAAAAGCCAACCCATCAAAAGTCAAAGTTGTTTAGGAAATGCAAGTACCGAAGTCCATCCATGACGTGCACAGGCTGACGGGCTGCCTAGCCGCGCTGAGTCATTTCCTATCTAAGGCCGCCGAAAAGCAACTTCTATTCTTTAAAATACTAAAGAAAGCGCCGAACTTTAAATGGAACGACAAGCACAGGTGAGACCCAAAGGAAGACCTAAAAAAGTACCTCGTAAATCTCCCCACCTTATCCGTCCCAAAGGAAGGCGAGACCCTTTCTCTGTACCTCGCTGCCTCGAATGAGTCAATCAGCGCAGTCCTAGTACGAGAAGAAGGACGCCGTCAACTACCCGTTTACTTCATAAGCCGAGCCCTAAAGGGACCAGAGACGAGGTACCAACCTCTGGAGAAGGTCGCACTTGCATTGGTAAGCGCAGTAAGGAGACTTCGATCGTACTTCCACGCACACTCAATACAAGTCCAGACCGAACTTCCACTTTGGCAAGTGCTCACAAAGCCCGAAGCTTCTGGACGAATTGCTAAATGGGCGGTAGAGCTTGGCGAACACACGATCTCCTTCGTACCTCGCCAAGCCATCAAGGGACAAGCCTTAACAGACTTCCTAGTAGAAGCCAGATTTGCGGAACTGCCGAAGCCCGCCGAACCTGCAGAAGATAAATCTAAAACCAAGCACCAAAGAAACCATCAAAAGATTGTTGGAAAGTCTACGTAGATGATGCATCAGGCCATAAAGGAAGTGGAGCCGGGATCTTACTCATTAGTCCGGAAGGGAAAGAAACTACTTATGCACTCCGGTTCAACTTCTCGACAACAAACAATGAAGTGGAGTATGAAACCCTAATCGCCGGACTTTGTCTCGCCCAAACTCTCCAAATACGAGTTGTTCAAGTTCACAGTGACTCCCAAGTCATAGTGAGCCACATGTTAGGCAAATATGAGGCTAAAGGCGAACGGATGAAGAAGTACCTCCACAAGGCCAAAACCCTACAACAAGGCTTCTCATACTTTGAGTTGGTGCGAATCCCGAGAGGAGACAATGATCGAGCTGACACACTAAGCAAACTTGTATCGTCATCCATGATCTCTCCTGTGGAAGAAGTACAAATCTGAAGTATTGACGAGGCCGAAGTAAATATGGTAACCGATGATGAGCCGAACTGGATGACACCACTTCGCAATTACTTAGAAAAAGGCGAACTCCCTGCTGATAAAATCGAAGCTAGGAAGCTTCAAAGAAAGTCCATCAAATACGTTTTAGAGCAGAGAGAACTGTACAAAAAATTGTACCTTCAGCCTCTTCTAAGTTGTGTGGGGCCTAACCAAGCGAACTACATACTACGCGAAATACATGAAGGATCCTATGGCAGTCACATTGGAGCTCGCGCTTTATCCAAGAAGGTCATGAGATGGGGATACTATTAGCCCACCATGTTTCAAGACGCGATTAACCTCGCCAACAATGTCCGAAGTGCCAGATCCATGCGACGGTACCAAGGTTGCCACAGACCGAGCTGACCAGCATGCAAAGTCCTTAGCCGTTCATGCAATGGGGAATAGACATTATCATCCCATTTGAAAAAGCCCCCGGCCAGTTACAGTTCCGCATAGTAGCCATCGATTACTTTACGAAGTGGGTCGAAGCCGAACCCTTGGCGAAGATTACGAGTAAGATCGCCTTAAACTTCATTTGGAAGAATATAGTTTGTCGCTTCGGTATACCTCACGTCCTCATCTCAAACAACGGGACCCAGTTCACAGACAAGATGTTCAAGGAATGGTGTAACGAACTCCATATTTAACAAAAGTTCACATCGGTGGCTCATCCTCAAGCGAACAGCCAAACCGAGGTTACGAACCGAACGATAGTCAAAGGGTTAAAGACCCGCCTCGACAAGGCCAAAGGAGATTGGGCGGCAACTTGCCCCAAGTTCTATGGTCTTACCGGACTAGTCCCCGAACATCACATGGTGAAACACCATATTGTTTGGTCTACGGAACTGAAGCAAGTGATCCCGGTAGAGATCGGCTTGCTGAGCCCCCGAACGCTTAACTTCGCAGCCCAAGACAACAAAGAGAGACTTCGAACTGACTTGGATTTGCTGGAAGAAAAGCGGGAATAAGTCTATATACAAGAAGCTTGATACAAATAACAAATAGCTCGCTATTACAACAACCGAGTGAAGCACCAGCAATTCCAAGTAGGCGACTTCGTGCTTCGAAATAACGAGGTCAGTAAGGCGGAGAAGCTCTGCAAATTAGAAGCCACTTGGGAAGGACCATACCGAGTTCAAGAAGTCCTCGGCAAAGAGTCATACGAGCTCGCCTATTTATCTGGTGAGCCAATATCCCGAACTTGGCACATTTCTCATTTGAAGATGTATTATCTATAAGTAGAAGCAGGTGCATGTAAGTAGTTTATTGGGTTGATTTAAATTTTCCATCTTTTTTAAAATGTCTTATTTTTATCAATAAAGTTCGGGTCTTGCATATTTTAGTTGGTGCATGTTTCTTCCACTTATACATTTTATCTCGAATGCTTAAATTAAAATCCTGACGAGGAAAATAAAATAACAAACCAAACTCCAATTTCTAAGTAGCATCTAAACGCACGTAAGGGGACCATCCCTATCGATAAATTCGACGAATAAGGAACCTGAAGACCTAAACTTCGTCTTCAGACGAAGTGGCTACTTGAAAGCCTAAACTTCATCTTCGGACGAAGTGGCTACCTGAAGATCTAAACTTCGTCTTCAGACAAAGTGGCTACCTATAAACCAGAACTTCGCCTTTTGACGAAGTGAAAAAAAAAAAATTATCCCCGAACGAAGAGAGTTATTAAAAATCCGAACTTCGTTCCACACATTACAAATAATCTTAGAGCGAACTTGATTATACAATCAAGACAAGTTTTTAAGAAGTAATGGTGCAAAAGTGATAAAACTTTATTTCATTAATCACAAAAAAATACATCAAGGCGAAGGGTTCGAGCGTGAATGTTTACTACATCTAAGATATTTCTCTACAAAGCCTGACCCGAACTTGAACTAGAACCATGATCGTACATAAAATCTAAAAAGCCCATTCCTTGACCTCGACTGATGCCACGACCTCGGGTTTCTTTCTTCGAGGTACCGCGAGCTCGACCTATAGGAATAGACCAACTTCGGATTCCTAAAGCTCGTCGGCTATCACCTCGGCCTCTAGACATTATGGCATATGTCCGCTCTTTGGTTAAAGCCACGCTAGGAGGATGTACACCAGCTAAGTTCCCATCTAACCAGTCCTGGGAAACTGAATCGAGCAGAACCTTCTTGGACAGCACCCACTCTCTTAACTTCGGCTTTTGGTTCAGAACCGTTCTATACAAGGACCCCAGCATTAAAAGTTCATCCTCCTGTTTGCGGACCTGCAAGGAGTCTTTGCCGTAGTTCTTAATATATTTCTTCAACCGAGCACGAACTTCCTTTACCTTTGTATGGGTTTCAGGAATAGTTAGCCGTCCACTCTTGCGAATGAGATCCTCATACTGTGTATGCTCCTCGACTATGTCCTTGAAAGTTTTGATGTCATCTATAGCTTGTTAGTACTTGTCATCGAGCTCCAGATACTTGGCATGCACTTCGTCGAGTTTTTCCTGAGCCGCTCGAAGTCTCACTTCAGCCTTGATCTTGATGTTATCTGCTCGCTTTTTCCAGTTTAAAGTATCGACCTCGGCTACTTCAACAGCTCGACGAAGTTCGGATATTTCTTTCACGAAGTGAGAAGTATTGTAAGAATCAGGAGCAGACTACAAAGAATAAGATGCAAGCATGATTCAACAAAAGACGTTTTATTTACAGCCGAATACGGCAAAAGAAGCGCCACCCTAATGGTGACAGAGTACAAGGCTAAAAATAAAAAAAACAAAAAGGGTGGAGAGAAAGAACACATGGAAGGAGTCAGTTAACCCCATCATGGTTTCCTTCATCCCTGGCGACCTCTTCATCGTCGTCGGTTTCCCCCGACCTCCCTCCAGCGGCATTGGTCACTAGGTCCTTCGAAAGCCTGGCGATAGCAGCCTCCAGCTTGTCATCCCTATCGACTGGGCAATTTCGGACCGCCGTCTCCGATAGAAGGGACTTGTGCTGGGCCAGCCTTTCCACCACTGGTACCTCCGAAGTGCACTCCACAAGCACCTCGGCATACTCCCGCAGCATCTCCTCCTTAGACCATGCCGCATACCCGTACTTGGCCTTGTCAAGACCCGGGTAATCCTGGACAATCAAATCGATGACTGCCGAAGAGACCGAGGTGCTCATAGCACCCACCAGCTGCGTAATGGCCCCACCGAAGTGATGAGACCAAAATATCCGCTCGACGAAAGCCCGGAGCATACCACCTTGGCCAGCAACCGCACGAGCCATCTTCTCCCACTCCTCGGCGAGCTGGGCCTTCAACCTGGCGACTTCGGCCCCAGGTCTACGGCCTTCTTCTTTGCCTCTTCTGTAACGGCGACGGCCTTAGCCTCCTATTCCACCGCTTTTTTGGCCTTTGCCTTGGCCGCCGTCACCCCCGCCGCCAGATCGGTCTTTGCTGCCTCGAGCTCGGCAAACAACTTCTGGAACTTGGCGACCCCGCCAGATACAAAGTTTGCCAAGCCTCTCAAATCGGCTAATGCCACCTCGGCCTCCTGCACAAAGATGCATCAGAAACATATCTGACAAACTATCTAATCAACTAACTAGTACTCACCTCAGGAAATGACATCTCCCGGAATGCATCCTGGCTAGAGAGCTGGCCACCCCCAAAAGCCCCCACCTCATCGATCGAGGGGAGCTAACTCAGCGAATTTGACGATCCACCATCTAAGGTGGAGGCGAACTGGCACGAGGTGAGCCCAGCTGTGAGCCCTCTGAAAATGACCTAGTCAGGTCGGTTATTCTCTCAGACGACGTACCAGACGCGCCCTCTTCTTTTTCCTCTGAACAGCGACATGGAGAGCTTGAGGATTCACTACAAACACAAAAGCACACATTAAACATCGGACAGATTACACATCATGTAATATATGAAGCAGGGCCTCACCCAAATCCGCGGTCAAGGTGCCGTTATATAGGCTCAACCCATACCTCGAAAGCTCGGCCTCAGAATAATTCCTCTCAATGAGGCCGAGGTTCATTAAGCTCGTCTCAAGTTTGCTGATTGGTTTCTCAGAGACTTGAGGTACGAACTTGGCCTTGGACTAAGGATACAAAGGCACCCCTTCAGTCTGGCAGAAGAAAAATTTCTTCTGCCACTTCGGCACCTTGGAGGGCATCCCCAACTTAAACTTATTAATAGGGGAAAGGTAAACCCACCCGGTTAGACCCTGCTTAGGTCTAAAAAACTTAAGCAACGAATCTACAGAAGCCGAACCACCACGGCGGCCGACCTTGATACAAAACCCGAAGACCTGCTTGACGGAAGACGGCGCCAACTGACCTAACGACAGTTAGAGTTTCTTTAAGAGTTCGACAAAAATGTGGTTTAAAGGAAAGCGAAGACCGAATTGAAAATAGTCTTCGTATACAGTAAAAAATCCTACATGAGGAGAACTATCCCTATCATCAATATGTGGCAGAACCAGCTCCGTCGACTCCAGAAACAAAAATTTCCGAGCCAAATTTTGCATATGCGACTCACTCATTGTGGAGGCATATTGAAGGGCGGCATCTGACCTAACTAATGGTAGGAATTCAATTTCTTGAAGGCTAGGAGGGACAAACGCACGTGTGTACACATTTAATGGAACCCTCACCGGAAGTACCCTAGACGGCGAGGGTGAAACCCCTACGTTCACCCTATCCATATCCATCGGGAGAGAAGACAAAGAAGAAGACATTAAAAAGGAAGAAACTTACTTGTTAAGGTTTTCCAACAAAATTTCACTAGAAAATGGAGCGAACGGCGGCGGCAATTGCAGAATTTTGACTTAGGGTTTTTGCTTTCTCGCTTAACTCGGGAAAATAGATGGGGGGAAAAATATTTTCAGGCGTACAATGAAATCTTTTATAAGCAAAATTTCCGCCTTTTCACATCCGCCTCTTCATCTCCCCAATAAGGAAGCGACACGTGTCCCACTTACTTTGGACTCCAACAGTCGCGCCTCTTCAAATCCTGCCATTCGAGCTCGACCTCGTCTAGACAAGGCAATATGCCTTTCAACTTTGTCGAAATCCTAAATTTGACAGAGGTAATGCAGTTCGATCTTGACCTCGTCTAAACAAGGCGACATGCATTTTGACTACGTCGAAATCTTAATTTCGACGGGGGCAATGCAGTTCGATCTCGACCTCGTCTAAACGAGGCTATATGCATTTCGACTATGTCCCAACTAATAATCCCGTCCTCGCTTCTATATCTTTTTAGGGGGGGGGGAATGTGATAGATGCGGCCCAGCTACTAGGCCCAAGCACCGGCCCAATATAATTGGACCTCGGCAAATAAGCTTGGCCTAGGTGAGCTCGGCCCACTGAAAGGCCCAGAAGTCACTTCGGCCCAATCCAGAAGCGCAGCCCAAAAGCACAGAAGCTCGACCGACCCACGATCTCGGACGTGGCACCCCACGATCTCGGGCACACGACTTCGGTCATAACCGCACCTGGGCACCTATAAATAGAGCCTCTCGGATAGATAGAAGGGACACTCTCTGTAACTCAAAAGAAGTATTAATACATTGAATCTTTTTTCCTCCATGGACGTAGATGTAACAAAAGATCGAACCACGTAACCCTTTGTGTTCATATTTTCTGCAAATCTCTCTGTCGTACTAACACTCTAAAAACCCCGATCGATCACAAGTCATTTTTATCATAATAAATTGATTAATTTATCATTTGAAACAAATAAAATAACAACTTATTCAAATGCATAAAGTATACTTAAATCATCACTTCCACCAATAGAAAATTATTTACTCTCATGAAAAGAGTATGCACATAATAAAACGAACTAAAAGCATAAAAATAATTACAAAAAGTTGAAAATAATTGAATAAGCAAGCAAATTAAAGATTCAGAAATAGACAATGGATGCATAAGAAATTGTCCATCCCATTGCCGCATAAGAAATTGTGGATCCCATTAGATTCATAAACATGTCATGGTTTTAGAATCCAACACCAATATCAATTAACAAAAAGGAGATTAAGAATGCAACACCAATTATAATTTTCAGTTCTCATACAAACAATCAAACCCTAATTTCAATTTACAGTTATAATGTTTAATTTTGCTTTGATGGAGTGGTGTAGATATTGCATTTTCAAGCAAATTACATTAATTTAAATTTGAACTCACCTAACAAATCCGCTCAAATGAGATTGAACGTTGCGTATTTTTTGGGGACAGAACTCAGGATATCGAAATTATTTATGTGTTTCTACTTCTGCATTTGTGTGTGGAAAAAAGGAAAGTCTTAAATCGACTAAACATAAAAAAACAATAATAATAATAATAATAATAAAAAAGATATTGGACTCCCAAAATTTTAGGGCCCTAGGCACATGCATAGAACACTTGTTCAAACGAATCTCTGCCGACAGGAATGATTGTAAGTACTGTAAATAATGTGACTTCTACAAATTTAAGCAGAAATAATGAAAGACATGGCTATAAGGGTTGGCACAACCTTCTCCGCGGGTGGTTTGAATGTGGGGCGGATGCAACATTTTTTCCAAAGCATAACTTAATTGGAATTGATATTATACTTCGTTGATAAGATAATATTTTTGTTGTTGCCCGTACAATATCGTCCCCAAGTTGCCTGAGCGTGAAAGAGGGATAATATGAGATTGCAAAGAGTTGAGTTTAAGACGGACAAAACAAGAGATAGCTCTCAATTAGACTACATCATTAGAATTTGTACATATATTTTGTTGTCTTCGACTTCATGTTTGTTTAGGCTTAAACATGTGAATCGGGATGCCAATTATGCCGCACACCATTCTCCAAGTCCTTATATCTAGGATGAACCCCTGGATGATGTTGTGTATCTCCTAAATGCTTATTGCTTTTGTAATTAACTAGTATTGCACATGTGCGATGCAGGTGAACAGCTTCACAATTATAACATTGATACATCATGTGCAAATTTTTGTCTATGTGAATTTTGGAATACTTAAAAATTTAATTCACGGATAATGTAGTGTTGTGAATTTAAAATAAAGCTATGATTTGGAATCAACAAATCTCGTCTTCCAATGCAACTAATAAAAGTTCTTGCTGACAAAAGAGCATAGGAAATCGAAACAACTCTCTTAAGAACATATTATGATTCTTTGAGAAAATAAATTTAGATTAGGAAGAAAGTAAGATAATCACCAAATTGAAGAAATTATTCTAATAAAAGATTTGAAGAAAAATATTTAGATGTAAAAGTTGGAGCTCCGCCTAGGCCTCTTCTATATATAGACCGCATCTTATATATACTTAGATTCAGAATTGAATTCAGAATTTGAATTTGAAATAAATCTCGTCTTCCAATGCAACCAATAAAAAATATTGGCTGTCAAAAGAGTATGGGAAATCGAGACAACTCTCTTAAGAACATATTATGACTCTTTGGGAAAATGCATTTGGCAATTGATTTTTCGTATTATTCTTTACTCTATGCCTCTTCAACTAAAGGTCCATGTCAAATTTATACTTTTCCATGTTAATTTTGCATACTTCTTTTTCTTCAACTGAAGGTCCCTCTTATTAGTCGGCGGAAAAAAATAAAAAAAAGCAATAACTACAACAACACATGAAGTGACGACTGTCGCAATTCATTCTCAAGTTTGTTTTTTGCCGAAAAGAATTATGATTACTGTTTATGAGATGTGCAGAAATAACATAATTGTTGAGAATAACTTATGAAATTTATCATTTATGCAGAAAATGAAATATGCAAAATTAACATGGAAAAGTAAAAATTTGACAACATACTTGTTCTTTGTCTCATTGATTTCTTCATGTGTCCGACCCAAAACTAAATGAGCAATGACAATATATATGTTTTTCAAATCTGCACACATGAAACCGAAAAATAAAATGATCATTAGTTTGTATTTAAGCAATCTTGGATTAGGAAGAAAGTAAAATAATCATCAAATTGAAGAAAAATATTCTCATAAAAGACTTGAAGAAAAATATTTAGACGTAAGAGTTGGAGCTCCGCTTAGGCCTCTTCTATATACACAGATTCATAATTGAATTCAAAATTTGAATTTGAAATAAAGCTATGATTTGGAATCAACAAATCTGGTCTTCCAATGCAACCAATAAAAGTTATAGATGACAAAAGAGTATAATCGAAATAACTCTCTTAAGAACATATTATGACTCTTTGAGAAAATAAATTTAAATTAGAATATTCTGGAAGAAAGTGAGCAGTTGGGCGGGAAAATGCATTTGGACAATTGATTTTGCTTTTATATATAGACTAGTGCTGCACCCGTGCATTGCACGAAAGATACTAATTATTAGAGTTAATTTGATGTAAATCCACAAACTTTACACCAATTTCGGTTTTTCCCATAAACCACAAAAGTTTGATAGAAATATATATACTTCTGATTGTTCCGGTTCTAATTCTGGTCAAAATTAGAATGACATGGCATATGATGTTGCTCACTTGGATTAAAATTATTTTAAGAATCAATATCTACGTATTTATTGTAAACTCATCATTATCACACAATTTTACCACTTGGGATCCTCTATCCCTATTTTGTGTTCCACCCGTGTACCAAATCTTAATTTCTTTTAATTTTATGCATTTTCCTTCAATAAATTTAATTTATTTATATTTTTTTTAAGGTTCACCCATCCAATTAGGTTTATAATTATTTTTAGCATTTAATTACACTTTTATTAGTTATATTAGGATTGATAAATCTAAAATTATGGAATATAATTATTTAAAATTTCAATTTTTATTTATAATCATCAACGTCAGCAACATTATATGCCATGTTACTCTAATTTTGACTGAAATTGAAATTTGGGAAAATTCCGGAACAATCAAAATTTTGTGTATTATATGTCTGCCAAACTTTTATTGTTTATGGAAAAACCGGAATTGGTGTAAGGTTTATGTATTTACACCAAACTAACCTAATTATTAATGTTATTATGACAAAAGAATTGTAGTACTTAAAAATTTCAAACATAAAATCGTTATTAACTTAAAATATGCATTTTGAAATACTTCTTTGTACACAATATTTTCAGTGACATCCGACTGCTCTTCATCTTCAGTTCACACTAAAATTTTCAAACCTCTGTGACTCCGAACTCTTGAAATAGCAACATAGAGCTGATCATGACTAAAAGTTGGATTTTTTTTAGATATAATCCAATATGAGAAAGAGATTGCCCTTGACTCTTATTGATGGTCATTGCATAAGACACGATCAATAGAAATTGTCAACGCCGAAACTTGAATGGCTACCTTGAATCTGATGGAGTTATTGATAATCGAGATATCAAATAATCGGTTTATACAATGCTCCTAAATTGGTTTATATAAGTTCAAATAATCGATTAACAATAAATATAGATCATTCATAAAAAAATTGGATCAATATCAAACATTAAAAAAATATTATGCAAAATGTTTGTTTGTCTCTGTGATATATATGTATGGGCCAAAGCCACATGATCCTCTGTAATATAGACATATCTATATTTCATACTTCCTCCGGTCCCAGTCGAAATTGCTTTATTTTCCTTTTTGACCGTCCAACCAAAATGGCCTTATTTCCTAAAAAGGAAATAATTAATGAATTAAAAAAATTAATTAATTAATAAAAAATTTAATTAATAACTTTGTTTTCCTTGAAATACTTATTTAATATTAAATATATTTATTAAAAATTCAAAACTTTAATCATCAAATACATTTTACGAATTAAACACTCCTTCCTTAAATCTTGTGCCGAAAAGAAATCAAGCCATTTCGGCGGGACGGAGGGAGTATAACAAAAGACAATAAATTACGATTACATATTGATTGTATAAAACATATTTATAGAAAAAATATGAATTGTTAAACCACGTGTTCTAAACGATTTACAAATTTAATTCAAGAAAAATTGATACTTGTATACCAACATATTCCATATCAATTCGCTTATATCCAATAAATTAAACAAACTTTCGTATAATTCAATATTTTAAATGATATTTGATCATCTAAAAAAATTTGAACAAAAAAAATAAGAGAATGAAATAAATATCCTATTAATTATATCGAAAATTTGGGTTGGTGGATTGGGCACAGAATGAAAAGCAGGAAAATAATGTTGTCAGGGAAAATGATTCTGAGGAATGTGATTCTGGGGAAAATAAAACTAAAAAGTAAAATTATTATGGAATATGATTCTGAGGAATATTATTCTAAGAAAAATGAATCATAACTAATCAACAATCCAGTGTTTGGATATTATCAATAAAATTGTCTAGATTCTAATATGAAATCAAGTTATCATTTACATTGAAAAAAAATATCAATTTCATAATATCAAATTTATTATTATTATTATTATTATTATTATTATTATTATTATTATTATTATTATTATTATTACAATCCATGTATCAAGGAAAAAGAATACCTAGGTTGGAGTAGGGAATAAGAATCTTTGAATTTTGAACTAACTTTTCTTGATGTCAGGATTCTTATTACTTTCCTGAATTTTATAAAATTTGAAACAAACACAAGAATTTATTTTTGATCTAATTACTTTCTCTGTTACACCAAACACATGAATTTAATAATTTAGAATCAAATTATTTTCCCAGAGCAGAATCCCGCCAACCAAACGAGCCCTAAAGGATAACAAAAAAAAATGATAGAAAAGTAGTTTAGGCGGGAAAAGGGTACTTTTGTAATTAAGTAGAAAACTTATAGTAGAAGTCGATTAGATATATCTTCTTTTTCTTTAAGAAAACATTATTGACGGCTTAAATTGATAACAAAACTTATAAAATGGGCAAATTGTTTGTGGCGATTTTTATGCTGATTTATTATATTGAGATATTTTTAAATGCATTATTATATTGATGAATTTTCCCAACATAATGACTCATTAGAGCATTCGTATTGGGAGGGCTTGCGCCCTCCCACCCCCTGCCAACTCAGCCTCAGCGCCTGGGCTGGACCGTTGGAGCCTGCGGAGGCGCGGCCTAACGGGCTCAATTCTGTCCATTACAACTGATTCTGCGTCCGCCTCGTGGCATGCTGTGGTTGGTCAACAGTCGTCGACTGTTGACTGCCGCAGTTAATTTTTTTTATTTTTTTAATTTTTTCCTATAAATATCATACCTCATTCCTCATATTTTCACACCAATTTCTTCATCAAACTCTCTCTTCTTATCAATTTCCACTTTTATTTTCTCAAAATACTACATTCAACATTAAAAAAAAAATGAATCGTGAGGAACGAGAGAGGCTATCACATAAAGCTGTCGAGCTTTATAGGCAAATAGAGGCGGAGGAAGATGCTGAAAATCGGCGACGTGAAGAACGCCGATCATTTAAAAAAAAGAAGCAATACGTCGAGCGTGATCGTGAGTCAGGATACGAGCAACTTTACAACGACTACTTTGCCGAAAATCCGACGTATACAGACACCATGTTCCGGCGCCGATTACGCATGCGACGAGATCTCTTCTTGCGAATTGTCTCGAGTGTGACGACGCGTGATCCATATTTCCAACAACGCCCAGACGCAACGGGATGAAATTCTCTTCATCCCCTTCAAAAATACACAATGGTGCTGCGCCAACTTGCATATGGTGGTCCGTCCGATGAGTACGATGAGTATCTGCGCATCGCCGATTCAACCGGGTGAGAATGCCTAAAGCATTTTTACCGCGATGTCATTGCCGCTTTTTGAGAGGAGTACCTAAGGAGACCTCATTCACGTGACATCCAATGCCTTGTCCAAATGCACGAAGCGAAGCACTGTTTCCCCGGCATGCTCGGGAGTATCGACTGCATGCATTGACCATGGAAGAATTGTCCATCGGCGTGGAAGGCTGCATACACTAATTTCAAGAAGGGAACTCCAACGGCAATTCTTGAAGCGGTGGCCTCAATCGACCTGTGGATTTGGCATGCATTTTATGGCGTCGCCGGATCGAACAACGACATCAACGTGGTGAATCAATCTGACGTATTCAATGATTATCTGAGGGGTGTTGCGCCGGCTGTAAATTTCATGGTCAATAACATGCAGTATATCATGGGCTATTATCTTGCCGACGGCATCTATCCAAGATGGCCAACTTTCGTGAAGACGGTGCTATGTCCGACCGATCCACAGAGAGCCCTGTTCGCCATGAAATAAGAAGCTGCGAGGAAGGACATCGAGCATGCATTCGGCGTTCTCCAAGGACGATGGGCGATAGCATTATATCAAAAATTTAACAGAAATCATGTATGCATGTGTTATCATGCACAACACGATAATTGAAGATGAAGGAGAAGCAGCCAAAAATTGGGAGGACGACGAGGGATCGAGCTCTACAAGTAATCCATTGCAAGCGCGTCAAGGTGTTGATGTCTCATTCGCACGTTATATGCAAAGGAATGCAACCCTCCGCGATGCAACTGCTCATGAGAACCTCAAAACAGATTATGATCGACGAAATTTGGGCACGTTTCGGTCATCACTGGTTTTTTTACTAATATTATTATATTGGGATGTGGAGGGCTCCCAATAAAATAATATATCATTTAATTAATTTATTTTTTTAATTAATTTTTTTGATGATTTAAATAAAAATGATTTTTTAATTTAATTGTATTGCACATTTGAAAAATTATAATACAATGAAAGAAAACTAGAAAAATAAAAAAAAATACATAGTGATAAAATGAAGTAGGAGAAAAAAAAAAGGAGAAAAAACTAGTGATGATCGAAACGTGCCCAAATTTCCTCAATCATATCCGTTTCGAGGTTTTCATGAGCGGTTGCATCGCGGAGGGAGGCATTCCTTTGCATGTAACGTGCGAAAGAGACATCAACACCTCGACACACTTGCAATGGATTAGTTGTAGAGCTTGAGCAGCGGCTTGGCGGGTGCAAATGAGCCCGGGCGGGCGCGCCCTCCAAGGGCCGCAGCGGCAGCGCCCGGGCGCGATGGCTTAGCTGGCAGTGGGCGCGAGGTCGCCCTCGCCGATGCGAATGCTCTTTGTAGGCAAGTTCGATTATGAAAAAGGAGGAATCAGTATGCTGTCAAAATATTCATTCTTTATTAATTATGTGTACAGCATTTTACGCCTGTACGTAGAGGCGATCACGGTTCTGGTTCCCCCAAAGAGAACCAGAACCGCACCGCCGGTTCCAACAGGTTCGAATCCGGTTCCAAACCGCCGGTTCCGGTTCCGGTTCGAACCGGATAGAACCGGCCACTTTTTATTTTTTTATTTATTCCCAATATGCATACTTCGTTTATATTTGTTTCGAGTTTAATTGTAAGAGCATTATAATCGAAAACTATTAGAGAAATAAAAATATAACAAATCGAAAACTGATAGAGATGAGAGATTGAGAGTTGAAGGTGTGAAGAAATGGTTTGATATAGGGGGGTATTTATAGGTGTAGATTGAAGATGCTCCGGTTCCACGGTTCACCCGGTTCTCCGGTTAGGAACCGGCGGTTCCACTATTTTTTTCCAATAGATAATATTAATACATAATTAAAAAAATATACTTCATATGATATGAAATTATGGATTGATAATTAAATATGCAAAGTTCATACAAATTTAACATGTTATCATTCTTAATTAGAATGAAAAATTTCAAAAATTGACACTTCATCTTATCTTCTTCATGAATTAGATAATTTATTATCTTTATGTAAATTACTAAATTGTATATTTTGTCATCTTCAATTCATCATTATCATGTGACATTGTTAATTGAATATTTTGTCATTTATATGATTTGGTTTTTTGTTTTAATATTTGAATTTAAAGTTTGAACACTATCACAAGATTCACAACTCACAAGTGCACAACATCCAACGTCACTAGGCTACCGGTACTATATTTTAACTTTGAATGAATAAACATCACATATGTATGTAGTTTTATTAATTTGTACTTTTTTCAATTTGTATTATAACTTAACAATGAATTATACTTTATAATTTGTACATTAAGAATTCATTAAAATGGATGTATACTAATAAAATGTTAGATCAAATAATTAGTATGACATTTATACACAACATACAAATACCGGTTTTCCAACCGGAACCGCCGGTTCCGATTCCGGTTCGAAAACCGTCGGTTCCGGTTCGGTTCTACGGTTCCGGTTTTTTTGGCCGGCTCTACCTGTACGTTGACTAAAGGATTGCAGCATTTTAGTGGATTTCTTTCTTTTTATTCTCTTACTAGTGTATTAGTTTAGGATTAGAAAGTGAAATAATTTTGTATGGAGTATGAGGTTTTTTTTTTTTTTTTTTTTTTTTTTTTTTTTTTTTTTAATGTAACGAGGGAAAGCATTTTTTTTTTGATTTTATGTTCTCACCATTAAATTTTTAGCTCTACTTTTTCTTTCCATATTATTTTCCAAGGAAAGTATTCGTATTTTTCATTTCTATAGTATCAAGAATTTGACTAGTATTTTTTTTTTTTCAAAGTTCAAAATTACAATAAAATTGGTATTTAATATTTTTTTTATGCATGTGGAATGTCTCATTATCGAATTCAGAGCATCTAGAACCGTACTCCATTTTGAACTAAAATTTTATATTATATTTATAATAATTTTTCTAAAATATGCCATCATCACGCCAGCTATAAACAAATTAAGTATGTATTTGGTAGAGGCGGCATAACATTCCACCATAAAATTTGGAGAACATTCCCATTGATAATTTTTGATATTTTTCCTTATATTACTATTTTTGGTTCAAGAATTATACTAGTATAAAAGTAATGTATCATGCATGAATTAAATGCTTACACGCCATTTCACTGTCAATGGATAAAAGTGGATAAAAGTAGATGATAGTCGATGATTAGGGGTGAACATTTGAGTTTTGGTTCGGGTTTTTCGTATAATTGAAAAAATAAAAAAAACTAAATTTTGAAAAAGAAAAAAAAAATAACCCTAACCTGAACCGAATAAAAAAAAACCCGAACACATAAAACTGAAATTAAATTCGGTTTTATACTAATAAATTTTTACTACAATAAAATCATAATACCAAATATTAACTAATCTCATATCAAATACTAGTACAAATTAAATATTACAAGCACTATATATTGCCAAAATATATAAATAATAATGATATATGTACATATCAAATTTTAGTAATAATTATAATAAATAATATTTCGATTTTTTGGGTGGTAAAAAATTTCACCGACCCGAAACTCGAATTGCACTACGAAAACTATGAAAAGAAAATCGAAATCATTAAAAAAACCCCGAATAAGCTGAACCCCAATTTTATTTCTCTTTTCCCACTAAAGCTTCCTCTCTATTTGTTGGCTCACAAAATTTAGCTAGTGTTGGGATATTATGTTAAGGGGGAACTTGAATCAAGTTAATAAACAATTTGTTTTGATTCGATTCCAAAACCCTCAGTAGAATGTTTCCCCTTATTATTTTTTATGAATATCGACAAGTTATTTTTTTTATTAAAGCTTGCATGTTAGGAAACTTTCATTTTATTCTAGAAGCGCAGATGATGAAGCAGTCAGAGTTCGTGAAGCGTCACATGTCAAATCGGAGCCAAGCATTGGAAGCGTCATCATACAAGAGTTGCAAGAGTTATGGGAAACACTTCAAGACAAAGATGCTTGGAGCAAGCTTCCGTTCAGGGGAAGCGTGCTCTCAAGTCAGCTCACCCAAAGCGTATCTGATATGGAGCTGTACTTAAAGCGTCAATCTGTGTTAGTGTGATAAGTTGACTCACATAATCAAGTTTGATTTTCAAAAATTTGGATGTCTGACAATAGCTGAATAAAGCTTACGTGTCAACACACTATTGCACAACGGATAAAGCAATAGTCCGAATAGTCAAGGTTAGGTGAAAGTCACCATGCCTCTAGGTGCGGCGGACATCCCTTCCCAGTACCGCAGTCTGAAAAGACACTATCACATGCGAACTTTTTCGGAAAATGAGGAACAAGCAACATCTTCTCTCTCAATGGGAAGTAGGGTTTCTCATACTATAAATAGAAGAAGTTGCTCACATTATTAAGTATGTATGCACAAAGTAATCTATTCACAAGCAAGAACTCAAGCAAATAATCTCTTTACTTTCCTTTAGTTCTTCAAGCCGCTTCCAAATTTAGTGTGTCCTTAAGAAACTTGTTTTCTTAAGTATTAGCAACATCTTTCTACTTCTAGGTTCAACCGTTCATATCTATAACCTAGTCCCTTGAGAATCATTATCCCTTTACTATTGATTTTAATTGTAAAGGATTCTCACTTTATGAAAACCAAAAACCCCAAAACCCAAGTCTATTGTTCTTAGATTGAGTTGTAAGGTTGTAAGTTTTTATTAGAAAGTTTGATTGTGAAGAAACTTAAGTCTCACCACATTCTGCACAACACTCACGCGAGCGAGAAGCTTTGAAAGACTCACAAGTCTTCAAAGCGTCTACTCGATAAAAAGGCTGAAAAATGAAAGATAAGTTAAACACTTCTCAACATATGTATTCACCCCCTCTACGTGTGTTAGTCACTTTCGGGACCAACAAGTGGTATTAGAACAGGGGTTCTAACTGACCTCTGCATCTGAATATTGGTAGCGCGAAAGCATTACAGTAGGTCTACATGAACCGATCTTTTTAAAATCTTGCATTAAAACCTCACTCACTACATATTGCATTTACTAATTTTGTTTTCCCAAGTATGTCTTCTACAACAAAGCTTCCTTAGTTCCCAATTGAAGGTTATACCATATGGAGCTTCCGCGTGGAGTCCGATCTCACATCTCTTCATGATCGCATGCATGAAGTTATCGAGAAAGGACCTATCTCGTAATCATAAAGTACGCAATGAAGAACCGTGAAAAGGAGAGAGCCTCCGACCAAGACGGCAACCCAGTTGATGTGGATGAAAGCGCTTCCACCGATGTCTACATCGTGAAGCCGAGAGATGAGTATACGGCCAACAACTTCAAAGCTGATAATCTGGATCGTGTGGCGCGTAATGTGATCCAGTCAACCATCTCCGACGCCTACCTCCCAAGAATCATGAAATGAAAAATGGCGAAGGAGATGTGGGAAACTCTTGCCCTAATATCTGAGGGAACAGAGAAAATCAAGGAAAATAAACTCTCTGTACTAATGAGGAGTTTGACGCTCTCACAATGAGAAGCATGGAGTCCTTCGAGGCTCGAGTTCTGGGAATCACCACAACTGTGGCTTCCCTTGGGAAAGATCTTACCTTCAAAGAGATCAATCTAAAGGTGGTACGTGCTCTATCTGGAAAATGGCAAACAATGAAGGATCTCTTCCTCTCACAAAAAGAACTGGGAGAGATGTCTCTAGAAATGATGTTCTCCGAGTTCAAAGCGCTCGAATTTGATCTGGTCAAGAAAACGCCTCGCGAGGATGAGGAGGAGGCTCTAGCGAAACCCAAATGACTAGCATTCAAAGCCGATGTTTCCAATAGCAATGTTGTTGAGATGTCGAGAGAAGAATTGGAGGATTACGCCCTCTACTTGGTTAGAGGGTTCAACAACTCCAACGCTAGAGCGGCCAAGTATAAAAGATTCTACAAATCTCAAGGTCAGAGCTCGCATTTCACCCCACATGATGGAAAGATAGATGACAAATCAACAGCCATTCCTAGAGATAAAGCCAACATTGAGTGCTTCGAGTGCCACAAGATGGGGCACTACAGAAGTGAATGCCTAAAGCTCTTAACCAAGGAAAATGACAAGGTCAAAGCTCATCATGAAGATAGCCGTCGCGCTCTCATAGCTGACGCTCCCGTTGAATCCAGAAAGCCCATCAATCATGATGAAGATCAGTTCACTGATGATGAATATGATCTTGGCTGCATGGCGATTGAAGCTGAAATGGAAGAGGTACAAACTGCTAAAATCAATACCCTTCCATTAACACTGGGAAGTGAATATGGAGACGGTGAGGATGAGACTTTCAGCTTGGAAAGTGATCTCTTTTACGACTATTTAGAGTTGCTCAAGAATCACGAATCCTTGCAGGAAGTGCTCATTCGGTTCAGAAAAGAGAATGACAGACTAGCCAATACGCTCGAGTCCAAAGAAAAGGACCTATTCAAGTTGACGGCTAAGTTTGATGACCTTCATGAACGTCACCAACGCACCATATCCACTTCCATAGAGCACAAAGCCACTCTCGATCGCCTTAATAGTACGTCTGTAGCTATTGAGATAATTGGAAGCACCTTTAAACCTACAAATTATTTAAAGGGGATCGGCTTTGGATCCACACAAACAACTTCTACCGATGTTGGTCCCAAAGCGTCGTTAAAAAGGCTCAAAGCTGCCCAACCCACTACCAGCAAAGGGAAGGAGTTAGTTGGGTTTGTGGCTGAAACTTTAAAGTAAGCTCCCAAAGCGTCTTTGACGGTTCAACCGACGCTTTGAGTAAGTCAAAGATCAAAGAGCCTAAATGCTCTAAACGCAATCCAAAGCGTGACCAGTCTTCGACAAACCCAAAGCATCACCAAGAGCGTAAAGTTCACTTGAAAAACTTCATATCTCATGGAGGAACTCAAGTGCGCTTTATCCCCGACGCTTCACATAACTTTTATGATTAAAGCTTCGCCGATCATTTTACACAAAGTGAAAGCGTTCCTTCACGCTCTCAGGAAGAAGGAACATAAAACTTCACTACTTCACACACGATTACTCTTAGGCTTTCCAATTAAATAAAACACTATTTGTTTCAATCAAGATCTTGAGAAGGGAGTCACTCTCTCAGTGAATCCAACTCAAGCTCCCAAATCTACTAACATAAAGGAACCCAATGCAAATTGGGTGCCCAAAACTTGTTGATCTTACAGGTCAAAGCGGCAAACTCGGAAGTTGTGGACAAGATGAAAGAAGAAGTTATTTGGTACCTAGACAGTGGATGTTCACACCACATAACCGGTGAACGATCTTCCTCAACGAGTTCGTTGAGAAGCCGGGTCCACACGTAATTTTTGGTGATGATGGGAAAGGCATCACCATCGGATACGGTACATTTTGCATTGGAAACATGAGACTTCCTAACGTCTTATATGTCTAAGGCCTCATAAATAATTTACTTTCTATTTCTCAATTCTGTGATAACGGATTTGTGGTAGAGTTTATCTCTAACCAGTGTGTTGTCAAGAACAAAGCGTCTATGCAGGTTGTTCTTACAGGGATCCGGAAGCAGAACGTGTACGTAGCTAACTGGAGCAGCTGCAAAGTTAGAGCTTGTCTCGTCGCTAGAAGCACCTCAGAGATCGGGTGGTTATGGCATCATCTCCTCAACCACCTAAACTTCAAAACAATGAATAAGATCTCCCGAAAGAGTCTCATTCGAGGCATCCCTAATGAGGTCTTCAACAAGGACATTGTATGCCAAGCCTATCAAGAGGGCAAGTAGATCAAGAAGTCCTTTCAAAGTGTCGAGGGACATGGCTCATCCCGTATTCTAGAGCTTCTTCATATGGATCTCTTTGGTCTTATCACACCTGTCACCTTGAGTGGAAGAAAGTACGCTCTTGTTATCATGGATGACTTCTCACGCTACACTTGGGTAGTAATTCTACTCAAGAAGAAGGACACACTTCGGGAGCTCCCAAATCTCCTAAAGTAACTTTCGGTGGAAAAAGGGCTGAATGTGGTGAAGATACGCTCCGACAAAGGAACTGAATTTCTCAATCAATTCATCAAAGTGTATTGCACTGAGAATGAGATCCTTTATCAGACTTCAGCAGCTCGCGTGTTGCAAAGTGCCGGAACAGATCATCAAAGAGGTTACACGTTCGATGTTCGCGGATGCCCAACTGCTAAAGAAGTTCCGGGGAGAAGCGACTTTCACCGCTTGCTACACCCAGAATCGCACTCTAATTAACACACGCCACAACAAAACCCCATATAAATTATGGAAAGGAAGAATTCCTACTCTCTCTCATTTACATATTCTTAGTTGTAAGTGTTTTATTCACAATAACGGTAAAACACAATTGAGAGCGTTTGATAGCAAAGCTGATACGGGAATATTCCTTGAATATTCTCCTACAAGCAAAGCTTATCGCGTCTACAATTGTCAAACTCTTGTTGTGGAAGAAACACCACATGTTGTTTTTTATGAAGCTATCTTCAAGACTCTGCAGGTACAGGTAAATGCTGAAAGCATGAATGCTGCACCTGAAAGTGTGAACGCGATTCTAGAAGCTTCTTCCGAATCAATTTTGTGCTCTACCTCAATGTGTGTAGATCTGGTGGATGCTTCAGTAGAAGAGGAACTTGAAGACGGAGTTGAAGCCATGAAACAAGATCTCAATAAGCTCTCTCTCGATATGGGTGATCCAAACTCGGGAATAGTCCTTTGACCTCACCGGTATCAAACAGTGAGGAAGTTTCATCCCATTTATTGGTTTGTGATCAAGGGAATGGTGAGGATCACACACCATGCTCCGAGGAGGATGATGTAGAAGTTCAAAACCAAAAGAAGCTTTGGTTAAGATATCATCCTCAAGAAGGTGTTCTAGGTGATCCCAACCAGGGCGTCAAAACTAAGAGCACCTTATTACATGGTGAAAGTTGCTTGTTTAGTTGCTTCCTAGCAAACACTGAACCATCATCGGTGGATGAAGCTATAAATGATTCTAATTGGGTGATCGCCATGGAAGATGAGCTGAATGAGTTTGCAAGGAATGGCGTTTGATACCTAGTTGATCGACCAACTCATCAAAGCGTCATTGGTACCAAATGGGTGTTCAAGAACAAGACCGACGAGAATGACAACATTGTCTCAACAAAGCTCGACTAGTTACTAAAGGATATTTCCAAGAGAAAGGGATCGATTTTGATGAAACCTTCGCTCCCATTGCTCGTCTCGAAGCCATTCGAATGTTCCTTGCATATGCCACATCCAAGAAGTTCAAAGTGTATCAAATGGATATGAAGAGTGCATTCCTCAATGGAGATTTGAAGGATGAAGTGTACGTTGAGCAACCCCCAGGTTTTGAAAAGAGTGATCAAGTGTACCGGCTCATCAAAGCTTTCTACAGCCTTAAGCAGGCTCCTAGAGCGTGGTACGAGACTCTTTCAAACTTCCTTGTTGAAAGCGGCTTTCAAAAAGGGAAGGTAGATCAAACCCTCTTCACTATCAACGACGGTGAAGACATGCTTTAGGTTCAAATCTATGTCGACAACATCATCTTTGGATCTCCAAATCAATACCTAAGTGACAAGTTCACAGGTTTGATGAAGAGAAAGTACAAGATGTCGATTATGGGGCTGATGACTTAATTTTTAGGATTGCAAGTGAAGCAAATGAGTAGAGGAACTTTCATCAATCAAGCTAAGTATACTCGTGATATGCTCACTAAGTTTGGTATTCAAAACTGCAAAAGCGTCAAGATTCCCATGAACACAAACTTCAAGATAGATCCAGATCTTGATGGCAAATCAGTCAACCCTACGAATTATCGTATGTTGATTGGTTCCTTGCTCTATCTTATAGCTAGCCGGCCCGACATCACCTTCGTTGTGGGCATCTGTGCTAGATTTCAAAGCAATCCAAAGCAAAGCCATTTGGAAGGAGCTAAGCGCATTCTTCGATACCTGAAATAGACCATTATCTTTGGTATCCGGTGGAAGATGATCTCATGCTTAGTGGTCACTCTGATGCCAACTTCGGTGGATGCAAAGTTAATTGAAAATCTACTACTCAAACGTGCTAATTCATTGGTAACAAACTTGTTTTGTGGTTCTCAAAGAAACAAACAAGTGTTGCTACCTCAACCATCGAAGCAGAATACATAGCTGCAGGAAGTTGTTGCTCACAAATCCTTTAGCTAAAGCAGCAGTTGAAGGATTATAAAGTGGAATGTTCGGATATTCCAATTTATTGTGACAACATAAGTACAATTTCCATCACCCATAATCCCGTGCTTCATTCAAAATGCAAGCATATCGAGATTCGCCATCAGTTCATATGGGATCATGTGGAAAAGAAAGATATAAAGGTAGAAAAGATACACACTGATCATCAAAAAATGGATATTCTCACAAAGCCACTTCCTCAATCCCGTTTTAATCAGTTGTGTTTGGAACTAGGGTTGCTAGACCCTGGTGAGGAGAAGGTAGAGTAAGGTGGAGAAGTTAAAGCGTATTCCTTACCTATCCCCACACTTTCATTGCTGTAGGAAAGATTGTTGGGATAATCGGTTAAGGGAGAATTGGTCTTTACAAGAGTTGTGAAAGATGAAGACGTATAAGATTCCCTAATCCAGACCGAGGGATGGAGTTCCCTTTGGGGCACCAACCTCAACAAGCTTTTACATTTTATGTGAAAGCATGGTTGAGTGTTCCTCATTTCTCAAGCTAATCGAATTAGCTTGGTTAAGGTTGAGTGTTCGTACCACGATGCTTGTAAAACTATGTGCTATCTTGTCAGAGTGGTGCACAAGTGGATACATTTTATGGATGATCAAGGAAGTCAAACTTGTAGGTTTAGAGTTTGCACAACCACGAATCCATTCCCAACCCTTCTACCTCCTTCTATGATGCTGAAGAAACATGAAAGCGTTGAGCTATGGTCATCATCAAGTAACAAAGCGTATTCGTAAGATGGGGCGTTTTGCGTGGAGTTACTTTCGATACGTGATCACTCAACAATCACAAGCTTTCATGGTGGATAAGGAACCAAAAGTGTAAAAGCGTGCTAAAAACTCTCACCACTGCTTATTATGAAAATCTCATTTATTATGAATATTGTGAAGCACCTACTCTAAAATGGCAAGTGTATACTCTCAAGAATTCCGCTTCATGGAAATATGAGATGGCTTGCCCTAGTAAGGAGAGTGAAATCATAGCTCTATCATGGATGATGTGAATCTCATGCCCAAACGGTATATCCCAAGTAAAGCGTGAGGTAACTTACATCATTCCATTGAAATCTATGAAGAAACTCATCCCCAACCGGATCCCTTATAGATTTTGTAATCTCATATTTATCCATGTTATGGAATTCACGAGGTAGACCTACCCTAGTAAGAGAAAAGGACTTAACATTATTTCATCTCTCATCATAAGTGAAGCGCCTCCCCTACAGAGTTGACGCTTTCTCAAAAATTGTCCGAAGCTCTGTTTAAGGGGGAAGCACACTAATGTAGAGGGAAATCGCTTAAATGAGAATAGACGTTCTCACACTTCCAAACATGAATGAACTTGTTTCTCAACTAACGCTTTAACAATTGAGAATGTGGACGTCAAAGTGTGGTATCAGTCAATTACAATATTGACTGGCTGGTAAGTCTTCTTTCGTGTCTTTAAATTCAAGTAAGTGAGTTAATGCAAAACGTCTTCAAGAACTCTGTGTGTGACTTACTGAAAATATTAAAGTGCTGATACAAACGCTTTCCAAACTAGACATTCTCGTCTAAATTCCAAAGCGTGGCAATCAACCAAATTTCAAATCTTTTTGAAAATTAATCTCTCATTAATTTATTTATATAGATGTAGCATATACTTAGCTGTATAAAGTAGGATATCAATCGAGTATATGGTGCTTGTGATATCTTTGCATTTAATGCAAAGACTGAATTAGGAATAGTTCTCGATACCCACTCGCGCTTGTATCTCACTCGCGCTACCGAACTGCTAAAAACTTTTAATCTTGGCCATTGAACGTTTCGAATTACTTTTCCCTCAACCACACGATTAAAGTAACTGCAAAGCACAATCTTAACCACTTACCCCATATTCGGGAAATAATCACAGCCACTCACTGTGACACGTCACCCCACTACCTCTTTAATTTTTCTCTCTCTATATATATACGTAGTATTTCATTCTATCATCTTCATCACTCATCATCTTCACCATTTCTCTGCAAATCGCAAGTTCTTCATCTCACAGAACTTTAACTCTACTACTGAGACTCCTTTGTTTTTCCAGATTTTTCCCAGATTTCTTATCTACTTTTGAAATGACAAACAAGAAAAGCAAGACAGTCGCTCGCAGTCGCTTTGCTGACTTCATGTATATTGAGGCTCACCTCAACAGAGATCTACTCACGGACGAAGGCATCATCAAGAGGGTCATCCTCAACTCGGGGATGGACATGCTACTATTTCAGCATCCAACCTGCGTGAATCCAGTAGGGGTGGTTGAGTTCTTCACGAACTTGAACCCTAAAACCCTAACCACCAAGATCGTGCTTTGGAAGACCGATGAAAGTGGCCTAGTTTATCTCGTCAATACGGACAATCTGAATCTTAACAACCTGTTTGAGGATATCATTCCACTTCCCAACACCGGCAAGAATCCCAAATCCACCAGAGACATGGACATTCAGAAGGAATTTTCCGCCGCTTCACAACAAACCCTAGGGCGCTTTTCCTTCAGAAGCAGACCTACATATCCTCACTCCGACCGCCCTTCGACCACTTATGCAACATTGTGACAAAGTGCATACTTTGTCACACGGGAAGCTGGTCGACGCTCACAGAACAGAAGATTCATCTTCTATCGGCGCTCTGTGACACAGCCATCAACAACACCACCTACAATTGGAAAGCATGGTTCATCAACCAACTCGTGGAGGTGAAGAAAGACGTCACTCACCGCTTAAAGTTCTAATTCCATGGGAATCTCAAATTCGGCATGAAAGTGTCGATGTTTCTGGAATGCGCTTGTCCGGCTCAAGAATGGCCAATGGAGAAAGAGTACACGAGGGTGCTCTTCAATGAAGCGCTTCCAGGGGACAATTTCGGAGTTGCCCCTCCAGATGCTTTTGATTAACACGTATTTTATGTGCATGTCGAGTGTATTTCGTATGAGTTTGAGTCTCAATTTATGTGCTTAAATGTTATAAATGCTAGGGTTTCTTAACTTGTAGCATATTTTATACTTTTCTCGTTTTCTCTCGGTTTTCGATATATTTTTTTAGGAATTCGGAAAAGCATTCAAGTAGCTAAGAATCGAGGACCGGAAATAAGAAAGAATCGAGCTTTAAGAGGTGGAAACCAGAGTTGGAAAGCCGGTTTGAAAGGAAAAAAGAAGGAATCGAAAGAAGAACCGAAGAAGGAGAAACACTGGACCGGGAAGGGAAGGTGGCGGTTTGAATGGCGGTCTGCCAGACTGCCGATCAAACTGCCGTTCAGGTGGCTATCCGGCTGCAATAATAGTGGTCTAAATGGTAGTCTGCCAGACCGCCGTCCAAACCGCCATTGTGGCGTGCTAATTTGTTTCTTGACCGAGTTGGTTCGACCAACTCGGTCCAACTTGACCCAAAACTCATTTTTAATGTATATTAACCCCAAATCTTACCCAATCTTCTGAACATTTTCTCTCTGTTCTCTCTCACACACTTGCACACATTTTTTCACACATTCAAAATTGTTCATCCAAATTCCCACACTTTTCCCCCCTTAGTTTCAGATTTCTTTCCAATTAATAATCCCCTGTTTATTTTTCCTTTCCAGCTCTGTTATTTTTTCCCCTATTCTGACCATTTTCCGGAATGCCGCCGCCATCGTCAGCAGCGCCGCCTCCATCTGGCAAAGGCCAATCACCATAAAATTCCACCACACCGGTTGTCTCTCCACCCTCATCAGTTCTACCAACTCAAAATCGTATTTCCGGCACCATTTTAGATAGAATCCACAAACCCGTCGTTGAACACTTACCTGTGCCCAGATCGGATTTCGCTCCGGTGGTGATTCGTCATTCTCCTCTGAATGCAACTGCATCGGACTCTCCTGATCTGCCCCGCCTCCTATTGCCGCCGGTCCTCATGACCCGACGATCTTTACGGATAGCCGCGCATTCAGCGCGTGCTGTTCATTCCTCCCCGTCATTGCCACGGCGGCCGTCCCCTCCGCCTGCTTTCATGGGCTCCACCTCATGCCCTTCATCTCCGACCGACATTTATGCTCTCAGCATATGTTCTCATTCGCCGTCATCGGGCTCCCGACCCTCTTGTTCTCCCGCCCCTCCATCTAAGTCTGCAGTGCCCATCACTCACTCTAGCCCTAACTTGAAGGGCCATGATACGTGCTTCTCTTCGGGCCTCGAGACGGGCCATCTCTAACCCAGTCCACCCATTCTTGCTGTTGTGCCCGCCAATTCAGCCCATCAGTCGACAGCCCATTTCGTCCCTACAGCCCAACACCCTCTTCCACCCAGCCCACCACTCACTCTTGTAGCCCACCCTCCCAGCCCTCCTACAACAGCCCACCTTTAATTACCCAGCCATTGTCAACACTACAGCCCCAACCCAATTGCAACCCCCTTTCTTCACCCAACCCACACACCCTATTAGCCACATCAGCCCACCAATCAGGTCCCCATCAATCCACAATCCCCATAAAAACAACCAACTCAACCATATTAACTAACACCTCTTCATAGACCCTCCCCCCTCCTCAAAAAATCATCAGCATCAAAAAATCCCATTTACACAAAAAAGAACCCACATTTGCTACATTATTCCAAAAACCAAAAAATGCCCCTCTTCATTTTAATGAAGCATCCCTCCCAAAAAAAACCTTGGGCATGAGGGTAGACCTATGATCACCTTTTCAAAATCTGACACCTCTTCTCTTGTAGGAAAATTGGAGCTCGCTTTGGTGGGCAAATTTTCCCAAGTCATCCCCTCTTCAGCTCAAATCGCTAAGGCCCTTGGAAACATCAAGCTCCAAGGTAATTTAACTTGGCGATTCTTGAACTCTAGGCATATCCTCATTTCATTCACAGAAAATCATGATTATGTGAATTTGATATCTAGCATGGCTACGAGGCCCATTTGGTATGTTAATGGCCACCCTATGCGTTTGTTTAAGTGGACCCCCACTTTTGATGTGTCTCATGAGACTCCGGTTGTACCGGTTTGGCGTCGATTGCCTGGATTGCCTATTCATCTCTTTAATCTGCATGCTTTACATTCGGTTGCTTCTCTGATTGGGAGTCCTGTCCAAGTGGATCATGACACGAGCACACATGCATGACTCTCTTATGCTCGTGTTTCTGTTGAGGTTGATTTGACTGCTGCCATCCCTAGGGAAATCTTTCTAAACATTGATGGAATTTTGTTGAGTCAAAAGATTGTTTTTGAGAAATTGCCAGATTATTGTTTGGGTTGTAGACATGTGGGGCATTCTGTTGCTAACTGCTACACCACCAATGGGATTGCTAGACCTCCTAGGAAATTCCCCTCCACCTCGGGCCCCAAACCTAAGCAACACCCTCATTCCTCTCGTCCTCATGGGGTTCCTGCCACTAAGACCTCCCTCTGGCCCTACTGCCCCCTTAGACTCTGCCACCGCTGCTCCTTCCTCCTCACACCCCTCTACTGCACCTTCTGCACCTCCTTCCACCTCACATCCTTCTACTCCAACCGCCACACCCACCACTGATATGAACCTTGGCAAATTCGTATATCGACACGCACGCGGAAGACACGAACTGAAAATAGAACCGATGGATATCTCAATATACCTAAAGTCTAATCCCACAAATGATATAGAATCGGCCTAAACCCCCTATACCCCAAGTGATGATCGCCTTAGTCACACGGAGACGATGAATGACACACAACGAGATTTGATTGGCTCGCTGATTCGCCGGATAAACATTCGTCTTGGACGAACAAAGAGAATTTTCTAAATTCTCTAAAAGAGAGATAAACTCACCAAAATAATATTCATCAAAGTCTTATTTTCGTGCATTACATAAAGACCATATTTATAGGCTTCAAAAAGTCCTAATTCTATAAGGAAACTAGTTAAAAACTTATCCTAACATATACCAAACCAAATCCTAGTCTAAAAAGGAATAAAATTACCAGAATAATGCTGAAAATAACCCTACCAACTAGAATATTAATAAAATCCGAAAATAATAAAAATATTCAACTAAATAAACTAATAAATAATATCTTCACTCTTTAACCCATATCATCTTCAATCCTTGGCTCATAAAGTGAAATCCACGATCTACGGCCTGCATCATTCCCCTCCTCTTGAAGAGGATTTGTCCTCAAATCCTGGCCATCTCCCACGTCAAAAGGAAAGAAACTCAGCTTCTTCTTCTTTTCATCCGGTAACATAAACTCTATCTCATTCATCTCCGCTAACTTGGTTTGATGTTCACTTCCTCGAATTCATTGTATGCCAGAAAATGTATCACCGTGAACAACATCCTCAAAATTCTGCAAAGAATGGATAGAAAGAGATAGATAATTAAGATCATTAGTGGACCAATCATTTCCCTTGCAAAACTTTGCCTCCACGAACTTCTCCTCCTTATCGACCCACTCCAAATCATCACTCCAATCAAGTAGAGACTGATGCGTCAACTCATTCTCCTTTATCTCTACTTTCTTCTCCTTAGGCTTCACCATCTCCGTCTCCTTTTGTAATTGTACCTGATCCTCACAAATTTGTTTCTCAACAACCAATGGAGTAAAAGGAACAAGCGACCCAGTATCCTCGATATTTATGATGTTCTCTCGCTGTTCTTCATCATCCACTTGATTCTCCACACTCGGAACACCATCATCGAATAAAGTAAGTGGACCAGGAGGTGCTTCGATTTCTTCCACCTCTTCATTCAGTTCTTCCAAGACCTCCATTTTTGAATATTTTCTGTCATCTTTGGTCACAACTCCACCATTATCAAGAACTGGATTAAAGAAGCTCATACAATCTGACCTTGGCTTCACATATGCATGTGTGCACAGTAAGCAAAATGAGTGATGATGATTCTTTCTGGCGTGATGAGCTAGAGGACAGTAAGATTGGCTTTCACGATACTTTGATAGAGGGAGTTTCCTCCCTTTCCCCCCTCATCTGATGATGTGTGCGAACTTCCTAGTTTGGAACATTCAAGGGATAAACAGTCGGTCCACCCTTCGACGGCTCCATTCTTTAGTTCTTGCATATAAGTTGTCCTTTGTCGTCATTTCCGAACCCATGCAAAATAATCCCAACTTTGGAAAAATCTATCGCAAAATCAGTCTCCCTAAGGGAGTTGCGAATTGCAATAACAAAATCTGGTTCTTCTGCGAGGCTCGCTTTCAGATCGAAATCATTCGGGATACCTCCGAGCTTCTTCACTTGAGGATCTCCGATAGTTCGTTGTTTGCCAAGCCTCTTCTCCTTACCGCTGTGTATGCTTCGTGTAATCATTCTCGGAGACTCGAGCTCTGAGACGATTTGAGGGATATCAGCCCTTCTTCCTTCGAGCTTCCCTGGATTGTGGAGGGTGATTTCAACACCCTCTTTCACTACCACGACCGGAAGGAAGCTCAACCGATCGCCATAATGAGATGATGGATTTTGCCGATGCCATCGCAGACTGCCATCTCCTTGATGTGGGCTTTGATGGGCCCAAATTCACCTGGGAGCGAACTGGCCTCCGTGAACGCCTCGACTGGATCCTCCTTAGTGAGTCCTGGTCGTCTTCCTTTGCTATCACTAGGATCACCCACCTTCCTAGAACCAGGGATTCTGATCATGCCCCCCTCCTCATCCGGTGCTCTTTCACCTCCAACATTTCCAAATCCTCCTTCCCTTTCAGAACATGTATGTCAGGCATCACACCTTCCTAGAAGGTGTGTCTCAGGTATAGGCTTCTCCCACGGGTTTCTCCGGCATGCTAAACCTTCAGTTTAAGCGTACTAGGGTGAAGAGACACCTCAAAATCTGGAACTGGAATGTCTTTGGCCACATCTCTGAGCGTGTTACGGCTACTGAAGAGACTCTTTCTGCTCTTCAAGAGGCTTTCAACAGCGATCCATCCCCTAAAAATAGAGTGGCATTTATGAAAGCTTCGGCTGAATACACTCTTCGCGCCAACATGGAAGAAGACTTCTGGAAACAGAAGGCTGCTCTTTGATGGGTCACAGAGGGCGAACGAAACACTAAGTTTTTTCAGGGATGGGTGAAGCAGAAGAGATGCAAATTAAGGATTCACTTGATTCTGAGGGTGATGAGCTCCTCTCTTCTGAGGCCCAAATTCGTGATTCTACCGTTTCTTTTTTTCGCAACCTTCTCACCTCCGACATTCAAAATCTCAAGGAATCCGATCTCAGCCACATCCACACCATTCCTGATCCCGATGTGAATGAGGCGCTGTGTCAGAGGCCCACACCTCTGGAGATCAAAGATGCCGTGTTCGGGATCTCCAAAGACAATGTGTCCGGGCCTGATGGATTCACTTCCCTTTTCTTCCAAGCTTGTTGGGATACTGTCAGGCAGGATCTGGAGAGCGCAGTGTGGTATTTCTTCAACGGCAGCCCGATGCCCAGAAGTTTCACCGCCACCACCATCGTCCTCCTTCCCAAACGTGAGGCCCCTACCTCTTGGACTGATTACCGCCCCATCAGCCTCTGCAACGTCACCAACAAAATCATCTCCAAGATCCTCACTTCTTGTCTTGCTCCCATTCTGCCGCTTCTCATTGCCCCCAATCAGAACGGCTTCATCAAAGGTCGCCTCATTAGCGACAACATCCTGCTTGCTCAAGAGATGATAAGGGATCTATCCCTTTCTCATCCCAGTCCCAATGTTGCCATCAAGCTTGACATGATGAAGGCATATGACATAGTGCAATGACCTTTTCTCTATCTTGTCCTTCGGTGCATGGTATTCTCTGAGCGCTGGATCAACATGATCAGACGGTGCACCGAGCACTAATGGTTCTCGCTGTTGATCAATGGCTCACCTGCCTGTTTCTTCCTCTCCTCTCGTGGCCTGCGTCAGAGGGACACTCTTTCCCCCCATCCCTCTTTGTGCTTGCTGTTGATTACCTGTCTAGAGCCTTTAACTCTCTCTTAACCCCTAAGAGACAGCTGCGCTTCAGCACCAACAGGACACGCCTTCCTCTCACTCATCTGGCATATGCCGATGATGTTCTCATCTTCACCCAATCTCACCCCGACACCCTCGCATGCATCATGTCCCTTTTCCGACATTACAAGGCTACCTTGGGTCAATTCATTAACCTCCGAAAGAGTAACTTCTTCATTGCCCCCAAGCATGAGGAAGAGTGGGGGGAACTGATTCATCTCTCCACGGGCTTTCAGCAGGGCTTACTTCCCTTCTTCTATCTACAGGGGCCACATGAAGACTGACCTTTTCATTGACCTCAGATAGAGAATGAGCGTGCATGTCCACAGCTGGTCCCACCGGCATCTCAACTTTGGTGGGAGACTAGCTCTTGTCAAGAGCACGCTCAACACGATCCCCTTGCACTACCTTCAGGTCATGGAACAGACTAAGAAAGCCCTTCGCATGTTGGAGCAGGTCATGGCCCGTTTCCTATAGAACTCAACTGAGACCTCCAGGAAGGCTCACTGGATCACTTGGAAAAAGATATGCCACCCGGTTGAAGAAGGAGGGTTGGGGCTTCGTCGTCTTAGCGATTTGGTCTCGACCTTTACCTTCACGCTGTGGTGGAGGTTTCATGCTCAAGATTCTCTTTGGGCCCAGTTTCTTTTATCTAAGTACGGTCACCCTGATTTCCCTAGCCACGGGCCTCTCCATTCCTATCATAGTGTTACTTGGCGACGCCTCTGTAGAGAGGGCGCTGTTGCACAACAGCACATTCGTTGGATCCTGGGGCTGGGCGGGTCAGTTTTTGGCATGATGTTTGGTATGGGGATGCCCCTTTGTCTGATTTGTGTACTGATATGCATCTTGCTAACGTGTCTGTTTATCATTTTCTTCATCATCATTCTTGGCATGTTCATGCATTGCATACATATACACATGATTTTCATATTGCCGAGGAGCTTGTTGATTCCTTGAGCCGGACGCCGATATTATGAGGTGAGCGGGACGTCATGTGGTGGAATTTGACCCCCCCATGGTGAGTTTTCATTATCTTCTGCTTGGGAGGAGGTTCGGCAGAGGTCCCCTTGCCAACCCCTTCTCCGTGCCTAATGGAATGATTGCCTCACGCCAAATATTTCCTTCTTTTTATGGTGCCTCTTACACCATCGTATCCCGGTGGACACCTTTGTCTAGTCACGAGGTACTCGTATTGTTTCAAAGTGTCCTTGTTGTCCTCAGTCCCCTCACATTGAGTCTTTCTCCCACCTCTTTCTCTTGGGGGATATTGTGAAGGAAGTTTGGATGAACTTTGCACACTGGTTTCACATCACACCACCACTCACTATAGATATCGCACACGCACTCTTCTTTTGGAGAAATCGCACACCACACACTTCACATATTGCACGACCGCACATCACCTTTCTGGTTCCCTGCCTTATTTTATGGTTTATCTGGACAGAAAGGAACAACCACAAGCACTGTGGAATTCCTTTCCTCGCTTCTCACATTGTTGCGCAGGTGATCTAACATCTATGGCTCTTGGTTATGGCCAAGAAGCTTGCCCCCTCACAGTGGAACGACTGTTCTCCGTAGGTCGACTTTATGCCATCTTCTGCCCCTGTGAGGCAGCCCCTCCGGTCGATGCCAGTTCTATGGCGTCCGCCACCACCCCTCAGGGTGAAGTTGAGCATGGATGGTTCATTCGACAGAGGGCACATGAGAGCCGCCGGTGGAGGTTTGGTTCGTGACCACCGGGCTACGCTCTTGTCTGCCTTTTGCCTGCCTCTTCAGGCAGCCTCGAGCTTCGATGCTGAGCTCCAGGCTGTCTACCACGACCTTCTCATTGCCTCCCAGCTTTCCTCGCATGTGTGGATCGATCTTGACGCCACTGCCATCGTGGCCCTGCTCACCTCTGATTGACATGGATCCGGGCTCATTCGTATCACCATCACCCGGATCTGTCTCCTGATCAGGGAGTTATAAGTTAAGATCTCTCACATTCATTGAGAGGGCAATCACCCAGCCGACTATATGGCGCACCTCGGTCATCGGCTTCAGACGATGACCACCTTTGATACCAGCTCAGCCCCGATGCCTTTTTTGTCTCTGGTTAGGATGGGTCAGCTTGGTTATCCTAATTTCAGATTGCACAGTTAGATTTTAGTGCAATTTTTGTCGAGCCCTATTCTTTATCTGATTAGCTCGTTTGTATTTATGCCCCCTTGAGAGGGCTTCTATTTTGTAGGTGATTGAGTTGTAATTTGGAGGGTGAACCCTTTTGGGTCATCATCGCCACAAACTTTGTTCTCCCCATAAGGGGTTGATTATATATATATAATCCCCAAATCTTACCCAATCGAGTATCTTTTAGCTTGAACATTCACCTTAGAACCCTAATTTCATTTTCCCTCTTTCTACTTTGATATTTTCAAGATTTGAAGAGATTTGCTTGGTGGATTGAAGATTGAAGACCATATTTCTATTCCTTATCTTATTCTCTTTCTTTTAAGCATTGTTTCATTTACTTTCTATGGTTTAATTTCCTTAATTATGTCTAGCTAAGTTTCTTTGTGATTCCAATTATATGTAGATTAGGGATAAATGATGGGATTAGGTTTTAATTTATGAATTTACCATCTAATTTCATGTTCATTTCTCTTGGGGCTATGTTTTATTATGTAATTATGCTTGATCGCCATAGTTGCATATCAAGTGTTTGATCTAATACGTAGGAGGCTTGGATTAGATGCTAGGATCAAGATATTTGCATGCTAGAGATAGTAGGGCTAAAGAACTCCATAAGCTATTGGGAGTTAATGAATTGCTTGATATCTTAGTAGGAATTAGGCATTTCATTAATCTACTTGATTTCATTGCAATGAGAGTTGAGTGAATCATACTTAGGAGGTTTCCCACATGAAATTGAATTAAAATGGCTAATTCTAGTTAAAGTCCTATATCCCTATCATTTAGACCTAGTTGAAGTATAATTGGAGTCACTTTCATTTCCTATTGAGTATCTTGTCATTTGAATATTTGTTGATTGTTTAGTTAAACTTTTATTTTGTTACTTACTTTCATTGTCATTAGTATAATTAAAAATACAAAAACATGTTAGTTGGAGATTACTACTTGAAATTCTTACTCCTAAAATATTCCTTGTGGATTCGACTCGATACTTATCAATTATTATTGAATCTATCTCACCTTTAAAAGTGCGAGCGATCAATTTTTGGCGCCATTGCCGGGAATGTTTAGTTTGAATTTCAATAGTCGATTTGGTTATTAAGTTGCTAATTCAAGCATTTGTTTCTTTTAATTTTTATTTTGTAGGTTTATGCACACAAGATCCAAGAGAAGACTTGTTCAACCTTTGATCTTGAACTTTGAAAGGAGACATAGGAGAAGGAATTCTATTGAAGAACAAGATATGGCGGCTAACAATCAAGAGTTTGAGGCTCTTAGGAAGTAATTGGAAGATATGCGAGATTGGAGAGATGAACAAGAAATGAGGGCTCAAGAAGCTCAACAACCTCCTCTTAACCAAATGTTCGAATCACTAACGGACCAATTTCAAGGAGAAACATGGGGGCCTCATGTCAATGCAAACAATTTTGAGATAAGGACTAGCCTTATGCAAATGGTCCAATCAGAACAATTTGCTGGAAGGCCAAATGAGGACCCTAATGCTCACTTGAGCACGTTCTTGGAGATTTGTGATACGGTGAAGCATAATGGAGTGCCGGAAGATGCTATAAGGATGAAGCTATTCAATTTTTCCTTGAGGGATGATAAGATTAAAATCACCACGTGGGAGAAGTTGTGCAATGCATTATTTGCCAAGTACTTTCCACCTTCAAAGGCACAAAAACTCATTTCGGAGATCTCTCATTTCTCCCAATTTGGTGATGAGACGCTATTTGAGGCGTGGAAAAGGTATAGGGACTTGCTACACAAGTGTCCTCAACATGGTTTTAGCGAGGCGCAACAAATTGTGAATTTCTATAGTGGACTCTCTCCACACACAAGGAGCATAGTAGATGCAACTTCCGGTGGATGCCTAGTAAACCGAAATGCAAAGGAAGCTCTAAGGATCATAGAAGAGATGGCGGCCAATAGTTATCAATGGTCATTGGAGAGAGGTCCTACGAAGAAGGTGAATTCTATACTTGAAGATGCAAGAATTAATTAGTTGGCTTCACAATACACTATTCTCAAGAGGGAGTTCGAAGAAGAGAGGAGATCAAAGAACAAAGTTCAAGTAGTTCAAGCCCAAGAGAGTGAAGAGTTCAATGTGAATGATGATATGAGCTATGTGAACCAAAGGCCTTATGGAAACTTCAACAAGCAAGGTTTCCAAGGACCTCAAGGAGGATTTCAAGGGAATTATCAAGGGGGTTTTCAAGGGAAGCAAGGAGGTAACTCTTATGGTCAATAAGGAGGTTATCAAGCATACAATCCCAACAATCGAACTCATCTTAACCTCTCCTATGAAAATCCTAACAACACTCAATTCCCACCTCCTGGATTCTTCGTCTCTCAAGGGGCGATTGAAGACCCCAAGAAAAATCTCTCTTCAACGGATCAATTGCTTCAACAATTATTGGCTAACCAAGGTCAAATGGCGAATCAACAACAACAAATGGCCAATCACCAAAGCTCATTCATCACTCAAACCGGCCAAAAGGTCAATGCATTGGAGAATTCCCTCACTTCTTTATCAAAGCAAGTCAAGATGATGGAGGGCCAAATAAGTCAAATGGCTAACCAAGCTACTACTCAAAACACACCGGGCAAGTTTTCAAGTAATACAGAGATGAATCCCAAGGGGTGCAATGCTATCACATTGAGGAGTGGAAGAGCCTATGAGAATGAAGCCACATCCAAAAGTAAAGAAGATGAAGTTCTTGTTGAAGACATACCCTATGAAGAGCCTCCAACTAATGATGAGGAATCAAGAAAAGAAGTTCAAAAAGAGGCTCCAAAGGAAGTGTTAGTAGAGGCCCCTCTTCCCACCAAAGATGTGATCACAAAGGCTCCATTCCCTCATTGTCTAGCAAAGCCCAAGGTGGATGAAAAAATGAAGAGGTTCTTAGACATTTTCAACAAGGTACAAATCAACATCCCCTTGCTTGATGCACTTAGAGATATGCCCAGCTACGTGAAGTTTCTAAAGGATGCCGTAGCTAACAAGAGAAAGTTTGGATCATTTGAAACAATTAGTCTAACGGAGAAAGTTAGTGCGGTGATTCAAAGGAAGATGCCTTTGAAGCAAAAAGATCTGAGAAGCTTTACTATAGCATGTGTGATTGGTGGTCAACGGTTTGGTAGAGATCTTGGTGCTAGCATCAACTTGATGCGATTGTCTATCTTTAGGAGATTGGATATTGGAAAGATCAACCTACATCTATTTGACTTCAAATGGCCGACCGTTCTATCTCTTATGCCCAAGGGATAGTTGAAGATGTTTTGGTGAAAGTTGAGGAGTTTATCTTCCCCGTGGACTTTGTTATCTTGGATATGCCGGAGGACAAGAATATGCCACTCATTCTTGGGCGTCCTTTTTTAGCAACCGGTTGGGCTCTCATTGATGTACAAGACAGGAATCTCACATTTAGGGTAAATGAAGAAACCCTCACTCTTTCAATCTTTGATGCTATGAAGAAATGAGATGATCCAAGTTATGAAGAATGTAATTCAATCACTACTTTACCTACATCTATGGCAAAGGATTCCACAGAGCAAATCATCTCCAACTCTCTATACTCCTATTCCGATTTGGATGATGCTTATGATGAATTATTGGAGTCAATTGCTTTCTTGGATGCAAACCAAGGTTCACCAAAGGATGAGGTACACTATCTTGATATTAACCAACCGGGAGAGAGTGGAAGTTCAACAAAAGTGGAGTCTCCTTCAAGTACCTCTCTAGAGTTGAAACCTTTTCCCGATCACCTAAGGTACGCCTTTCTTGGTGATAATGACTCTTTTCCCATTATAGTGTCACAACACTTGTCAGAGTCCAAATTGGACAAGTTGTTGCATGTCCTTAGAGAGTTTAAAGATGTGATTGGTTGGTCTATTGATGATATCAAGGGGATTCACCCCTCTATTTGTATGCATCGTATCTTGTTGGAAGAGGGCTCTCATCCTAAGGTGCAACCTCAAAGGAGGTTGAATCCGGTTTTGCAAGAATTGGTTAGAAAAGAAGTATTGAAGTTGCTTGATGCGGGTATGATATATGCTATCTCGGATAGTGAGTGGGTGAGCCTTACTCAAGTGGTTCTGAAGAGAGGGGGGATGACCGTGGTTAAGAATGAGTTTGTATTGATTATAGAGCCTTGAATTCGGCTACAAAGAAGGATCATTTTCCATTGCCCTTTATAGATCAAATGTTGGATCGTTTGGTGGGATATGAATACTATTATTTCCTTGATGGGTATCCTGGATACAACCAAATTGTGCTAGCCCCGGAGGATCAACACAAAACGGTCTTCACATGCCCTTATAGAGTGTTTGCTTATAGAAGGATGCCTTTTGGGTTGTGTAATGCTCCTGCTACTTTTCAAAGGTGCATGTTGTCCATCTTTAGTGGTTTGATTGAGAATATTATGGAAGTATTCATGGATGACTTCTCAGTTTTTGAGAAGAGCTTTGATTCTTTCTTGGATAATCTCACAAGGGTCTTGCAAAGGTGTAAGGATACTTCTCTTGTCCTAAATTGGGAGAAGTGTCACTTTATGGTTAAGGATGAAATTGTGCTTGGTCACAAGGTTTCTAGTGTTGGTTTGGAAGTTGATAGAGCCAAGATTGTTGCCATAGAGAAGCTTCCACCCCCAACAAATGTGAAATCAATCCGAAGCTTCTTTGGGCACGTGGGGTTCTATAGAAGATTCATCAAGGATTTCTCGAAGATCACAAAGCCTCTTTTCTCTCTTTTGTAAAAGGATGTGAAGTTTATCTTTGATGATAAGTGTTTGGAAGCATTTGAGACATTGAAGAAAGCCCTTACCTCTACTCATATTCTTATCAAGCCTAATTGAAGTGATTCTTTCATTTTGAAGTGTGATGCAAGTGATTAGGCTTTAGGAGTGGTGTTGGGGCAAATGAGAGATAATGTATTTTGAGTTATTCATTATGCGAGTAGGACATTGGATGGAGCTCAAAGGAACTACACAACTACAGAAAGGGAATTTCTAGCCATTGTCTTTGCCTTTGACAAATTTCGGTCCTATCTTGTGGGAAATCATACCATTATATACTCAGATCACACGGCTATCCGACATCTCATGGCAAAGAATGATGCGAAGCCTCATTTGATTCGCTGGATTTTCCTTCTTCAAGAATTTGACATGGAGATTCGAGATAGAAGAGGTCGTGATAATGAGATAGTCGATCACATGTCAAGGCTTGAAAAGCCGGTTGAAGGGGAAGACTTGAAGTTGAACATTAATGATTGCTTTCCCGATGAAAAGATCATGGTATTGAAGTGCAAAGGTTCTTGGTTTGCGAATTTTGCAAATTATATTGTTCTTCAAGAATTGCCACCATATCTCTTGGATTATCAAAAGGCCAAGTTCCTTCGAGATGTGAAGTTCTATTATTGGCAAGATCCATATTTGTGGAGGAGGTGTGCCGATGGCCTCATTTGAAGATGTGTGATGGAGAGTGCATGGCTTAAGATTATTGAAGATTGTCACAAAGGGCCAAGTGGGGGCCATTTTGGGGCTAATTGTACGGCTTGGAAGGTATTTTAAAGTGAATTCTATTAGCCTTTTATTTTTAAGGATTGTCAAACCTTTGTGACAAATTGTGATAGATACCAAAGGATGTGAAATATCACTAAGAGGGATGAGCTGCCTCAAAACATCATGATTGAGGTTGAATTATTTGATGTTTGGGGGATAGATTTCATGGGACCATTTCCCAAATCTTATGGTTTTTCCTATATCCTTCTTCCTATTGAGTATGTCTCACGATGGGTTGAAGTCATGCCAACTTCAACCAATAATTCTAAGGTGGTGATCAAATTTCTCAAGAGGAACATTTTGACTCGGTTTGGAACTCCGGGAGCTTTGCTTAGTGATGGGGGGTTCTCATTTCAATAACAAATGGTTGGGAAGCTTACTTGCTAAGTATGGAGTAAAACATAACATTACTACACCTTATCATCCTCAAGCTAACGGTCAAGCCGAGCTTGCAAACCGGGATATTAAACAAATCTTGGAGAAAACAATCACCACTCGGAAGGATTGGGCAAATAAACTCGATGATGCATTATGGGCCTATATAACCGCCTACAAAAACCCCATTGGTATGTCTCCTTACCAACTTGTTTTCAGAAAGTCTTGTCACTTGCCTTTGGAAATTGAGCACAAGGCATATTGGGCTACAAAGAGAATCAATTTTGAGTTCCAGAAAGCCGGGTTTAGTAGGAAAGATCATCTTGTAGAGTTGGAGAATGGAGAAATGAGGCTTATGAAAATTCTCAAATCTACAAGAAAAGGGCCAAAAAGTTTCATGACTTGGGAATTCGAGGAAATGATATTGGTCCGGGAGATGAGGTTCTTCTCTTTAACTCTCGTCTTTGTCTTGTCCCCGGAAAACTCCAATCAAGGTGGACCGGTCCTTATGTTGTGAGAAAGAGTAACAAGAATGGAACATTCAAACTTCTCAAGGGTGATGGTTCTACTTTTGTTGTCAATGGACATCGACTCAAGCTCTCTTTCAACTCGAAGAAAGTTAAGGAGGAGTCGATGATCCTTCTTCATGATGCTTGATGTTTGAGGCAATATTGAGCTAACGACGTTAAAAAGAGCGCTTGTTGAGAGGCACCTCAACACGTATCCTTTTCTTTTTCATTTTAGTTAGTTTTTATTTCATTCTCAATTTTTGTGTCATTTTTTGTTTAGTTTTGAGAAAACCTCTAAGAAATAGAAAATGTGGAAAATGAATGTTGGAACATGTTTAGGGAGAGTCAAAAAGAGATCGAGAAGGGCCCGGTGCTTAGAAAACAGGCAGAATCGGTCGAAAAATGCATCGGAAAAGGCCAAAGGAAAATCGCACGAGAAGGGCGAATGGCGGCCTGCCAGACTGCCGTTCAGGTGGCTGGGCTGCAAGAAAGACGGCGGGTTGCACGACAGTTTGAACGGTGGTCTGGCAGACCACCGGCCAAACCGCCGCTAGCCCTTCTCCACCCTTTTATTTCTATTGTTGATTTTTCATTCCATTTTCTTTCATTTTGTAATTTTCATCCTCTTTTGCAAGAACAAACCCACTTTCTCACTCTAAAAACCTAAAATTTCTTCCTCTAATTACTCACAAATCACTTAAATTGAGTTTAATCCTTCCATAGATTCATTACCCATCCCAAAAGCTACATTTTGAGCCAAAGAAATCACATTTTCACCCCCTCTAACTCAAAAAATGAAAATTTGTGTTTCTTTGGAAAGAGTTGAGTTCATTCTAATTTCTTCAAGAAGATGAGGTAATGTGCTCTATACCTTTGCTCTTATGGATTTCTACTTGCATTATATGAATTGGTATGGGAGTTTATCTTATCATTTTTATTGAAGTGAGTAGAAATTCTAGATTAGGATTTTTCTTGAATCTTGAAGAAAATTTTGAATAAAGAATGTGAAAATGAGCGTGAATTGCATAGCATTGATTCTTTTCTTTAGGAATAATGCTATATATATTCTTGAAATTGCCTTCTCATATGAATTGTATCTCTTTATGTACTTGGGCATACTTGAAATGAGTTTGGATGAGTTTTGCATAGATGATGAACATGTGAATGGATATGCTTGATTTTTAGCTAAGAATTTATTTCTTGGATGTTTCAATGCTTGAAGGGATCATGAGTTCATGAATTTTTTACTTGCAAGATGAAAATGCATTGCATTCTTCTTTTGAATTGAATTTTAATGTGAATATGCATCTATTTTCATTTAAGGACATGAATGAGCTTGCATTTCTTTTCACATGAATTGTCTACATTGGTTCAAATTTCATTTCTTGAAAGCGTGAATGCCAAGAGAGGGGTGATGATTATGTGAATTTTTGCCTATAACTTGAAAATACCTTGTTTATTCTTTTAAATCTTACTTGGAAATTTTCATGGTTTGTAGGAAAAAGGATTCTAAAGGGAAAGGAATGACAAATATCACTTCTAAGGAATTGATTGCTTCTCTTTCCAAAAAGAGAAGAAATGATGCTTCTTCATCTTCACAACCATCAAGAAGGGATCCTAAGACACCGGAAGGTTATGATATTCACTTGGAGACCTATGAGGAAAGGGCAATATTTGCCACTCTTGTGACAAGAGGCATCATACCGATGAGATTCCCATCTAAAGAGGTCTTGGAGAAGTTAGGGCTTTACGACAATGTAAAAGCCCTATTTGATAACATAGGATGGGAAAATCTTCTTGATGATTTTCTTGAGGATATGAGGACTTATGAGAAGGTGGTTCTTGAAGTCATGAGCACATTGGAGGATGAGAACATCCATTCTATGGAAATCCTTAAATTTCAATTGTATGGAGAGATAGATGAGATGAGTTTGGAAGAGATTGATGATGCTTTTGGAGTGCCACACGGGGGTGACGTGGGTTGAGAGAACTTTTGAGCACTACTCCATTTGGAACAAACTTGCCCCAATCACAATGGAAGGTATTAGGGCGGGGTACTCAAAGTCGAATGAGGTAAGAAAACTCGGTGCTTAGAATGGTGTTGAAAATCCTTGCCACACCGTTGTTGCACGAAAAGAGAATACCTCAGTTTGGATTGACGACCTTTTCATCCTTCATGTTATGTTAACAAAGAGGCGCATTAGCTTTACTCACTTCATCCTTTCTCAATTGATGAAGCAAGCAAGAGTGAATCATGAAAATATTAACATAGGTGGAATGCTCACTCCCTTGGCTAAGAGAATCAAGGAAGATCTTGATGGCTACCCTCCGATGAGAGAGGCATACCTATTGGATATTGAGAAGCTAAGGCATTTGAGGTATTTCTCTTAGGGTTGTTGTTGATTGAGTTGTCTTGGATTCAAGATGTGGAAGAAATTGGGTGGTTTTTGGTGAAGAATGTCTTGTGGGGAAGAATTTGAATGTTGGGGTTGTTTTTGGTTTGTTTTGTTGGTTTCTGTGTTTTGTTGGTTTGAAAAGAAACTTGTGGGGAAGTTTGTTGTTTTGATTTAGTTTGTTTCTTTTAATTTATGGGTCGATTGGGGTTAATTGAAGAATGTTGCTTGCTAATCTTTGTTTTGATGAGTTTGGATCAAGGAGCTTGATTGATGAAATGTTCTTCTTTGGTTTGTTGGTATTTGAATGTGAGCTTAAATGCGAAATTTTTGGAAATTTTGAAAAGTTTTTGAGTTGAATAGTGAATGAATGCTTGCATATTTGAGTGCGAAAGCACATGTTATTTACTCAAGTGCTTTTGAGTGATATGCCAATAATTAATGCAAAAATTGGTAATATTTTTGAAAATTTTCAAGTTAAAGTCAAGCATGATTAGGATTACTTCACTTGAATAGCTTGAATAATTGATCTTGGGCATTTAGACTCTAGACAAAAAGCTTGAGAGGATTTTGAGCCTAAAAACTATGCATCTTACATAGTTAATATCCTTTCTTGAGAGATTGGTCATGCATTACATTTTCTTTGCTAGAAATTACCTTGATATTCTGTTAAAAATGCTACATGTGTGTATAGTTAGGAGATGATCTTAGGCCATCATTGTGTAGCCCATTTTCCGTAAACACTAACCTATCTTTCATTACCATTGTTGTCCCATTTTGAGCCTTATAGAGCCTTTTCTTCTAAAACCGGATGATAGGGGGTAAAGGATGGTTAAGGGAACCTTAGTGAAAGTTGAAAACTCATGAAGAATGGTGGGTGATCGTGAAGGGTCTTGGAAATTGTTTTGAGTTGAAAGAACATTCCTATAAGCTCAATGTTATAAAAGAAAAGAATAAGAACAAAGTTCTTAAAAAAAAATAGTAAGAACAAAGTTCTTACAAGTAAAAGAAAGAATAAGAGCATAAAGGAGTGTTTCTTTTCATATGATGAGATTTGGTAGAAGCTTGAGATTCATTTGATAAAAAGGGGTTGGATAAGGTGGAAGATGAAGAAATTCATACTTAGAAAGGTGAAGAAAGATGTTGAAGGAGCTTAGATGAAAATTTAAGTCACTTAGCCTAAAATTCCCTACCTTAACCAATGTTCCTACATTACAAGCTTAAGAAAGACCTTTTTTATCCTAATTTGTGCATACATTGTAGTGTTAGGAACTTGAGTTGATAGGAAAACTTATGGTTAAAGTTGTGTATTGCATGATTTCGATGAGTACTTGCCCTTATCCCTATATCGAGTGATCGAGTGATACACACTTCTTGTGAGGTATAGGGTTGAATGTGCTTGAGTGATTGAGTTCTAAGCTAGGATAGTCATTGATCTTATGAATGCTTGGCTTGACTTGAGAATTTCTTTAAACTAAAATGGTTTTTGAAGTGATATGAGGCATCGAGGAACTCAAAATGCACACTCCATACGTGTTAAATATTTTAATTGATCGTTCCATTGTTCAGGTCGAACAATGGCTTAAGTTTGGGGGAGTGATTAACACGTATTTTATGTGCATGTTGAGTGTATTTCGTATGTGTTTGAGTCTCAATTTATGTACTTAAATGTTATAAATGCTAGGGTTTCTTAACTTGTAGCATATTTTATACTTTTCTCAGTTTTCTCTCGGTTTTCGATCTATTTTTGTAGGAATTCAGAAGAGCATTCAAGTAGCTAAGAATCAAGGGCCAAAAACTGAGAAAGAATCGAGCGTCAAGAGGTAGAAATCGGAGTTGGAAAGCTGGTTCGAAAGGAGAAAAGAAAGAATCGAAAGAAGAACCGAAGAAGGAGAAGAACTGGACCAGGAAGGGAATGTGGCGGTTTGAATGGCAGTCTACCTAACCGCTGATCAAACCGCCGTTCAGGTGGCTATCCGGCTGCAATAACAGCTGTCTGCCAGACCGCCGTCCAAACCGTTCAGGTGCTACTTTGTTTCTTGACCGAGTTGGTTCGACCAACTCGGTCTAACTCGACCCAAAACTCATTTTTAATGTATATTAACCCCAAATCTTACCCAATTGAGTATCTTTTAGCTTGAACATTCACCTTAGAACTTTAATTTCATTTTTCCTCTTTCTACTTTGGTATTTTCAAGATTTGTAGAGATTTGCTTGGTGGATTGAAGATTCAAGACCATATTTCTATTCCTTATCTTATTCTCTTTCTTTTAAGCATTATTTCATTTACTTTCTATGGTTTAACTTCCTTAATCATGTCTAGCTAAGTTTCTTTGTGATTCCAATTATATGTAGATTAGGGATAAGTGATGGGATTAGGTTTTAATTTATAAATTTACTTTCTAATTTCATGTTCATTTCTCTAGAGGCTATATTTTATTACGTAATTATGCTTGATCGTCGTAGTTGCATATCAAGTGTTTGATCTAATGCTTAGGAGGCTTGGATTAGATGCTAGGATCAAGAGATTTGCATGCTAGAGATAGTAGGGCTAAAGAACTCCATAAGCTATTGGGAGTTAATGAATTGCTTGATATCTTAGTAGGAATTAGGTCTTTCATTAATCTACTTGATTTCATTGCAATGAGAGTTGAGTGAATCATACTTAGGAGGTTTCCCACATGAAATTAGATTAAAATGGCTAATTCTAGTTAAGTCCTATATCCCTATCATTTAGACCTAGTTGAAGTATAATTGGAGTCACTTTCATTTCCTATTGAGTATCTTGTCATTTGAATATTTGTTGATTGTTTAGTTGAACTTTTATTTTGTTACTTACTTTCATTGTCATTAGTATAATCAAAAACATAAAAATATGTTAGTTGGTAACTTGTATAGTGATTGAGTAGCTAGATTACTACTTGAAATTCTTACTCCTAAAACATTCATTGTGGATTCGACTCGATACTTATTGATTATTATTGTATCTATCTCACCTTCAAAATGAGAGCGATCAACTTCCACAATTGTATACACTGAAGCGGAGGCCTTGCTCCTTAAGAAATCGATGGAAAGAGGCAAGAAGAAGAAGGGCGGGAAAGCCGCCAAGAAGCCGAGGCGCTCCCCATTGAAGGGAAAGCGTGCCGTGATCGACACGGACGATGAGGACAGCGCTTCCTCAACCGGCGTTTCAAATTATGAGAAGACTTTGAGTCAGGATCTCGAAGCCGATGCCAAAGCCACATATGAAAGAAGAGGAGAAGGTTGAAGTGCCAGGTGAGGACGCTCAACGCATCAAAGCTCTCAACTTTGGTGATGACGCTTCCAGTCCGTCCGTGGAGGAAATCCAAGTTGAGACTCTTCCAACTCCCAGAGCATCCAGCCCGGTAGTGCAGGCTATTGACAGGGATCTCTCTTGGGCTGAAGAGGAAATCAATGAATTCTTTGGAGATTTCTCTCTACATCCACCCATACTGGAGGTTACTTCACAATTTTTGAAGTATGTCCGAAGTCGCGGCACCAACATCAATAAAGTATGTCAGCTGGTGCTGGCTAAGGACCCCAAAGCGCTAATCGAGGAGAAGGCCTCGATCCTTGGCCGCTTCAGCCTAGAGCGCTTTGACGATCTGATCGATGAGCCGGAAGTGTGGAAGTTCATCAAGAAGAAGGTCCAGGAGCTTGTTCCCTCCTATACCCCCGCCTCAACAGAAACACCAGCTGGCGCCGATATCAAAGCGTTTGAAGAACGGCTCTCAGTTCTTCAAACCCCTCATGACGAAGTGGGCGTGGGTACGCCTAGCTGAAGACGGCGATCAAGGAGAAAACAGATCAGCTTTCTAAAGCTGAGGAGGAGAAAAAGAAGAAAGGAGAAGAGCTTTCAACTGCTACCAAAGAGTTGAAAGCGTTGAAGGAGAAATTGGCAACTGCGGAGAGCCAGTTGGCCACAGAAAATGAGAATCTCCAGAAAGCTAATGATGAGCTTTTGAATGCAAACACTTAATTGCAATCAATTCTCGCTTTGCATTTGGAAGTGCATAAACTGACTGAAGAGATTTTCATTACGCTCGACCACATTAGGCAAAGCGACAAGGCACTGGAAGCCAAAATATAATGCACTTAATACGAGCAGGATGAGCGAAAGCGTGTCAAACGGGAGCTTGAATCTGCAAAAGCGGAGCTCTCCAAGACCAATGCCAAGCTCATCCAACTGGAGAAAGAGCTGAAAGCGGCAAAGGCTGAACGATTTGAAGCCTATTCGGCCGCCTGCCAGCTTAAGGAAAAGCTGTAATCGGTGGAGAGAAAGCTCGAGGATTTGGAGCAGAGGCGAAAGTAAGCTGTGGCCATGGTGGGCCAAGCTGCCATTGGTGATCAAAGCACATCTGGCCGGGTAGGGCTGACACACAATGTGGAGGTTGAGAGCATTTTAACTCAGATCGGGACGCTCTCAAAATTCATACGATCTGAGGTCAGCCTACTCCGCAAGAGCTTCGAAAAATCCATTATCCTGACCAACACGCGCTCTCCCGCTCAATCCTATCAGCACATGTCCTCGGAGCTCTCCTGGTACAAAACGCGTTAAAGCCGAATCAACCAAATATCTCCTTGCTAGGAGCAGCCAGCCAAAGCGTCACCGTACAGTGCATTCCTGCCAAAGCGGCTTTTGATGCTGCCAAAAAGGGAAAAATGACTAGGACGTCAAGTGATCCATCCACAATAGACAAGGCAACAGAGGACTCTCCCAAGAAGGGGGAAGCAGAGCAGCAAACCATAATTTCTGCTACACATGTGGAAGCCGCTCCACTTAAAGACGTGTCAACAACGGCATAAGTTCAGAAGCGCAAAGCCACAGCGCCTGCTGACACCAACCCTAATTAGAAGAAAAAGAAGATAATACTGACTCCCGCAATAATGACCAAGGAGGCTGGAGCACAATGCGAACTCGATGAGGAGATTGACATGATTTTGCTGCATAAAATGAACTACCACCTCCGACGGTATCAGTTGAAGCACACACCGATGAATGACGCTAAAAAGAATGCCTAGAAGTGCTGGCAAAGTATAAAACGGTGTCGGAGTGCATGGAGGAAGTATTCCATGAAAAGGCAGTGACAGACTCGGAGAAAGCGCTTCACATTTTGAAGAACGAAGTGCTAGAAAGGGAAGAGAGTCTATGTCGAGGGCCTGTGCACTGACGCTTTCGAGAAGTGCAGGAAGCAGCTGTAGGCGAGGGATGAATTTGAAAGGAAGAGGTTAAGGGATGAGGCTCCCAACGCAAAATTTGTTGATGAGATCATTTCAGTTGACCTCAAGGAGGAGTGGATTGTTGCCAGAAATAAATGCATCAAACGCTTCTACTATTGGCAAGGCTTCCGAACTGAATATGCCATGGACTGCTTTATTGCATACATGGAGAACTATGAAGCCTCTATCTTCAACAAGATTTTGGAGCTCTCAAAGGATGTTACTCTCAAACCTCCGGAGGCGATCAGATTTCAACTCCCACTCGTTGGAGGCTCAATTCCGGATGAGGGAGCAATCAAAAAGGAGGTCGATGAGTGTGCAGAATGGCTTGAACAGAACGACCGTCCTAACCGCTCTAAAGATGCCATCAAGGAAAGAGTTAGTTTACAGAGCTTATGGCATGATCCCTCATGCCCTGCAAAGACGTTTCAGATAAATGATATCATTATAATCTGTATCAACTCTCAATTCATATTACAAAAATGATATCTTTTCCTGCTTGAAGACAAAATCTCATTGTCTTATTTATACGCTTTTATTAACTGTCTTAATTATTGCGCGTTGCTAACCCACTCATTCTTATAAAGTTTAGGTTAAGTCTAGATTCTTTGAGTACTTGACGTCGGGTTTTGGCATCATCAAAAAAGGGGGAATTGTTGGGATATTATGTTAAGGGGGAACTTGAATCAAGTTAATAAACAATTTGTTTTGATTCGATTCCAAAACCCTCAGTAGAATGTTTCCCCTTATTATTTTTATGAATATAGACAAGTTATTTTTTAGTAAAGCTTGCATGTTAGGAAGCTTTCATTTTATTCTAGAAGCGCAGATGATGAAGCAGTCAGAGTTCACGAAGCGTCAGATGTCAAATCGGTAGCCAAGCATTAGAAGCGTCAGCAGACAAGAGTTGCAAGAGTTATGGGAAACACTTCAAGACAAAGATGCTTGGAGCAAGCTTCCGTTCAGTGGAAGCGCTGCTCTCAAGTCAGCTTACCCAAAGCGTCTCTGATATGGAGCTGTACTTAAAGCGTCAATATGTGCTAGTGTGATAAGTTGACTCATAGAATCCAAGTTTGATTTTCAAAAGTTTGGATGTCTGACAATAGCTGAATAAAGCTTACGTGTCAACACACTATTGCACAACGGATAAAGCAATAGTCTGAATAGTCAAGGTTAGGTGAAAGTCACCATGCCTCTAGGTACGGCGGACATCCCTTCCCAGTACCGCAGTCTGAAAAGACACTATCACACTGCTGACTTTTCTGGAAAATGATGAACAAGCAACCTCTTCTCTCTCAACGGGAAGTAGGGTTTCTCATACTATAAATAGAATGAGTTGCTCACATTATTAAGTACTGTACGTACAAAGCAATCTATTCACAAGCAAGAACTCAAGCAAATCATCTCTTTACTTTCCTTTAGTTCTTCAAGCCGCTTCCAACTTTAGTGTGCCCTTAAGAAACTTGCGTTCTTAAGTATTAGCAACATCTTTCTACTTATAGGTTCAACCGTTCATATCTATAACCTAGTCCCTTGAGAATCCTTATCCCTTTACTATTGATTTTAATTATAAAGAATTCTCACTTTACGAAAACCAAAAACCCCAAAACCTAAGTCTATTGTTCTTAGATTGAGTTGTAAGGTTGTAAGTTTTTGTTAGAAAGTTTGATTGTTGTAAGGCATCTCGAGAACCCGGAATCTCTGAGGATTCGAAGCAAGTTTGTTACTAGCTTTGAATCACTTCCCCTTGGAAGTATAAAACAAGAGATACCGAGTGAAGTTATTCATCCCGTCGAGGATAAGAGTGGACGTAGGAGAGTTGCTCCGAACCACTATAAATTATGTGTGTCTTTACTTTATTTATAGCTTTGTTTTATTGCATACACACACACACGCTCTAAAATATCAACTTAGTTTTAATTCGCAAGAAACTTAAGTCTCACCAGAAGCTTTGAAAGCCTCACAAGTCTTCAAAGCATCTACTCAATAAAAAGGTTGAAAAACAAAAGAGAAGTTAAACACTTCTCAACACACAAATTCATCCCCCTCTACGTATATTAGTTACTTTCGGGACCAACATCTAGTACTGTATTATTTACATGTATAATGTATATACGTATCAAGAAAACTTTTTGATGCGATCTACAAAATGCGGAAGCTACGAATCGAACAACGTCAGATACGAAAGATTCAATCCAAATTACAACTATGAAAATCGAATGATAATTCCCTAAATTTCTACCCACAAATACACTGCATATGCATCGACAGTAACCTAAGAAATTCAATTCCGATTAAGCTAAAATTTTAACACGAGTTACAACGTAGGTTATGAAGAACATATCCAAAATTCAGCAAAAACGCACGAGTAGTTTTCGATTTGGCACGGTGGTTATTTTCGGGACAGTTTTAGGGCTCAAAAACAGATCTGAAATTAAACAAGAGGTTTTCTGAGATGGGATGGTTATGGGAACGAAGGAGATGGTTATTGATGATATAGGAACGATGAAGAATGGCTGGGAAAATGAAAAAGAACATGAATTGAAGAATTAAAAATGGAAACAAATTGTGAATCTTACCCGAAACGAACCCCGGATCTACTTGAATCCGAAATACGTTTATGGAGCAATCTTTGTGGCTTGACTAAGCCGGATACTACAAGATATCACAAATGAGTCGATGAATTCAAGTTTGAAATCGCCAATATCAAACTCTACCGAAGAACCGATTCGTTGTGTGAGACAAGAGAATAGCGTAAAGCTGTTTTTGCATTCAATCAAGTTTGTCTAACATAATCTCGAAAATTCACTTAAATACTACCCTAAGGCCCGAAAATATCAAGTGTTGGGTTTGACAAAAACATAATACCCAAATATAAAGTTTAAGCCCAAATAAAATATAAGAAAATATGTTTTCTTGGACTTGTCTTCCTTTTCTTCAATGATGGACGCCCAAATCTTCATCTTCAACACTTGTTAAATTCACCAACTTGTATTGATGAAATTCGACTCATCATCCTCCAATCTCTTCGGAATGTAGCATTGCAAATAACCTTGCAGCTTCTTGGCTCTCGATCTCGTCACTGCTCCTCCGAGCTGCAAGTCCTGATTGATCTCTTCAATGCTAAGTTCCATCTCATCATTCCCTCCCTGCTGAAAAGAATTCGTCCTTGAATTCAAGTCCTCCTCGACATCTTGATCATCTATAGGAAACGGAGACAAATCAGCCACATTAAAAGTGGAGGAACACTTATACTCACCTGGAAGATCAATGCGGTATGCATTGTCATTGACTCGCTCGACCACGGAGAATGGTCTATCGCCACGAGGCATCAGCCTCGACTTCCTCAAGTTAGGAAAATGTCCCGGGCTAAAGTGTATCCAAACCTTATCACCAGGTTTGAACAATACTTGCTTGCGGTGTGCGTTCGCCTTTATTGCGTTCTTAGCACCTTGAAGCTCGATCCTCTGTTTCACTTTAGCATACATCTCTCGAACCTGTTCAGCCCTACGAGAACCTTGCAAACTCGAAAGATGATCAGTAGGCAAAGGAATAAGATCCGTTGGTGTCAACAGATTAAATCCATAAACAATCTCAAATGGAGACATGTGTGTAGAAGAATGCACAACTCTGTTATAAGCAAATTCAGCGAATGGTAAGCACTCTTCCCATGACTTAAGATTGTTCTTAACTAAAGTACGAAGTAAAGTACCTAGCGTTCTATTAACCACTTCAGTTTGACCATCCGTTTGAGGATGACATGCAGTAGAAAATAATAACTTAGTACCTAACTTTCCCCATAAGACACGCCAAAAATGTCCCAAAAACTTAGAATCCCTATCAGACACAATAATCCTAGGCATGCCATGCAGTCTAACTACTTCACGAAAAAATAGATTAGCAATGTTAACAGCATCGTCAGTTTTTCTGCAAGCAATAAAATGAGACATTTTTTAGAATCTATCGACTACTACAAACACAGAATCTTTACCAGACTTAGACCTAGGCAAACCAAGAATAAAATCCATAGATATGTCAATCCAAGGTGCAGAGGGTGCAGGTAGTGGAGTGTACAAACAAAATGGATTCAAACTAGATTTAGCCTTTTTACAAGTAATACATCTAACACAGACTCTCTCGACATCTCTCTTCATGCGAGGCCAATAAAAATGTTCATGCAATAGACTCAATGTCTTCGCAACACCAAAATGACCCATAAGACCCCCCGCATGAGATTCTAACACAAACAACTCCCTCATAGAACAATTAGGGACACATAACTTCGAATCCCTAAACAAGAAACCCTCAGACACATAGTACGAGTCAACAACCCTAGATTTTCCATCACATGAAGCAAAGATAGGTCCAAAGAAAGGATCATTCACATAAAAACTCTTAATATGCTCAAGACCTAAACATTGCGCATGCATAACAGAAATCAACGCGTACATGCGGGAAAGAGCATCAGCAGCCACATTCTCTTCTCCTTTCTTGTACTTGATCACATAGGGAAATGACTCTATAAACTCCACCCATCGAGCATGGCGTGAGTTTAAGCTCTGCTGACCCTTCAGATGCTTCAGTGATTCGTGGTCAGTATGAATCACAAACTCCTTCGGCCTCAAGTAGTGCTGCCAAGTCTCCAAAGACCTCTTCAGTGCATACAACTCCTTGTCATATGTGGAGTATCTCAGGGCAGCGCCATTTAACTTCTCACTGAAATAAGTGACTGGCTTCCTTTCCTGCATCAAAACAGCACCAATCCCTATGCCGGAGGCATCACACTCAATCTCAAACATTTTATCAAAATCAGGCAAGACCAACACAGGAGCATTACACAATTTTAACTTCAACAAATTAAATGCATGCTCTTGGGCTTTGCCCCACTCAAACTTCCTATCTTTCCTACTCAACTCAGTCAATGGTGCAGCAATAGATGAAAAATCACGCACAAAGCGATGATAAAATCCAGCTAAACCATGGAAAGACCTAACATCAGCACATAACTTAAGCGTTGGCCACTCCTCTATGGCCTTCACTTTTGTCCTATCAACTTTTATCCCACGACTACGCACAATAAAACCAAGAAATACAACCTCATCCATACAGAATGTACACTTAGACAAATTAGCATATAATTTTGCATGACGCAGCAACACAAGCACATGCCCAAGATGTCTAACATGCTCATTGACACACGTACTATAGACAAGGATATCGTCAAAATATACCGCCACATACTTCCCTATGACTTCACGCAAAACATGGTTCATTAGACGCATGAACGTACTAGGGGCGTTAGTAAGGCCAAACGGCATCACAAGCCATTCATACAGTCCATGCTTCATTTTGAATGCAGTTTTCCACTCATCTCCCTCACTTATTTTCACTTGAAAGTATCTAGAACGCAAATTAATTTTTGAAAAGACAGACACTCCAGACAACTCATCTAACATGTCATCTAATCGAGGGATAGGGAAGCGATACTTTACCGTTATCTTGTTGATAGCTCGGCAGTCCATGCACATGCGCCATTTGTTATTCTTCTTCGGTACGAGGATGACAGGCACTGCTCACGGTGACAAACTCTCTCTAATTTGCTTCTTCTCCTGCAACTCCTTGACCTAACAGTCAATCTCCTTGGTTTTCTCAGGGCTGGTACGGTAGGCGGGTCTGTTTGGAAGGACTGCTCCTGGCTGGAAGTTGATCTGGTGCTCAATTCCTCAAATCGGCGGCAGACCACTAGGAATTTCGTCTAGGAAAACATCTTTGAACTCCTCCATCAAAGGCTGCAAAATAGGAAGAATAACAACATCAGGAGTATCATTATCCTTAAAATTAACTAGAACGATAGCATTACCTGATTTAATGGCGGTCTGAACTCCTCTTACACCGATGAACAAATTCCGGTGCGCCGTATCTAAACTGGAAGGAATGGTAACGTGGGCAACCTTAGCCTTAGGGAGGCCCTTGGCTCCCTTAGTACACTGAGACTCTACCGTGGATTGTCCAGATTGGATCGGCTGCTTGCTCTCAGCACGTTTCTCCTTCTCTTCTTTGTACTTCTCTTGCATACGTCGCTGATCCTCAATCACATCTTTCAACGCTAATAGCCACAATCGCTTGGTGCGTCCTTCTCGATTCACGGCATAAGTATTGGCGAATCCATCATGTATCGCCTTCCTATCGAATTGCCAAGGACGACTGAGCAAGATATGTGCCGCCTCCATAGGGATGACGTCACATAAAACAGTGTCAGTAAAATGACCAATAGAAAAGGTGACAGGTACCTGGTATCCAACATGAATCTCGCCTCTGTCTGTCAACCATTGCAATCGGTATGGTTTTGGATGCTTTTGTGGGACCAACTTCAGCTTTCCCACTACATACTGACTAATGGCATTTATAACGCTTCCACTATCAATGATGAGCGAGCACACCTTATCCTGAATGGAACAACGTGAATAAAAGATGTTCTCCCACTGATCATTTTGTTCTTCCTCTCAAATAAGGCTCAATGCTCGGATCGAAATAAGACTGACGTGCGTTTGCTTCGGCTGCTCATCCACAATATCAATGTCGCCCATGAGTGAGCTGACTTGGGGCTGTTCGGTATCCCCTTTTACTTCTTCTGCTTCTTCAAATTCCTCTTCACTCGCTGATTCTAACTCATTCTGCTCGGTAATGATGAGGACTCTGCGATTTGGACACTGGGCTTGAAAGTGTCCCCATCCTTTGCACTTGTGACACTGAACGTCACGTGCTCTTCCTGGAGTACTGTTCTGTTGAGGCTGGCTAGATGGGGTAGGTCGAGGTGGAGGGGTCCGATTCTGTGCAGGCGAGCTGTAATCGGATCTGTGGCTGGATGAAGGAGCAGATTGCTCAAATCGACGAGCGGGCTGCGTGGACTGGTCCTGAGGACGGGTAGAAAGTTGTCCTTAGCGTGGATGTCCATGGTACCCGGGCTGGTGCCGACTGGTATGATTTTCTGCGTCCCTATCTAAGCTGCCATTTGACGATGGAAGCATAGTGAATCATAGCCTCAATGCTAGTGAAGTCCCTCAACTCGACTTCACATGCTATGTCTGGATTCATCCCCTCAATATACCGGTTGACTGTGGCAACCAATGTCTCTCCCTTTCCGACCCGGTTCATAGCCGTCTCAAGTTCTTTATGGTACTTCCTCAATCGAACGGGTGCCTTGTTTAATCCTGTTCAATTTCTTCTCAAGCTCTCATTCGTAGTGTACCGGAATGAAACGTCCTCTCATGACGTCCTTCATCTCTTTCCAAGTGTCAATAGGTGGATATCGATCACGGCATCTTCTCTCTTACTGATTTTCCCACCAAGAGGCTGCATACCCTCGGAACTCCAAAGAAGCAAGCTGAACCTTCTTCAACTCAGGAAAGTCATAAAAGTCGAAGATCTTGTTGACTTTCCTCTCCCAATCAAGGTACACATCAGGGTCATGAATGCTTGTTTTGATGTTGTTCAACAAGCTATCTGTATCGACGTGTCGGTGCTGGTTTGACGGAACTGCTGCTTGAAAGCATTCTCTTTTCCCACTAGATCTTTGAATTGGATGTGATAATTTAAATGCAACTAAATCATATAATTGAGTTTAGAATGTTATACCTCGGATTTGTGCCGACGGAGTAATCTACAGGTCTAGATTACTGAGGTGTGATCCCTTTCCTCGAAGTTCTTCGACTGTGTGGGCGTCTAGGAACTTTGGAACCAGGAACTCTCCCTCTGCTACAGGCGCCGATTTCACTCTCCAAAAACTTAGGTTTTGTGAATCTCCTCCTCCTTATTTATAAGGAGAAGGTGCCGCCCCCTTCCTTGTCCACTAAGTCACGAGCTTTAATTAATTAAAGTCCGGTTTAGTTAATAATTACTGGAACAAATTCTAATTAAATATAATTAGAATTAATCCTAATTATTATAAGGAAAGTAATTTATATAATTATTTAAATTAACTATCTGATTCCTTAATTAAGAATAAATCTCAATTAATTAGATATTGATTTATTTCATAATTATATAATTAACCAGAGTATAATTATTGAGATCAGATGGACACCAGAAGAGAAAACTGGCGTCCCCTACACAACAGTAGGTGCCACATTACTGGGCTCAAGCCCATAATGCCTCTTTTCAGTCTAAAACTAATATCCCTCAATAATACCTTGAATTCCTTTCCTGAAGAGCTCTTGAGCCACCCCAGGGATCTATGTACCAGACAGAGTTTAGCCTTACCTAATGAAATAGCCTTACCTAATGAAATAACCATGATCAACCCAGAACATTTATTTCATTAGAGCTGTGATGCATTCCACTAAAGAATCACAACTGAATCACCGCTCTGTCCCAATTTGTAGATTGGGGCTGATACTTTATTTAGAGCTATCCCCGTGTTTAATGACTCCGATATCCATTAATTATATTAGAGCTCCTTTGACTGCTCATAATTAATTAACATCTTATTCTCCTCAAGTAGTACCCATTCACCCCTTATTATTATACCTGAACTTAATCAGCATGCATGACTTGGTATAATAAACCTTGTGAACTCCCTGAGGGGATATCTCTCAACCTAATACTGGACACGGTGTCTCGATATAACTAAGTAGACATACTATGTGCTCTCATGTTACCCAAGATGCAAGTCATCAGGGATGCTGCGATAGACCCTTAGCTATACAAGTCAAAGTAACAGTGAACAACACATATATCTCTAATAGCATATCGAGATTAAGATCATATCTCTAAATCCTAAGATCTCTAGTTCTTCACCTATTGCTAGGGTCAGTATCAGAAGAACCTTATCTCACTTGATCCTGTCAATACAGTTCCACCGTACCAACATAACTAGCGACTGAGACCCGCCACTACCATTATGTTGCAGTCTAAACCGATAGTTTTCCTAAGCTATCTCGATTGTGACACTGTTTATATCTCATAATTATTGTCAAACGCTGCGTGATCTCCCTGACACCCGAGCCGTCCACGTGTTCTAAAACATGAGATATAGGGCTTATTCTCATTAATATATTTATTCAGATATGTGATTGTTACGAGTAGAATACATGTCATATATACTAAAATACGTTTTTGCTTTAGCTATATACAACAACCCCAACAATCTCCCACTTATACTAAAGTAAAAACTTTTAGTATACCCATATGTCTATCGAAATTATATGGCATCACTGTATTTCACATCTTCTCCCACTTATACTGAAAGATTTTACCGTGGGAGGATCACTAAGACAATGCCCACCACGTGCTTCCGAGGTGCCGGCATACTCAATTAAGTGAATGAACCGCCATATTAACATTTCTGCTTTAATGTTCCCATATACACGCAATATCGCCTTATGGTTACATAAACCAATCGGTACTTCCTATGCGAATTCTCAGTTTGACAAATCCATAAATCTTGCTTCTGCACTTGAAAGCTCAATGAGAGATTTCTTGCAAGATAGGATTACTACCACTTCACAAAGTAAAGTTTCCAACCATACAGCTGCTTTAGTAGCGCCCACTACAATTTTAGCTTGTCATGAAAGAATTCTCAAAAACATTTTACTGTCCCGAGATTCTCCAAGGTATGGTTCTCCTTTTCTAAGTGAACACATAGATTTAAGGTCGATTGTTCATTTACCAACACACTCCCCGATTATCCGTGTTCATTAATGAACTACATTTGTTACCTTGCACGCAGCAATAGCAAATATCTGACACTTTTCCGATATATATTATATCGATAACCTAGTCAGAACAGTAACCTACATATAATACTTGAATCATGTACACTATCCGTATGGATGTACCCTACATTATTCAAATTCTGCGTCTTAAACTGCCCGGATAACCACCACCATTATGTCTAATAATACTTTCACAATGTTACCAAAGTTAGTGATATCATCACATACTGTACAAGAATATCACGCCTTTCATCTTTATTACCCTGAGAAATGTAACATTTATTGACATGTTCCATAAAACTTGGTTTTATGCATGTCATTCCATAAATACTTTCATTATTCGAATTTCCGCAAAAGTTATCAAGCATTCAGAATAATGTCCTTAATTGATACATATTTGTTCCAACATAACTGTTATATCCAAATATTTCCTGCTAAAAAGCCATTGACTTTAGACAGATATTGGATTGTAACTTATGAGGTACAAAAAGTGTTAATATAGAAATCTTCTTCTACATTTTCCATATCAACCTTGTTTTTCCATTGCCATTGCACTTTTCATTATGAATCTAAATCCAACAATGAACCTTGCAAATTGACATGAATTGTATCAATTACTTTAACCTTCTCTTTTAAACTTTTACGTTTACGTGGTCGTTTCTTTCCTCATGTACATTTTCCAAGAAACCTAATTTCTTGATGTATATGAAAACGATTTAGTGTTCTCTTTCAAAACACTCCCACTGCAATAAAGATGACCTTGTGCAGAATACTTGTGACTATTCATTCTTGTTCTTCTTGACTTATTGAAATTCCTTGAATGATCCTATCATTTTTGAACATTCGTTCAATAACGATCTTTTTCATCACCTTATCCTTTTAATCTTTTATTGCAACTTTTACTAATCCAACTTATCGTCAATCTTAATTCAACTAATTTGCACTATGATACATGCAAATATCCCTTATATCCAACTTGAGTCAAAATCGGTCATCATGCCAATTTATACTCAAATTGAAAGGTAGAATTATAGATACTTGACATAGTTTAGTAATGCTTCAAATAAAGATGAGAAAAGAGGTGAGAAGCAAAGAAACAACTACATTTATCTAATCATATTTGAGATATTCCATGTTACTAGATAATTACTTCAACACATGAATGAAAAACATTTAACAACCAGTGTTAAAATTAAATTAACACAAATGTTAAAACCAAAATCATCCATAAACCAATTTAAAACAAATGTACCGCCAAAACTTGGCAAACCAATGTAATGAAAACCAATAAAGTAATGTATCTTCCCAAACATCTATCCCAAAACCAAAAGATAAAACAAAGAAACAGAAGTCTTCGAGCAATCAGCAACCGCATCAACCATCAATGCTTGCTGACACCAGGACTCGAAGCCGCCTCATCATCCTTTGTGGCATCGCCTACAAAGAAACACATGTAACAAAACCATAATTAGTATCCACCAGTTTAATCCATCCAATAAAGGACTAAACCAATGCTAATATGTTTTACCATGTTACATTTAGAGACATACCTTCATCTATCTTTTGTTTCTTATGTAGCCTCGGAGGTTCCTTTTCGGAATCATGACTCGTTTCACCTATTGCCCTCACCCTATCGTATATCTTCTTTACTTCTCTCGACCACATGACCACCTTCTTTCTCTCATTGTCGACCTCAAGAGCTCTTCGAAAAGAGTTTCCAAATCAGTATGGTCGACTTGAGATTTGATGATCTCCATGCGAAGAGCAGTAAAAGAAGTAGATAGAGAAGTCAAGACAATGTCACAGTCCAGAAAGTGTGGCGCCATATGTCTCATAAGTTTGAAACAGGTCGCGAAACTCCATGACATAACGTTCCATGTCATAATTATCCTCATATTTCTTAGAGGATATTTTTCCAAAAGTCTGGAACCTCAGAATACGGTTTCTTACATCCATAGGAATTATCTTAGAGGAGGTAATGGAATTAAAAACTTGATTGCGAAAAGGATCCATAGACATATCTGAAACCAAATAACACAAGTTGACAATTAACAACTCATTTAATAAGAATAATTTATGTTATCAATATTATAACCCTTTGATAAAACAATATTGAACCAACAAACGAGTAGCCCAAAATTTTATACTTGAGTCACGTAGGGCGACCAGGCAAGCATGAAATTTTTGACCATGACTTCTAGAGCCAGTTTATTTCTCTTATCATCACATGGACCCTTGTGAACTAAAGAAATAATAACTCGTACCTTAACCGGACCCTACTATTTTGAGAAGTGACCTCGTAGGGAGGATTCATCAATTAGTAGCTAAGCTTTAACCATATTATTCACCTAACCGAGTTTATCTACAAGATAGCACAAAAAACGAGAACTGTGCCGGTATTGTAGACGCCCTCTTAGATTGGGGCTGATACTTTATCACCGCTTTGTCTCAATTTGTAGATTGGGGCTGATACTTTATTTAGAGCTATCGCCGTGTTTAATGACTCCGATATCCATTAATTAATTAGAGCTCCTCTGACTGCTCATAATTAATTAATATCTTATTTTCCTCAAGTAGTACCCATTCACCCCTTATTATTATACCTGAACTTAATCAGCATGCATGACTTGGTATAATAAACCTTGTGAACTCCCTGAGGGGATATCTCTCAACCTAATACGGACACGGTGTCTCGATATAACTAAGTAGACATACTATGTGCCCTCATGTTATCCAAGATGCAAGTCATCAGGGATGCTGCGATAGACCCTTCGCTATACAAGTCAAAGTAACAGTGAACAACACATATATCTCTAATAGCATATCGAGATTAAGATCATATCTCTAAATCCTAAGATCTCTAGTTCTTCACCTATTGTTAGGGTCAGTATCAGAAGAACCTTATCTCACTTGATCCTGTCAATACGTTCCACCGTACCAACATAACTAGCGACTGAGACCCGCCACTACCATTATGTTGCAGTCTAAACTGATAGTTTTCCCAAGCTATCTCGACTGTGACACTGTTTATATCTCATAATTATTGTCGAACGCTGCGTGATCTCCCTGACACCCGAGCCGTCCATGTGTTCTAAAACATGAGATATAGGGCTTATTCTCATTAATATATTTATTCAGATAGGTGATTGTTACCAGTGGAATACATGTCATATATACTAAAACACATTTTTACTTTAGCTATATACAACAACCCCAACATGGTTGGCACGGAAATCATGCCGGGGAGGTGGAGGGAGTGGACGTCGACGGTTACGTCTCTGATTCCTCTGTGGAAACTCAATCTCAACCTCTGATTCCTCATTATATCCGTCATATTCTTCTTCAGGATCGTTAGAAATAGGCTCAAACACTTGCTGGGGCTGGGGCTGGGGTTGGGGCTGGGGATGATGTGGTGTCTCTCGGTGGACAGGTTGTTGTCTCAATGGTGGATCTTGCTGGATAGGCTGATTTTTGATTGGTGGAGGTAATATTGTTCGATGATTGAGACGTTCGAACTGTGCCATCATTTTATCCATCGTATCATCGATCTTCTGTTCCAGTAATTGGTTGGGCCTCTCAAAGTGTTGTGCCATAACATCAAAGTGATACTTAGCATCCCAAGGCTGTTGAGACGACGAGGACATCTCAATAGGTGTAGTAGACAACCTGGGCGGGTTGTTCTGATTCTTGGAACCGTCTCCGGATTTCATGATACCTGTAAAACGAGCAAACGTAAAAGAAACAAATAAAAATCCTCATAGTTCCTCATAATCACTCGTTTGTTCTCTCTTAGATTTTTTTTTTTTAACCACTCGTGTATGTCACTCAGATCACTCGTGTATGTCACTCAATTTGCAATCACTACAGTCTCTAAACCTCAAATCCTTGGCAGAACCGATGTGGACTTCTCGGCTTGAATCAAGACTCGAACTTGACTCCCAAAGATCACGGATATGTAAAGACACGAAGCTACTGCTGACAATATGAGTAAAATTCACGGCAAGGGGTACAAATAAAGTATAGAAATTTCAGTGGCTAGGTAAGGGCTAAGCAAACAGGAAAGGCTAGAAAAGAAAGACTAGAAGGAAGAAAGGCTAGAAAGAATAAAGGCTACCTAGGAACTTTGGATATAAGTCGTAAGTTATGAGCACTAATCCGACTTTGAACCGACTTAGGAACTGAAACCTACATTATCCAATGCACTCAAATAATATAGACGAAAAGACTCTTTTTTTTCAATTGGACGGTATCACCTTCAAATGGCTGTTTTTGGGCCTAAACGTGAACCAAATACGGCGTAGAGGTGTTAACTTCTAGGTCTTGTCGAGACGTTTCCGAAATGGTATTATGGAGATTGAACGGGTAAGTAGATCAAAAGATATGTCCCTTTTAAGTTCTACCGACGAAAACTCGAAGAAACGAAGAGACAACTACTACCCAATACAAGAATGACGCAAGAACCGATCAAGAAACACACAGTGACACACTAGGGCCTTCGATTAACTCCTTTTTTTATCAGATTTTTTTTTTTTTTATCGATCGAAACTTTTGCCCCTAATATGTCACGACACGACACCTATTTCGATTGAACCACGACCAGCAAGACTGACGTGGCTCTGATGCCAAAAATTATGATACGATCTACAAAATGCGGAAGCTACTAATCGAACAATGTCAGATACGAAAGATTCAATCTAAATTACAACTATGAAAATCGAATGATAATTCCCTGAATTTCTACCCACAAATACACTGAATAGGCGTCGACAGTAACCTAAGCAATTCAATTCCGATTAATCTCAAATTTTAACACGAGTTATAACTTAGGGTTATGAAGAACATATCCAAAATTCAGTGAAAACGCACGAGTAGTTTTAGATTTGGCACGGTGGTTATTTTCGGGACAGTTTTAGGGCTCAAAAACGGATCTGAAATTAAACAAGAGGTTTTCTGAGATGGGATGGTTATGGGAACGAAAGAGATGGTTATTGATGATAGGAACGATGAAGAATGGCTGGGAAAACTGAAAAAGAACACGAATTGAAGAATTAAAAACGGAAACAAATTGTGAATCTTACCCGAAACGACCCCGGATCTACTTGAATCCGAAATGCGTTTATGGAGCAATCTTCGTGGCTCGACTAACCCGGATACCACGAGATATCACCAATGAGTCAATGAATTCAAGTTTGAAATTGTCAATATCAAACTCTACCGAAGAACCGATTTGTTATGTGAGACAAGAGAATAGCGTAAAGCTGTTTTTGCATTCAATCAAGTCTGTCTAACATAATCTCGAAAATTCACTTAAATACTACCCTAAGGCCCGAAAATATCAAGTGTTGGGCTTGACAAAAATATAATACTCACATACAAAGTTTAAGCCCAAATAAAATATAAGAAAATCTGTTTTCTTGGACTTGTCTTCCTTTTCTTTAATGATGGACGCCCAAATCTTCATCTTCAACACTTGTTAAATTCACCAACTTGTATTGATGAAATTCGACTCCATCATCCTCCAATCTCTTCGGAATGTAGCATTGCAAATAACCTTGCAGCTTCTTGGCTCTCAATCTCGTCACTGCTCCTCCGAGCTGCAAGTCCCGATTGATCTCTTCAATGCTAGGTTCCGTCTTATCACTTTTGTTAAAAAAAATAATTTATAATGATATTAATAAAAGCATTGCATTTAACTGCAGTCCTCGTTTATCAAAATTTGAGATCATATTAATTTCCTATACTTATATTGTTATAGTTTTTGGAGTTGGGTAGAATAACATCTACTTAAATAAATATATTGGCTATTTTTCTTTTATTTTCTATACCTATTGCATAATCATCATACGTAAAAAGAAGGGTCTTGTTTTATAGGTTTGAATTTGCTTATTACTTCATCTATTCCATGAGAGTATTCTCAAATTTCTTTTTCTGTATATTTGAAAGAGTATTCCAATAATTACATATTTTTTATTTATATTAAAAACCTAACAAATTCTTTAAAGTTGACAAACCATCAAATAATTTTTTGTTAAAAAAAATACATAAATTATATTAATTATATTAAATAGAATCAATAAAATAAATGATTCAAGAATACCCGAAACGTTAAATGTTCTTAAATCTAAAAAATATTTAAATACTTACTAATTGAAATACCAACAATATTTAAATCATTAAATACACGTCTTCTTAATTTTCATTGACAAATGAATTAAGAAATTTTAAATGCTATGGAATGAATAGTATATACAGTTTTTTTTATTTAAGAATTATATACAGTACTTAATACCATCTCAATTTAATTAAGATATCTGTGCAAAATTGTTTACTACAGTAATTACTAAGAGTTTAATAAGAGCATTTAATGAAATAAATTATTATTTTCCAGACAAAAACTTATGTCAGCCGGAGGCACCGTGCGGCCGGGCCCAAAGTGTCAATCTTTATATAGAAAAGTGTCAATCTATATGAATAAAAGTATCAACCTTTAACATAATTATTTTACGAAAAAAATGAAATTTTTTAAAAAGTGTCAATCTATATGAATAAAAGTGTTATTATTTTAGCCCGGTCGTACGGTGCCTCTGGCTGACCCAAATGTGTCCCTATTTTCCAACATGAATGTTGAGAGACAGATGGGACAACTAAAAGAAGCATCCCGTGTATTTTCATTGTAACATCTTTTACCGTTTTTCATATCGAATTTACCATTAATTAATTGATACGATAAAATAATGATTTTTTTTTTTAAGAACAAAATTTTAGAAAAATGAGAATTGAGCACTTATGTATTCACGATTTGAAATTTAATTTATTTTTTTATTATCTAAAATTAAACTTTTTTTTAAAAAAAGTTTTGAACTTTACAATTTTTTTGATTTATTACCTACTCCATCTGTTTACTCTCATTTGGCCACATTTCTTTTTTGGGATATTTACTCTCATTTGGTCACTTTTAAAAAATAGCCTAAAATAACCCTTACTCTACATTCATTAAAGACGTAGGGACTACAATAAGGGCCATTATTTAAAATACTCATTTATACTTAGCCAACAAAAATTATATCCACCAACTTAAGTTGCATAAGTTATACCCAATTTTTGTATTTTCGGACCAAATTGCCCTCAATAATTCAAATATGAAAATAGATTGAATTTTGCCCTATCGTCGTGCCTTTCGGAGTAATCAAAACTTGCAGGCGACTCTCCAACTTCCTCATTTCGATTCCAAACCCTCAACCGCTCTCTCTCTCTCTCCGACTCCCATTCTCTGAAGATCCAAACTTGTAGGCGACTCTGCATGAATTTTGAAGCCCTAGCCGCCGACGTTCCGCCGCGACGACGCCAAGGATCCACCGAGAAGCCCAACCCTTACATCCGCTACCAGCAATGGCCTATGCGTCGACTACAAATCCCGAAAACCAAGTCGAGGTATGGTTTTAATCGGTGGATTTTGAAGAATATTGGTGGGTTTATGTATTTTCTGTGTGGTTCTTGTTTTTTATGCTCGATTTCTTTAAAAGTTGTGAGTTTTGATGAATGTTGTGGATTTTTCTAAGGAATATTACTGTTGGTCTGGTTATTAGGGATTTTTAAGCATATTGTAGATTCTTGGTGGTATATTACTTGATTTTGTGATTTCTTCTTATATTTTTCTATAAAAATTTCAACATGCAACTGAGTTTTGTTAATCTACTGTAATGTTTGGTGTATTTGGAGGAATATGTTCAAAATTTTGGTTCTTCATTATTGCTCTCTGTGTGAAATTGTTGGCTTCGATTCCAAATTTTTGTGGTGAACATCTGCAACAATGCAAATCCTCTGTTTGTTCTTTATTCTCTTGTTTTTTGGTGGTTTTTTGGCAATTTTTTGGGTGGTTGTACTACGTGGCGGTGGTTTATTTTGGCAGTTTAGGGTTGGTGGAACCTCAATTCCTTAGTTCAATTGGAACGATTTCATAAACAGTTCCACATGTTCCATGTGATGGTCAGGAACAATGGGAACTATTTATGAAAGTCGTTCTATCTATTCCAAGTAGTCCATGCGCATTCTGTTGGAACACTTGGAACAGAAGGATCTATTAAGCGAAATAGTTCCATCAGACATGTTTATAGTATAGTATACTCTATTTTACTAACATCTTGTGCTTATTTTTTGAAGGTTAATTGGGATGAACCCCGAAAGCACATGCAAGATGAAGAATATTACAAATTGATACTTACCGGCAAGGAGGATATCATATCTGTCATTCAGGACAGGCTGGAGGAAATCGGAGAACATGTTGAAGCAGCAATGGGTAAAAGTGTGTTCAAACATTTTATGAGATACCCAACTATAATATCAAAGTCTGGGAAGTGCATTCACCATCTAGTCAGCCGGGAAGCAATAGGGACCCCAGACCCTGACCCTACTACGATATTCTTCAGGGTAAATGGTGAGGTAGTTAAATTCGGACGAATGGAGTTTGCGCTTGTCACTGGTCTCCGATTTGGGCCCACCGATTTTGATCCGTTTGCACAGCACGAGATACCGGAGAACTCTCTCTACACCCGGTGTTTCCAAAACAACCCTATCTCACCAAATAATTTATGGTATTGGTACATGGTTGGCACGAATTGTGAAGGTCTTGATGCTAAGGACTGCGTGAAGCTCTCTCAGATTCTTATTGTAGCACACATTATCATGGGAATGGACGAAACATCCTCCAAGATTTCCGACTGGGTATAGGTCCTGGTTGAGGACAAGAAATGATGGGCTAATTTCCCTTGGGGCAGCATTTCTTACCAGCTTTTGGTGAATTCAATTCGATCTGTGACAAAGCATATTCCTGCCAAGTCTTATCACTTGACTGGCAACACTCTAGCTTTCCTAGTATGTGGCTTGTATTCCTCATTTCATTGTAATACCTTTTTAGATGCATAAATAAATTCTTAAATGTTTTTATTTTTCTGTGAATTAGAGCTGGATATATGAGGCCTTCCCAGATTTGGGAAAAAAAATTGGTGCAAGGGTGAGAAGGAATTGTCGTCCCTGTGGGCTGCGCTATACCTACAATAGAGGCTTAACTTATCTGGATATCGAGATCACATATGTGAGAACCCTCACCTCTTAGCATGTTCTTTGCTTGGAACATTTGGATCTATTTTTGTATATAGTTACAACTATTCCAGGCAATGTTATATATTTGTTAATTCTTTGCCTGACTGAACACTTAGAACAGTTGATCTATTTTGGTATATGGTTACAACTGTTCCACGCAATTTTTTATATTAGTTGATTATTTATTTGTCTGAATACCTGGAACAGTTGATCTATTTTGGTATACAGTTACAACTCTTCCAGGCTATGTTATAACTTATTTGTTTGTTTGGTTATTTCGTTTTTCGTGTAAATAATCATTACTGATACATTCATAATTTTTGTTGAAGATTCTGTCGCGGTTGGAGCCTGATGATAAAGAGGTATGCCGCAGTTATTTGACATCCGTAGAGGCTGAAGAGACTCCATTCTCTCTGATCTACACTTCTCAATTGGAGAGAGCCTCGACGACAAAGAGAAGAGCAGCAGGAAGAGCACTTCCACCTATACCACTGAGGAGGGCCGATATGCCTCCGGAGTCCAGTACAGCTGGTGAAAGGCGAGGTCAATGCGCAGACACCGGTGTTGCCGGTGAAGACGAAGCCATCTACACTTTGACACTTAGTAGGAAGAGAAAACTGGTTGCTGAGATTGCGAAGAAGACAGCAAAGAGAGCGAGGCAGGAGCTCGAGGGCAGCTCTGTTTTTGCAGAGAAAGTAGTTGATCTAGTTGTGAGCAAGATGACGGCTCTCCTTTTTCCCGACCGTGACCAAAACTACAACAATGATATTGGTAGAGCAGCACGCATGTCTGACATGTCGCAGGATGAAAATGAAGGTGAAGGAGAAGACAAGATTGAAGAAGAAAATGACCATCAAGAGAGTGGAGAAAACCATGTTAAGGAAGATGATGAGGTAATTTTTGAGGAGAATGAAGGACATGCTCAGGATGGAACTGGTGTAGCCGATGAGGTTGAGGGAGATAAGGAGGCTGAAGGAGATGGCCATGGTACAGCCCATGCTGATGAAAGGGAGGGACAAATGGAGACTAAAGGAGATGCCAAGGATGGGGAGGGAGAAAAGAAAGCTGAAGGAGATGCTGAAACTGCTGGATTGGTATTAATACTTTAGTTTTTTTGTGCAATTTTTTATAGGGTGTGGAACAGTTGAACAGCTCTTGCAAAATTTCCAAATGTTCCAGTTGTTCCAATTGTTACAGGTGTTCCAACTGTTTTTTTTTTTTTTTTTCATTCGTTGGATGTCTCTCATCTTGCCAACTAAATAGGATGCCGGCAAAACGATTGAAGAGGCCCACAACACTTCCCAAATGGAAAAGGAGTTGGCTGAGATACGTTCATTTCAAAAGGAAATTTTTAACGAGGAGCTTCTGAATGATGAGCTTCCATTCTCAACTCCCCAAGCCACCGTAAATCGAGTCGAGCCAACATCATCAGAAGAAGTGAGAACACTTCAATTATAATTGGGAGAGGAGGCAAGCAGAGAAAGGGCAAAGGGCATGTAGTGACTTACAGTCGAGCAGGTAGAAAGAGAAAACCTGCAACATCATTAAGGAGCCCCTTCTTACCAAATGATCTCAGGGGCACGGACTTCCAACGCTTCTTGAGAGAAGATACTTAATTTGACAAGGCATACAGTGAGTATTATCCTTGGAGCATGTAATTAATAACGGTTAAAGAACATTAATCGCGATCTAATTAATTGAACTATGAAATGTTCATTACGAGTACAATTGGTACAGTTGGATCTATAGTAATAAATAGTTTTGAATGTGAAACGTGCACTTTGGGTTCGACTATAGAATAAAAGTCTAGGGAATATGAAAGTATTCAAATTAGATTACAAGCCGACAATGCTTTATAGTTTCGTCTACGGCGGCGGAACCCTATGAATGCATGTCAATCGGGTATGGCCAGTAGCATGACAAATGCCGTATGTCTTCGGCCTGCGGCATTTGGTACCCGATGACGAAACCTCTCTGGCAGACGGAATGGATATTGGAACAACACAAGTACTCTGATAATGTCCGAATTGCGAACAACGAGTACATTGAGGGGTGCCTCTGCTTCGAGATGATGATTCGGACACGGGCCTTATCCTGCTGACATGTGGTCGACTGGCCTATTTAAGATTTTTTGGAGCTCCAACGACCCACGATTCAACTGCAGCGGGTAGGTTCCAATCTTCGGGCATAGGAATTGACATCACCTCACCCGCATAGTTTTCACGGAGTGCGTCAATGGAGTAATAACGAGAGACGTATGGGATTGGCGACTGCTTCGTGTGACTGCAACAGAGAAACCACTTAAGATGTTAGAGCTGGAACAGTTGGAACTATATTGGAGCAAATAGATCCAACTGGATCATAAATTACAGCCCTAAACCAATAAAGACTTGCATGAAAAACAGTGACCACATTTCAAACATGACATGGTTACCGTAAGGCTACTGAAGCATGAGAGCACAGAATCAAGTCGATATCGAATATAAGACAAGTGCATTGCTTCTTGTCAAGATCCACTACATGATGCTTCATCACTGCATATACCTTGAACTTTATTACAGAAATTGCTTCAACGCTCATAGTCGAACCCAACTCAGCTGCCCTACCCAATTTTAACAGTCCGAAATCAGTTAACTCGTGAGTTCAACTGGTAGCCAGAGTACGCCGTTCTACAAACCACTGCCCGATGAGAGAGCGAATACACTCAAAGAGAGTACAAACTGGCAAAGTTCTAGCCCATTGAAGACAACCATTGAAGCACGCAGCAGCATTAGATGTTGAAAATAGGTAACGGGGCACAGGGGATTTAGAACGAGCCCATTGTCTCGGATCAACACACAATACCTTGTTATATGCAACTGGAGCATGAGATTTAAGATTTGTCATTGCAAGGTCACAGTCATGTTCTCAGTAGGCATGTACAGCTGCTTGGAAGAGCGCAATGGCATGATCTCCCCAGAACTAGATGTTTTTTCATAGGTGGTAAACACAAAGCCCATAGGCTACGCCGGGGTAGACAACATCCATTGCATTCTTGATGCTAGCGTGTTGGTCTGAAACGATCATCATCTTATTCGGACAGCCGAAGGCACATCGGAGCTGTTGAAAGAACCAAGTCCTTGACTCGTCAGTCTCTTTGTCCCCCAACCCGAATGCTAATGGAAAAACTGGCTTGTTTGCATCCTTTGTAACAGCCACCAACAGTACGCCTTTGTATTTCCCTTTCAGGTGTGTACCGTTAACTACAATGACAGGACGACACGCATTGAATCCTCTAACACATGCACCGAGAGCCATGAAACAGTACTTGAAACTCCCATCAGCCTCATCGACTTTCAATTCAGTAACAGATCCTGGATTTGTGTGCTCTATCATCCATAGGTACTTCGGAAGCATTTGGAATGACTCGTTTGAGTCGCCGTACACCATTGTAAGTGTATGATTTCTGGCATTCAAAGCAGTTTGATATTCTATTTTAGCCCTAAATTTCCATTTCACCATCGCTTGGATATCACTCAGCCTTAAAACAACACCTTTTATCATCAAATTTGGAACAAAATATGCACCTAAAACTTTAGCGCATATGGTTGGTTCAGAATGAAATCTCAATCTTTTTTGCACGTGTGCGGTGCCCATTCTTGTATTTCCCATGCCTTACCCAATGCTAGTACTGTACAAACGAAAGAACAATTTTCTTTCTTGTTTTTGCAATAAGCACCATATATCGTTTCTTACAAGAACGCGGCGTATCAAACGATACGTGATTAGCAAGATGATATAACCCCAACACAGTGACCAATTTCTTCTTACTTTCAAATATAGCACCTTTACAAAGTGAATCGTCGCCGATGCCTTCATTACCTAAATTGTCTCTTGTTTTAGGCTGTTTCATATGAAACGATGCACTGGGGATGATCCACTGCCCAACATACTCGTGATCTCCCTCAAATACATCATTCCTACTACCCACTGATGTCACATTACGCCGAAGGCTGCCGATGAGTATATTTTCAAGGCTCTCTACATCATCATCTTCTGCACGGTCTCCAGATGCCGCGAAGGGATCATGATCACCCTCCCCATCCAAATCCGTATCATGTAAACCCCAATCTTCATTCCAATCGACGCCCGTGTTAAGATTCCGCTCTCTCTCTCTCTCCAAATCCCTATTCAAATTCGTATCTGAATCCCTATTCAAAGTCGTATCCAAATTCCTATCCAAATCCCGACCCAATTTTGTATTCCTAGCCCCAGAAGCATTAGTCACCGGATTTATGCCATTATTCAGCCTTGCTGCATGGTCATTTACAGCCTCTAATAATTCGTCATTTATCGGGGTTGTAGAAATGTATAGTACAGGTGCTTCCAACTCATCCAAAACATAAACTAGATCAAAAAAAATCATCTAGAATCTTCATTCTAACGGTATCACCCGTCGCGGACTTCACCAGTGCAACTACTTGATACAAGTACTTACTTTTCGGCTTCATCATGCGTGACTGAATCCTACTTAACAAATTTGTGTATCCTATAGGGCCAACAGGTGGTATAGGCATCAACTCTCTTTCAAAGCCAATGTAAGTGCTATCTTTTTCAGACCATTCCCCTCCATGGGCAATCAATATGTTTTTAGGCCGAATCTGCATGCAACGCATTAAATACATTAAGTAAGGCAAATTTCCAGCACATGGGTAGTTGGAACAACTGGGTGTAATAGTTCCAGTTGTTCCATGCAATGCATGCATGGAACAGTTGGAACTACTGGGTATAATTGTACCATGTAGTTCCAAGGAACTATTACTACCCAGTTGTTCCAACAGCTACAATTATATTTCAACTCAGACTCGAATCAAATACAACCTTAGCTTACCCATCTTAAAATAGCTATACAAAACGCCAATTTAACAAAAATAAACTCACATTACAGACTTAAATTCAGCTGAACAAAGCTACATAATAATTAAATGAAATGAGATAAATCATTCACAACAGAAAACTATTGAATCGAGAAAATACCTTCGGTTCAACCGCCGCCATCTAGAACGCTGCCTTTAAAACAGATTCGAGGAACCTCCGCTGATGGAATCGATGACCTGCCGCCTGAAAATTTCCTGCCTTAAATTGCACAGCCGAGCGACGCGCCAAAAATCTGCTGATGAGAAGAATGATATTAACGGAAACAGTCAAGGCCCCGAAATCGTTGATAGGTTGCCTGGAATCCTAAGCCAATGTCAAGCTCAGAGTTTCTCGTCGCCAATAAGCAAAGAAAGTGGAGAAGGAGGCAAGAAATGTAATGAAAGCGGGAGCTCAAATATAGGGGAAAAGCTGAAGGAAAGTTGAAATAAGTAAGGATATTTTCGTCCAAAATAATAAAAATTGGGTATATTTTATGTAAATTATCTTATGGGTTGCGTTTTTTGTTGGCTAAGTGAGAATAGTTATTTCATACCATTTTCACCTACAATAATACACATAAAATTATACTCCCTCCGCCCCTGATATTAGTGTGCATATTTTCCATTTGGGACGTCCCTGATATTAGTGTGCAATCTAAAAATGGAAAGATTCCCTAAGCAAAAATACATATTTATCCTTCCACTTTATTCTTTATTTTAATATTTACCAAATTGGGTCTACCTTTTTCCACTATCTCTACTATTTTTCCACTATTGGTGTGGGCCCCTTATTCCACTATCTCTATATTTTTCCACTTTACACTATTTTCGTCTAAAACTACGTGTCGTTTCTCTCAGCACCTAATATCAGGGACGGAGAGAGTATTTTCTTAAAACTCGTGAAAAAAAAAATGGGACAATTCAGCGGAGGGAGTATATTACAATTTTTATAGTCGGGCTTATTATATTACCATTTTCATGGCTGGATGTTTTCACAGCTCTAGAGAAAATGCGATTCATCTCTGTCGTCGCAGCATCTCTGGTACATGCATATAGAAAGAATTTTATCTTAGTAAAGAAAAAAACGGTCTCCTCTTGAAATCTGAAACCCGCAAATAAACAAATTACACCCCTTGATTTTAATTTCAGGCACATTTTTCGATTAGCTTCAATTGTTTCGTATGAATTTTGCTAAATACCGGCGTTTCTCACGGTTTACGTAGATTTAATCCCGCGCATACCAATATAGACACAGTTGGTTCTTGCTCAGATTGAGGTTTTTGCCAGTAATCCTTTTCTATCTAGTATTTCTGCCCCTACTGTGATTTTGACTGTTCTTTGACCTTCGATTTATGGAGTACTGTCTAGTTGTATCGGATTCATGTTCGTTTGCATTCTATCGGACTTGCCGCAGCTTCAATCATTTGGGTGGGGACATAATTTGATTTAGGGCTGGGTCAATTTTGAATTGATTGATGTATTGCATTCAATGCTCAATTTTTTTAGTGCATGATGTGTGTCTGAGACTGGGCTTCACTTCTGTCTCTGTTGTGTGCCGTGTTTTTTCGTTGTTTCCTTGTTGTGGCTAGTTCTTTGGTATCGATTCCAGAGCATATATGATCATTGACTAAGCTGCAGAGAGGAAATTATTGTTGATTGATGCAGTAGTCGTTATCGGGGTTGTGTCATTACTTCTTTAACTAAGAAACTTGCATCTTTTATTCCTAAGCTTCATCTAGATTACTTGGGCTTATCTGTGTGTACATGTGATGTGGTATGTGCAATGGGCACTTTCACCTTGAGCAATGATGCATTCTTACTAAAAAAATGTTTGCTTAAAGGATTTCAAGATTAGTTGTCTGGCTTCGTTTTATCATATTTAATGTACTCTTAAATTTAATCTTAATTTAAAAAGTTGCTTATTTCTTGAAAATCCTTTATCTGTGAATTAAAGCTTTGAATTCATCAAATTGGAGAAGTAGCATGATTACCCGTCTCTTGAGTTTTGTATCATTTATCCCATAAGTTAATAGCGTTCGCGTCTTATATTAGAAATTTTCTATCATGAATGGAACTGATCATAGGCCATCGAGAGAGATCAATTGTGAGAAAGAGTCATGTTTGCATGGGCAATATAGAAGCTCAGCTTCTATCAGTTCTCTTATGCTAGCGCATGCGGTGGTCATCTATGATACATGGATCTGCTTGTGTACATTTTTGGATGTCTTTTGCATTTCCCAAACCAGAAATGGTTAAAGACAATCTCTAAGATGCTCACTAAATGATTCTTTCAAGAAATTATGATTTTTGTAGAATTACATGGGTCACCTGCTCTGTGTTGATTTTACTATTGCTCTTTTTGTTTCTTTATTATTTTATCTTGCTTCGGTCGGTCTTCTTTAAAGTTGTAGTGTTTTTTCAGTCGTTTGTACTTTGACATTAAACAGACATGCAAATCTGAACTTTATTATAGAGAATAAGTGAAATTGCATTTTAATTGTACTGCCATTGACTTATTGCGTTTGATATGTACACTTTGAAGTTCTTTCGTTCGTATCTTCTATCTGTTGATGAAAGTCATTTATGTTCTCTCCATGCACTCTAAAGAAGAGACAACTTGCCTTTTGTCTATTTGTTCTCTTTATTGTATATTTACTGTTACCAGCATTTTTGTACGATCTGCACTCAAGCATGTAGATTTAATATCCTGTAAATGAGCTTTTGGTTACAAGAGTTATCTGTAATTTATTGATGGTTGGGTTTGCATTGCTTGAATTATAAAATGCTTGAGCAAAAAACTGCCTGATCTCTAATATTCAAAGTACTCTGTACATTTCTGCTCGAAGAATACCCTTTTGTTTCTTATTGTCTCCATACTTCTTAGTTTCTTACATCACATGTTTCCTGCAATATACTTCTAGGCACCATGAATAATTTGTTCAAAGTAAAGGAAGAAGACAGAGAACTTACAGAGAGTGCTACTGGATAACCACCGTCTTCAAATCTTCCGCCGTTGCTGTTTTCCCGCGCGCTACCGCGAGGATAGAACGATATGGTAAATCTCGCTGCTCAAATCAGCCGCCTCTTAATCCTCTGCCGTTTCGACGCCCTCAGAAGCCTCACCTTTACCTTCTCCGACCGCCTTGTTGACGCGGTCCTGAAAAGTTTAAAGCTTCATCCACTCCCCGCGCTTCACTTCTTCACCCTAGCATCCAAAGAGAATCACTTCAGACCCCATTTCAAATCCTACGTCAAGATCGTTCATATCTTGTCCAACGCCCAGATGTTCGATGAAACGCGGCTGTATTTACGCTCTCTCGTGGAGCTGGCGGAGACCGACCGTCTCCCAGTTTCATTGATTTATGATGAATTGGTGGTTGTTTTTAGGGAATTTAGGTTTTCTGCGACTGTTTTTGATATGATGATGAAAACTTACGTGGAGAGGAGGCTGGTGAAGAACGCCTTGTACATGTTTGATAATATGCCTAAATGCGGTCGTTTGCCGAGCTTGCGATCGTGTAATGGTTTGCTGAGTTGTTTGGTGAGGGCTAAGGATTTTCATGGCGCTTCTTGTGTTTATGATCAGATGCTTAGAGTTGGGATTGCTCCGGATATGTACACTTGTGCCATAATGGTGGATGCTCACTGTAAAGATGGGAGAGTTGCTAAAGCAGTCGAGTTCGTTGAAGGCTTGGAGAGTAAGGGATTGAAACTGAATGTTGTGGGCTATAATAACTTGATTAATGGGCATGTGGAGAAGGAAAATATGCAGGGTGTGGAGAAAGTGCTCAAGTTAATGGGCCGCCAAGGAGTTTCCAAGAATGTAGTAACTTCTACGCTTTTGATTAAGGGTTATTGTAGAACAGGCAACCTTGACCAAGCAGATAGAGTATTTAGAGAGATGAAGGAAGAGACTGGACTGGCTTTAACTTTGGATGAAAAGGTGTATGGCGTCTTAATTGATGGATATTGTCGTAATGGAAGACTAGATGATGCTGTGAGAGTTAAAAATGAGATGCTGAGTTCGGGATTGGGAATGAATATGTTCATATTCAATTCTTTGATCAATGGTTACTGCAAACTTGGTCAACTTGGTGAAGCGGAGCTTGTTATAAGGAGCGTGGTTAAAGCGAAGTTTAAACCGGATGGTTATAGCTACAATACTTTATTGGATGGTTACTGTAAGAGAGGGATGCTTGATGAAGCTCTTAAGCTTTGCCATCAAATGACTAGCGATGGTGTATATCCAACAAATGTAAGCTACAATACTATGTTAAAAGGTTTGTGCCAGTATGGTGATATGAAAAAAGATGCTTTGTCCCTGTGGGAAATAATGCTCAAGAGAGGCTTCGTACCAGACAAGGTTTGTTTTAGTACACTTCTCCATGGTCTTTTCAGCAAGGGAAACTCGACTGAAGCTTTGGCACTGTGGAAACATGCTTTAGCTAGAGGCCTTGCTAGAAGTACTATTCTATGCAACACAATGCTCAGTGGACTATGTAAAATGGGAAATATGATTGAAGCAGAGCAATTTCTTGAAAAGATGATCGAAATGGGCTGTTCACCGGATGCAGTGACCAAGAGAACGTTGATTGATGGATATTGCAAAGCTGGAGATATTCAGCGAGCTTTTCAAATTAAAGATACTATGGACACTGAGGGAATTCCTGCCTCCATTGAAATGTATAATTCATTAATTCATGGATTATTCCAAGCTGAGAAATCAAATAGAGTGTCGGAAATGCTCACTGAGATCCATGCAAAAGGACTGATCCCTAACATTATCACTTATGGAGCACTGATTAGTGGTTGGTTTAGAGAAGGAAACCTGAAAAAAGCTTTCGATGCATATTTTGAGATGAGAGCCAAAGGGATTTCCCCGAATGTGTATATATGCAGCACAATCATCAGTGGGTTACACAGGCTTGGCCGGATGGATGAAGCAAATATGTTAGTACAGAAAATGGTGGACTTAGACATGGTCCCAGACCTTAAACACTTTTACCAGTCTTCTAACTTCAACAGACTTCAGATGGAAACACAGAAAATGGCAAATTCTCTTGATGAAAGTGCTCACGGATGTTTTGTTCCCAACAACATTCTATATAATGTACTTATATGTGGCTTATGCAAAAGTGGAAGGACTGCTGACGCAAGAAAAATTATCGGTAGTCTGTCTGAAAGAGGCTTCATTCCAGATGAGTTCACATACTCCACACTTATTCACGCTGCTGCCATTTCGGGTGCTGTTAATGAAGCTTTTCTCTTGCGAGATGAGATGTTGGATAGGGGTATTTCTCCTAATATAGTAATATATAATGCTCTAATGGATGGCTTATGTAAATGCGGAAACCTTGACCGTGCATTCAGGCTTTTCCATAAACTTTGCTTCAAAGGTTTAGTTCCCAACCTCATCACCTATAATACATTAATTAGTGGATGTTGTAAGAGAGGGAGCTTCAGTGAAGCCCTTAAACTTCTAGGGAGAATGATAAAGGAAGGAATTGCTCCTTCAGTGATTACGTATTCTGCATTTCTCAGTAGTCTCTCACACCATGGTAATGTGAAAGAATACACGAAATTTTTAGATGAAATGCAGGAGGACCTTGCCACAGATTCTATTAGGCATTGCAGATCATTTGAAGGTATTGTAAATTTTCCGGTTTCTAACCAATTTCATATGCATGTACCCATTTTCTTCTGCATGCTTAATGCGTTTTCTTTATGATTTAAAATATTTTTTGTCTATGAAGGTGATGCATTAGCTGCCGAAGCACTGAACTGACTTACTATTTGTACTACAACACAATGCTGTTCATTATGTCAGTGTCTCTTGAAGTGAAGGTGAGTATGAGAACATGTTTAAGATTTTGAACATATCCTATTTTATTGTGTGCCTAGTATCAACTTTTTCCTGTGGTAGTAAAATTTTCCATTTTGTATTGTTCACTTGCTATTGAAGAGTGATTTGTCCTTCAACTTTTATGACTGCTAACTTACCTATTTTTTACATGTTACTGAAGAGTGGTTTGACTTCAACTATTTTAACTGCTAACTTAATTATCTGGTTTTCGGCCGAAAATGTACTCCTTCTATGTCTATCAAGTCTTTCAAATACGCAACTTGACATTTTTTAAGAGGCAGAAAATGATTTGATCTTCATTTGTGACTTTGAATTTTCAGTTTAAGTATTAGGCTTATTCATACTTTTGTTGCTAATCATCTCTTTCATTTTGTGAAACATGAGGACATGTGAATTTAGTTCATCTTTTCTTTTCTGTTCTCCCGTGCTATTTGCATATAGATTAGCTGTGAGTATTGTTTATTTCCAATTTACTTTGTCATTTATCTTAGGCATTTGTGTGAGATGATCATTTTTGTGTAAAAATAATTTTTCTTAAATAAGCATCATTCCATTTTAATGCATTTACTCCCTCCGTCCCATTCTTATTGAGTTATTTCCTTATTATAATAGACTTGTATTAAATAAAATGGGCTCATTAAGAATGGGACGGAGGGAGTATTTGAGAGAAATTGTTTAAGCTGGTGATACATTTACAAAACTTGCATATTTTCTACATCAGATTCTGCTAAACCTTTATATTTGTTTCAAGAAGTCACTGCCTGTTCTGAATATAAAAATATACTCTTTCTATTTTTCTTCGAAAATTTCACTGCTTCACGATAAGGTTAAAGTTTAAGATAGACCCTTAAAGTCGTCATAATTATGATACAAGTTTATATCTGATTAAAAAAATAAAATAAAAACTATATTTCCATGAGAGCCATGATTATGGATTGCAAAATGACCCAAATTGAAAAGATTGTGGCTAGTAATCTCAATTATAATCGTATTAGCATCTGCTATGGTAGGATTTGTGCTGGATGCAACTCAGAGATTGGCCATGGAAGATTTTTGAGTTGCATGAGTGCTGTTGGGCGTCCAGAATGTTTTAGATGCAACGGATGCAGCCAACCAATATCTGATTATGAGGTGCAAAGTTTTTCTTTCAACTACGAACTTATGTGATATTATCTTGTCCTGGTATTATGCTATTCTTGCCATATGCTTTTGTGAATATTAAGTCTTTAAAATTTACCTTAAAAATTTTAGGTATGCTTGTCCTGGCATTTTGCTTGTTGACATATTGGATACAGCAATAAAATTATCTCTAACCTTTCCCACCCACACTTATGATCAAGATGGATCAAGCACAGTATTTTCCTATAATTAAAAGGAAAAAGTATAGAATTTATCATTCATATAATTGTTTAAAGTAAAAGGCTTGAATATGATGACCCTATAACATTTTTCTGCTGTCAACAAATTATTAGCTTGGCATATCTTCATCTGGTATGCTTAGACAAACACATTATCATGGTAACTTGCATGGTGTCAACAAGTTTGATGACTGCATGATTGGTGTCGTGGGGTTTATGGTTGAACTAGCTATTGGGCTTAGGTTAATTCAACTAGCTCTATTTTAAATTTAAAAGTTTTTATTGATTGTGCAGTTTGCCATGTCCGGGAGCTGCCCACATCACAAAGCTTGCTAAGAGTCTTATCATCCAAAATGTGATATCTGCAATCATTTCGTAAGTAGCTCATTTGTTCATGTCTCTGACATTTATCTCGACCTTTGTTTGGTCCTTGCCTTCATTCATTCATTATTCTTGGTATTACTAGGGATTGAGACATTTGGTAGCTGAAAATTTTATGTGATCATTGTTTAATATAAGAAACTAACAACGAGCTAAAGCATCAATGTTTAGGAAAGGATAAAACAGTTATTCAGTTTTGAACAACTAATCATTTGCAGAGAGTTGGCTAGTAGAATTTGGAGGTCAGAAGCAGCATGTCAAGCTTATTAAAGGTTAGCATTGCAAGGGCCTTTCTTTGGTATAAATGCGGAAGAGAACAAAGTCAGAGATTTAGCAGATTTGATTTAATTCAGTCTCTTATGAGTTCAATTCCAACTTATCATCTTTCGTTATATCAAGTACCAAATTTATTTGCAAGCTTCATGGAGAAGAAGCTGAGGTATTTTCTTTGGAAGTGGTATTGGTATTGGGTTCACGTGCTACTAAAATTGAAGCATGAGTGGGGAAATGGCGGCGATGATTTGAGTTTGAGAGAATTTATTGCAGGTTTAGAAAAGGCAAATGCAGGTGTAGCTATAAGATCCACCTTTAAAAGCCCTTGCAAATTGATTTCCAGAGTTTACCTAGATTAGAGTCAATCAGAAAAAGTCAGTGTTAGGGTTGCAATGAAGTCTGGTTCTTGGGTGGATTTGTTTCTCTCAAATGGTATCCCTTAATTGTACATCTTCTTTTGTCACATTAGCTAGAAATGTTTCCTCTTCCTCCTCAGTTTAACATGGTATTTTCAGTTCTTTGTTTTATTAAAGAACATGAAGTCACCTAGTTTTGTTTCAATGCATATTTATCTTGGTGTTCTATCTTTTCTTGCCAGGGCCCAGGGGCCTCATCACATGCCTTAAACTCGAGGTCTCTGTCTTTCTGAGGATCAAAAGATAGATGCAACTTTTTTATTATCTATCTGCTTTTGGTAAGTTACAAACTCTTATTTTGGATATGGTCTCCAGGTAACGAGACGCCCTAGGACAGGAGGAAACTGTATGCGTTGATGATTTTTGTTCTATTTTTTATTCTGAGCACGTCACATGTTTCCTTTTAGGGCTCGTATGATAGGCAGTATGGGATAAAGTGTGATACGTTTTACCAGGATACCTTTTACTATATTATATCAATATCATGTTTGGTAGAAGAATGTAGTATAATCTCTGCAATACAAATCAAGCATGCAATCGTGGTGAAAGTAATTGGGAGGACATGGTCTCGTGGGCAGGTAGGTGACCGAGGTGGGGGTGAAATTCATCGATGATCAGAACTGTTTCATCATGAGAAATTTGTGGAGTTGCTTGAAGATTCGTCCCGGGAAAGACTTTAGACATGCTTTGTTCGAGCACGTTTAAGTAACCATTGTCTGCCTTCCATCCAGAAGCAACCAATTATATCTTTCAAACAAGTTAATTACTAGCGACTCTTCTTCTTTCTGACTTCAACATCCAAGACATGTTTTTTCTGAAATTTTTTTATTTATTACTTTTGATGATTCCATAGTGATCTGTTTCTACATAATGTATTACTTCATTCAAATATCATGACACACTTGTATATCATAGTCATAACAGAACATTAAACTAGCATAGATTTAAATGGAGAGACAACAAGAGTTCATCGTTTCTTAGTAAGATTATACAACATGTCAATCTATTATCTAAATCTTCTTGCTCTTCCTCTTATTTTTGTCTTCTTAGTCTTACAAACATTCCCTACTTCAATATGATTTATTATAAGTTAAAACTACATAATGAAATGAAACTAGAGAAGGAAAACTGAGATTGGACATAATTAAATCAAACAAAGAGAAGACCGATCTCTGGATCTGAGAACAAAGCACTAGAACAAAGCAATTCTTATTGCAACTTTTGTGTGACTTTTCTATATGATAGGGATTATGGATAAAATTATCACGTAATACTAATTTTAAGAACCAAGTTTTAATACTCCTGTCATCTCATTGATAAAGGCCAACTTACCTGACAATTAAATATTTCCCTGGTCACATTTAAATAGATTTGTTTTTCTAATCAGGCCGTCTTATATGAATTGACATTTTTTTTAAAAGTAAAAGAACTATCCATTACTAATCATCTCATCATCCACTTATCTCTCAACACGTATCCCAATATAATTTAAATCATACAAGTTTAAACTATCATAACTTGCCCGTTTGTTCTCCGATTTTTTTGATTTTCATACCAAATTAAAGGTCTTGATACGATCTTTCATTTAAGATTAAACATTAATATGTATTTATGGATCTATGATGCTCTAGTTTTAAAATAATAAAATTTATATTAAAATATTAAACACTACACTTTATCTCTACACACACTCTTCTAAAATCTCATACCGAAAAAACAAGTCTATTGAAATGAGACGGAGGGAATAGTCCTTTATTAATGGGACAGAGGGAGTATTAAATATTCATTTGAAGCTCCAAAACTATTGAAATATCTAGGGGTAAGCATTTGGTTATTTGATTTGGTTTTGCCTTAAAATATAACCAAATTAAATAAAGGAAAATCTCAAAATTACATCCAAACCAAACCAAAATTATTTCGAAAACCGAACAGAATTAACCAAAATAAATATTTGGTTATTTTGGTTAATTCAGTTTGTCCCAAAAAAATCCATTTCTTTTTAATACTAAATATGATATTATTTCAGTATCAATAATTCATAAAATCAAAATAATACAAATATAAGATTTCGAGTTAAACAATAACCAACAAATAAATATTATGTCAAACAAAATAACAATAAGTAAATTCAACATTAAACAAAATAATTGACAAGTACGTACATTGCAATCGTTTTAAAATATTTATAAAAAAACCAAATCATTCAAAATCAACAATATAACAAGTTTTCAGACTCAGTGTTCAAAAGTCACAAGACACCAATACTAAATATGAAAATAAGAAGATTAAAAGTGACTAATTTTAGGAAATATAAACATATACAATTATAATTTTAGTATATAAATATTTTTAATTCAAATGTTATAATTTGGTTTTTTTCGTTTTGTTTGGTTTTAAGAAAATAAAACCGATCCAAACCGAAAAATCAAAAAAAAAATTACTTTCAAACCGAATTAACCAAATTAACCAGCTAACCGAAACAAATTAAATATTTCAATTTGGTTCGGTTTGGTTTTCGGTTATTGGATTAATTTGCTCACCCCTAGAAATCTCAGTTGGAATAAAATTATTCGGATCCGTTAACTTTGACGTAAAAGGAGGTATAATGGAGTATAAAATTTTATTTACCACTTTATATCTCGTTTACTTTAAATAAAAAATCTAGTTAGCCAGTATTTAAGAAAATGGTGAGATAAATTTATACCATCTTTTACCACTTTTGTAAGAGACTTCTCTAACCTCACATATCATTTCCCAATAAAAAAAAGTAAGGGCAGATTAAATATTTCATATTTTATCCATCAATATAATATAAACAATTGTACACACCTATTATCATTTAAAATAAATACCATATAATAAACATGGCCTCCGTATATCACACATATATTATCATCATCCAACCCTCTAAATATACGTATAAAAAGTAAATAAATTAGGTAAACAAAACATTACACAACATTAATATCTTATTGTTTTACTGAATACAAAATGATTGAAGAATCATCTAAAAATACACAAAATGAGACAAACCTATGAACGATGGAGGATCTAGAAACAACTAGTGGGTGGACCGAAAATTAAATAGTTTATCACTCAAATTTCATACTCCGTTCGTCTATGATTTTTCATGCACGTGTTTTGATATTTTATAATAATAAATATTAAAGTAGTATATTATATACTCTCCCGTCCCTTATTTTTTTGTACAAAAAATAGTATTACAAAAGTTTTAATAAATTGTTAGGTGGTGTGGTATAATAGTACTTCATCTGTCCCACTCTAATTGTCCATATTTTTTTATTGGGACGTTCCATATAATTGTCCACTTACTTAAAATGGTAAAAATTTTATCTCACAACTAATATAATTTTAAAATCCCTTATCTCTACTTGCTTTGGTCTCTGTGTCAAACCCCTTATGAACAATTTAGGTGAGACGGGTGGATTAATAACTAGAGATAAGAAAGAATAAAGATAAAGTGATTGTGGTGGAGTATAATGTTCAACAAAAAAACATGCAAAATTTTTGGGAATGTACCAAAAAGGAAATTTGTGAAAAAAAGGGGCACAAGGAGTATTAAAGCGGAGTTACTCCCAATCACTTCTGAGCTTGATTTGCAATACCCTTTGGGTAGGGGTCTCAACAAATGCATACTCTTAATAGGCTCTGATACCATGATTTTTTTTATAATCTCATCTAAAATTCAAATTCGAACTTGTAGAAATTTGTGGAATTTATTCACTTATATCTTTCAATATATGTCAAACTTTGACTCGACAATTTTTTCATACAACGACGAGCTTAGATACATTTTCATGACTGAAATTTGGGATGCGGGCTATAAATTGAAAAATTATGACATTTAAGGTTTTAAAAAATATATAAAAGAATCAAATTGTAAACGGAAAATGTTCAAAATTTAGGTTATAAACCTATAAATTCCACTAAAAATTAATAAACAAGAAAGGGACGGTTTACATTGCAGCATGGACTCTAATTTTAATTTGACTCTTCAAAAGCTTACATATCCATTTAAAAAAAAAAATACGTTTTTCTTTGTCATGAAAGGTAATTACCATATAAAACATACAGATATGTTTGTACCTGCATAGCATACCCCTACTTACAAAAATTGGCACAATTCAAAGCACCGTATCGTGTAACCAATCTAACCAAACAAAGACTTTAAACACCATCAAAACTTGTCTGCATAAAATGCCAAATATAAATAGTATATATTCATCATACACTAACACACCTCATTTCACCACATATACTAGTCAACCTAATCTCATCCAAAAAAGTTGTAAAAAAATGTCAAAACTTGATATGAAATTGCAATGTTTCTAAGATTGAGGATTAAATGGCAATTAGTTTTTAATTAAAAACCTAAAAAAAACTAAAAAAAAAGTTGAATTTGTTTGAGAAAGTTTGAACTCAAACTAAAAAAAAGTTTGGTATGTTATCAATATGGTCCCACACAATAAATAAATTTGATAAGTATCCAATTCCAAATCAAACCCTCTGATAATCTTTGAACTCAAACTAACTTGAAAACCTATTAGTAAACAATTGGTAGCACCCACTGAGTAGTAAATAAGGCTGACCAATGGTGCTTTTTCTTCAGGTTCCAAAATAGAAACTATCATTGGAAATGAGGAACTAGTTTCTTGAATTGTTTTTGAAAACCAGCTTGGAACTAGAAACTGGGTGCAAATGGGCCCCATTGTTACTTTTTTTTTACTTTTTCTTTTCTTTTTTTCTTTTCTTTTATGTTTTGTCTTGTATTTTGTTTTTTTTTTCGTTTTATTTTAATGTTTTTATTCTTGGTTTGTTCTTGTTTTTATTTTATTTTATTATTTTTTTTGGTGTTCTTGGCTTTCTTTTTGCTGTTTATTTTTTTTTTTTGAAATGTGTTCATATTTAATTTTATTGTTTAGGCTTGTTTTTTTTCTATTTTCGTTATATATATTTTTTTTGTTTTGCCGACATGTATTTTATTGTTTATACTTTTTTTCATTTTATTTTAACTTGTAATATTTTTCTCTATATAAACTCACTTCAATTTTTATATTTCATACACATTCCATCTTCCTTTCTTCTCTTTTCATCTTCAAGAAAAAAAAATGGCAGATTTAAGCTCTCAAAATTCCGATAATAGCAATTCAAGCTCTCAGCATGTTCAAAATTCACAACCTTATCAAATGCCTTATTCTCAATACTCTCAACAACAATTTCCGTATAACTACCAAATGCCTTATCCTCAATACCCTCAACAATTTCCATACAACTCTTCCGGCGTGGCGAATTTTCCTCAATAATTTCTACACAATCCCAATGCGGCGAATTTTCCACTTCATTTTCAACACAATTCCGGCGGTTAGAATTTTCCTCAACAATTTCAAGGAAGCTCACCCGGTGTTCTCATTTCTCCTCAACAAGTTCCATTCGATCATCTTACTGGATCAAGCATTCCCCAACATTCTTCACAAATTTCAGTTGCTGTTAATGATATGATGATGATGATGATAATGATGTTGAGGAAGCTCCTGCTCTTGAACCCCGTCCAAATACAAAGGATGGAAAAGCCATCTGAACTCCTGATGAAGATTGGTACAACGTCTGCACCGACTCCATTATTGGCAAGCAACAAAAGAAAAAAGTATTTTGGGAGAAAATTACTGCTTTCGACAATCAAATCTGGCCAAAGGGCACTATTGCCCGAAGTTATACACAGGTAAAAAATCATTACTATAAATTCAATCCAGATCTTACAAAGTGGGCAGGTATCCACAATAATTTTTGGAGTAATCGAGGCAGTGGACAGGACAATAATGATGTTCTAGAGGTGGCCAAATTTTTTTGGAGAAATGGTGCTCCAAATAAAAAGGACTTCAAGTACTTGCACATGTGGGATGTCGTCTAAAAATGCGAGAAATGGACTCCTCAACAGATGCCACAAAATCCTCAAAAAAAATCCAAGAATTCTGAATCAGATAGTCCATCTTCTACCAATACTGAACCTCGAATGCGGCCGATGGGACAACATAAAGCTAAACGACTAGCTAAACAAAAGGGTAAAATCACATCTACTGAAAATAAAGATAAATGGAAGCATCTGCAGAAAGTTTTAGCTAGACAAATGAGCCTCCATGAAGAACAACTCAAGCTTCAACATTGGGAGTACTGCGCCAAGAATACCAGTGGCATGTCTGAGGATGAACTGTACAATTTTACTATGATGGCTATAGAAATCAAGTCTACGTATGAGTGGAAGTAATATGTTGAAGTGTTTAAGTGTGTTTCTTATTTTGAAGTGTGTTATGTTTATTTATGTAGTTTGAAGTTCATGTATTTTAAAATGTGTTATGCCAATTTTTATAGTTTGGAGTTCATGTTTTTTAAGTGTGCTATGTTCTATCTCTTTTTGAATTATGTAATAAAAATCGCATTTATTGTCCATCCACATAACCATTCACCGGTTAAAAAATTAAAATTGCTGCAAAAATCACATGCAACGGTCATATTCAAAAAATTAAAGTTGCTGCAAAAATCACATGCAACGGTCATATGCGTCACCTGGTGATGCACTTGATGAGTACATGCGGATGGGTGAGAGCACTGCGTTGGAATGCCTACATGAATTTTGCAAGTGTATGATTATTGTTTACAGTGATTGATATTTGAGGAGGCCAAATGCAGCTGATACTGGTCCTGGTCGCAAATGCATGAAGAAAGACATGGCTTCCTAGGAATGTTGGGGAGCCTTGATTGTATGCATTGGGAGTGGCGAAATTATCTTGTCGCTTACAAAGGATTCTATACACGAGGTGATCATGGAGTTCCTACGATAGTTCTTGAAGCGGTGGCATCGGCAGATTTATGGATATGTCATGTTTTCTTTGGTGTTCCTGGAGCAAGCAATGATATCAATGTTCTTCATGGGTCTCCGTTATTTAATCCAATCCTTCAAGGAAATGCATTGCCATTCACTAGAAGAAATTGAATTTTTAACTACACATAATTTGTCACACATAATAATGTGTGGTAGTGTATCCACACATAACTAAAAATTGTGTAGGTAAATGGCCTTTGACAGTTATAATCATGAATTGATATTTAATAGGTGTGGCGAAATCATTTAGCCAATTTTATATTATAACCTTAATTAGTTTATTTTCATATGAAGAACTGTTTTTTTTTTTTTTTTTTATATATAATTTGATGTGCATACATGGCAAACTAACAAAAGATATTAGCCACTTATATTTATACCCATTGTGCAAGTATGACTGATCGATCTTATTTTCGCAAGGTTGTTAATGCACGAAAACTGGGATTTAATGAACACGAAAAGGAACACAAAGGATTTACGTGGTTCGATCTATTGTGATAGATCTACGTCCACGGAGCGAAAGTGTGTATGGATTTTATTGAGAGAATACGTATAGCTTGTACAAAGATTGTCCCCCATTCAACCTATTCTAAACCCCTATTTATAAGTATTTACATATGGAATTCGACTAGGATTATAAGTCTTTTTCTATTAGGACTCTTTGGCTTGATCTCCTCCTTTATTGGATAAACACCGAGCTCCTATATCTCTTGTGGAGCTTGAATTGTAGTCGATGTAGGAGTTGCCTTGGTGTAGAGGTTCCTTTGAGGTGGGCCAAAGTGGACTCGGCCTAGGTGGGCTGTTTGGGCCGAGCCAAATAAGGCTCTTAAGTGGGCCGAGCTGCTTAGGCCGAGCTTGACAGTCGGAGCCCAATTATATTGGGCTCTATGCTTGGGCCTAGTAGCTAGGCCATATCCTATCACATCCCCCCTCGAAAAGATATGGAAGTGAGGGTGTGAGATGGGGTAGAAAGGTGAAGCATGAGTAGTGAAAGTTACATAGCCCCTTCGGAAATAAGATTTTGACGAAATCGGAATGCGTACCTCCTCATTAGGACGAGGTCAGACTGAAATTTACATTGCCCCTTCGGAAATAAGATTTCGACGAAGTTGGAATGTGTAGCTCCTCGTTAGGATGAGGTCGAACTGAAATTCACATTGCCCCTTCAGAAATATAATTTTGACGAAGTCGGAATGTGTAGTGCCTCGTTAGGCCGAGGTCGAACTGAAATTCACATTGCCCCTTCGGAAATTTAATTTCGACGAAGTTGGAATGTGTAGTGCCTCGTTAGGACGAGGTCGAACTGAAATTCACATTGCCCCTTCGGAAATATAATTTTGACAAAGTCGGAATGTGTAGCTCCTCGTTAGGACGAGGTCGAACTGAAATTCACATTGCCCTTCAGAAATATAATTTTGACGAAGTCAGAATGTGTAGCGCCTCGTTAGGATGAGGTCGAACACGTGATGTGTCAGTTACATTAAATGCACCGTTTGGGGTCCCGATAAAGTAGGCACGTGCGTGTAATGGGTGGAAGTTGAAAAGGCGGAAAGTTATTAAAACTTCTTTCAGACGCCATAATCAACATTTTGAAATTAGGAACCCTAAAAACTTTCGGTAATCATCTTCTTTCTTCACGCTTGCGGTGTTGCCGTGGTATTACACCAGAATCCAGTGTACCGTTCGTTTGCCATCACAGTCGTCCATCACTTAAAAAGTAAGTCCATGGCTTCCTCTTTTTTTATACACGAGTCAAGCGGTAGTGGTAGTGAGGATTCGGGCGAAAGGTCTATGTTGCCGCCGGTATCTCATTCGTCGGAAAATGTAGATGTAGATGTGTATACTATAGAGTCGGACATTCCGTCAAAATATAGGGTAGTTTTTGCTTCTCCCCGTGATTTAATCGGAACAGTGTCAAAATATTCTTCAACCCTAGATTCATCTGCAATTTTGAAAATTGCAAAAAATTATTTATTTCCCGATTGGATAGAGATGGTAGTTCCTCGGCCGGAGGATAGGGCGTCAAATCCTCCGATTTGGATTTGTAACTATTTACGAAGACTGTTTAAACCATGGTCTTCGTCTTCCTCTTCCCCCTATTTTTGCCGATCTTCTTCATAGGTTCGGCATTCTTTTAGCTCAAATAATGTCGAACTCTTTTAGGCAGTTCACTGCTTTATGCATACTTAGTAGTCGTCATGGGGTCAGCCTGTCAGTAGAGCTGATTTTGAAATATTTTCAATTTAATTCCTACAATGGGTGGTACTATTTGACACCCCGTCTTGACTTTTGAGTGAAGACGAAGTCAAAAATCCCGAACTGGCAGTCGAAGTTCTTTTTCTGTCGGTTCGGTGAGATCCCACATTTCGTGTGGAATGTGGGTAAACTGAGGAACCAAGGCACCAAAGAGAGGTTCAGTGTGCTTGAGGAAGTGTTGACGAGCCTCGTCGATGAAGAATTGACCGAGGCCGATCTTGCTAGGGCTGGGCTGAGCCCTTATGATCCAGACTCCATGGTTGAGCCGGTGAAGGGTGAGGCTCCACTTAGTCCATTTTTAACTGTTTTATGTGTTCCATTTCATTGTGATGAGGTTCTTACTATTTTCTTACTGTTTCTCTGCAGTGAAACTTCTCGGTAAGAAGAGGACAAGGTCGAGCACTAGCGAAAAACTAGCGTCTGAGGTTTCTTCGGAGCGAACAGAGAGCGGACTAGGCTCCTCACCAATAGGGTCCCCTCCAGAGCGACCGCTCGTTCAAAAAAAGAAACAGCAGAAGTTGGCTGTGGCTACTCCGATTGGAAAGGAGGATTGCACAGTCACTGCAGTCCGGTTGTCTGGCGGTGTTGGACGCCAGGGTCTTGGAGAACTAATGAATCAGCCTCGGCCATTTCCCAAGGTAGTATCGCACTTAAAGCTGTACTTCGGCATTTCATTATTATATATTTGCTGATGTTAATGTGTGTTTATATAGGGTGCCGAGGACATGGTGGCGAGGCTGAGCGCCCTTACTTCAGAGTTGAGCGGTTTCTTAACCGCTGGGGTCGACCGCTTCAACGAGGTGGTCCGAGTTCAGCGCGACCTGGAGAACGAGAAGGGTGGCCTCGCCAACCGATTGGCATTGGCCGAAGCTAGGGTATCGGTAGAACGGGCCGCGGTTGAGTCGGCGAAGGACGCTGCTGAGGCAGCAAAGAGAGAGAGGCGGCCATGTGGAAGGCCGAGGTGGTGGCCAGGCAAGGATCGTTGCTTCGGTCTTATACGGAGAGGCTTTTCCGCTCTAAAAGATTTTCAGAGCTGGCCGGGCAGGTTGCCACTTCCTAAATACGCATGTTGTTAGCGACATTATCGACAACATCGCTTCTGATATTTCGAACTTGGACAAGGCCAAGTACGGATATCAAGAGATGTCAGATGCGGCTATCAACCGCGCATATGCTGAGGCTTTGGTGGAAGGCCTTAAAAGTATTCCCGTGCTGACAGCTTAGCCTCGGCGTCTACTATGTTGTCTGCCGAGGTGGTGGAGGGATGGCCCGTGGACAGGATGAGGAGTTGGAGGGGCTGATTGCCAACCTCAGCCGTACTACTGAGCCCGAGACTGAGGATGATGGCCGAGGCGGAGAGGAGGCCGAGGAGGAAGGCGATGCCGATGACGACGAGGCCCCTCGTCAGAATGAGGAGAATGCTAAAGTGGTCAGTTGATCACCTCTGTATTTTCTCTCTCTTTTTTTTTTTTATGTGTGTAGGGCTTTTGTACTACGGCATCGGTAGGATGTCGCTTGACTTTCGCCATTGTGGCCTTAATAAAATTTCAACATTTAATTGAAACTTTTTTCTCTGCGTTGTAGTCTTCCCCCATAATTTTTGATGCCTCCCCGTACATTGCACAAATCAATAACCTATTACGAGTTGTTGAAGCTAAGAACGCCGAAATCCTTCATTGGAAAGACCAGGCTGGCCATATCCAGGACGAGGCCGACGTTAGACTTAGAGCCGCTCAAATCAGAAATGACGAGCTCGAAGCTCGGCTCCTGGAGCTGGGAGATAAGTATGAGGCCTTGAAAGAAGAAGCTGATAAGACCGCCGAGGAGCACGCTGAATACAATGATATCGTCCGCCGAAACGGCAGGAAAACTATTTCTGAAGTCGATGCAAGGGTATCAGAGGTCGCAGCCCGATGCAAAGAGTACCGAGAAAGATATGGGGCGGACTCCTGGCAACTCCAAGCTCAGAGGGCCGAGCTGAAGCGAGTGGCCGGTATGTACGATGTGATCTTAGCTCGGCGTCCGAAGTTGGCTGCTCGACTTGCCCGAGACGAAGCAGCCTCTACGAGCTCATCTACTGCTGGCGGTCCAAGTTCGTCAACCTCCGCCGGTCTATCTAGTTCAAGGTTTGCTCTCCATTCGAAGGAGTTCTATGACCGTGAACGTGAATTGGCTATTCAATGAGGCCGAGGCGAGGCCGAGGTCGGAGTTTCCAACAAGGACGCGGTAGGGGTCGAGGCGCAGCTCAAGGATGAGGACGAGGAAGATTTAATATAGATGATGTTTTGAACTTCAATGTGGATAGTGATTTTGTCTCGAAATGGCTTAGTTGTAGCAAGCCTAAGCCGCCGGGCTCATCGTGATCACCATGTAATTGTACAATTCCATTCTTAATAAAAAAAGGATTATTTTAGCCTTGCTCGAGCCTTTTTACTTTATTTTTAACATAGGAAAAAGTCATTGTTTTAAACAAAGGTAGGCTTGCGACCTCGTCCTCGGACGAGATTTAGGCTTTGAATAACACTACCTCGGCTTCGAGGTTTAGGATATGAATAGCACTACCTCGTCTTCAGATGAGGTTTAGGCTTTGAATAGCACTACCTCGTCTTCGGACGAGGTTTAGGCTGTGAATAGCACTACCTCGTCTTCGGACGAGGTTTAGGCTTTGAATAGCACTACCTCATCTTTGGACGAGGTTTAGGCTCTTCTCCGTTTTAAACAAAGGCCGTATCTTTGTTTTTAACCGAGGTGTGCCTCCTGGTTTTAAACCAAAGTAGCTCTCCTCGCTTGTAACAAAGGTGATACCTTCGTTTTTAGCAGAGGCAGTTCGTACTTTTATTTTTAACAAGGTTAGGTCAATACGCGCGTTTTAATTTTACTCCTATTATGGAGTTTATTAAGTACCCTTGTCAGGATTTTACTAGCTCACTTCGTCTTTGGACGATGTTTGGCTTTAAATAGCTCACTTCGGAAATTGGATTTCTACGAAGTTTGGCTTAAAATAGTCACTTCGGAAATTGAATTTCTACGAAGTTTGGCTTTAAATAGCTCACTTCGGAAATAGGATTTCTACGAAGTTTGGCTTTAAATAGCTCACTTTGGAAATTGGATTTCTACGAAGTTTGGCTTTAAATCGGAATACTAAGCATAAGTGGGAGAGAGAGACATGCAAGATATGACATGCAAGGACTTGAACAGACAATAAAGAAAAAATAAAGTTTTATTGATGAAAAATTAAAATTTGGAAAAGTAAACAACTAACAAGACGACCTGACACGATACCTATGACCTTATATGAACTAATCTCGTCCATCACTCTCCTCCACTTATACAAAGTATTTCTTTAAATGAGTAATGTGCCATGTACGGGGTCAGGGCTCACAGGATAAATGGGCGAGCTTATACGACCCTTTGCCAAGGACTTCTTCAACTCGGTACGGTCCTTCCCATGTGGCTTCAAGTTTGCTGAGCCTTTCCGCTTTACTGACCTCGTTATTCCGAAGTACGAGGTCGCCTATTTGAAATTGTTGGTACTTCACTCTTTGGTTGTAGTACCGAGCTACTTGTTGCTTGTACTTGGCTTCTCTTATGTAGGCGAGCTCTCGTTTCTCTTCCAACAGATCCAGTTCGGTTCGGAGGTCTTCCTCGTTGACTTCGGCTGTGAAGTTGAGAGTGTGTGGGCTTGGCAGGCCGATCTCTACCGGGAGCACTGCTTCGGTTCCATACACCAAGCTATAAGGTGTTTCACCGTTCGAGGTCCGGGGAGTTGTTCGGTATGACCATAGGACTTGGGGTAAATTTGCTGCCCAATCGCCTTTGGCTTTGTTGAGGCGGGTTTTGAGTCCCTTAACGATCGTTCTGTTCGTAACTTCGGTTTGGCCGTTCGCCTGAGGATGGGCTACCGAAGTGAACTTTTGGTGAATGTGAAGCCCTTCACACCATTCTTTGAATGTCCGATCAGTGAATTGCGTTCCATTATCTGAAATGAGGATGCGAGGTACACCGAAGCGGCAAACCACATTCTTCCATACGAAGTTGAGGGCGTTCTTGCTTGTGATCTTTGCCAAGGGTTCGGCTTCGACCCACTTAGTGAAATAGTCGATGGCTACGATGAGGAACTGGAGCTGACCAGGAGCTTTATCAAACGGTCCAACGATGTCAATTCCCCATTACATGAACGGCCACGGGCTTTGCATGCTTATGAGGTCGGTTTGAGGTAATTTCAGCACCGTCCCATGGATTTGACATTTTTGGCACTTTTTGACCAGTTCGGCTGCGTCTTGGAACATTGTGGGCCAATAGTAACCCCAGCGCATGACCTTCTTTGATAGTGCTCGAGCTCCGATATGGCTTCCACATGACCCTTCATGAACTTCGCGCAACGCGTAGTTTGCTTGGTTCGGCCCGACACATCTTAGAAAAGGTTGAAGGTATGACTTTCTATACAGAATTCCTTCTTGTATGACATACTTCGGTGACTTGCCTTAGGATCTTTCTTGCCTCAAGCTTGTCACTGGGTAACTCGCCCTTCTCCAAATAATTCTGAAGAGGAGTCATCCAATTCGGTGCATCATCGTCAGCTACGAGGCCGACCTCGGCTTCATCTATACTTGGATGCTTGACCTCTTCCACGGGAGAGCTTGTTGACGAGGATGCCAGTTTGCTTAAGGCATCGGCTCGGGTGTTTGCTCCTCTTGGGATTCATACTAGCTCGAAGTAGGTGAAGCTTTCTTGTAGACTTTTAGCTTTTTGGAGATACTTCTTCATTCTGTCGCCCTTTGCCTCATATGTGCCGAGCATATGGCTGACTATGACTTGGGAGTCACAGTAGACTTATACAGCTCATATTTGGAGACTTTGAGCGAGGCGAAGTCCTACAATTAAGGCTTCGTACTCCACTTCATTATTTGTAGTAGGGAAGTCAAAGCAAAGTGCGTAGGTTATCTCCTGCTCGTCCGGACTGAGAAGTATGATGCCCGCACCGCTTCCTGATTTTCCAGAGGCCCCGTCAATGTATACCTTCCAACAGTGTTTGGGCGGTTGACTTGTGGGTTCGGCTCCAACAATATTCGAAGCGGTATCGGGTGGCTTTGGTGCTTCTGTAAACTTGGATTCCATAAGAAGTCAGCTAAGGCTTGGCCTTTTATAGCACTGCGTGGACAGTAGCTGATGTCATGCTCACCCTAGCTCGACTGCCCAACTCGCAATTCTTCCCGAAGCTTCAGGCTTCAATAGCACTTGCCGAAGTGGGAGGTCGGTGAGGACCTGTATCGGATGTGCCTGGAAATAAGGTCGTAGCCTCCTCGCAGAGTTTACTAACACTAGTGCGATCATCTCTAATGGCTGGTACCTCGTCTCTGGCCCTTTAAGTGCTCGGCTGATGAAACAGACCGGAAGTTGCCGATGTTTTTCTTCACGTACTAGGACTGCACTTATAGTTTCATCTGAAGCCGCGAGGTATAGGGATAAAGTTTCACCCTCGTGCCGGACCGACAAGGTTGGAAGCTTGGAGAGGTACTTTTTCAGGTCGTCGAACGCTGATTTGTGTTCCTCTTCCCATTTAAAAATTGGGTTCTTCTTAAGAATCTTGAAGAACGGGAGTTGCTTCTCTGCCGCTTTCGAAAGGAACCGACTTAGGGCAGCTAAGCAGCCCGTCAGTTTGTGCACGTCATGAATCTTCTCCGGAACCTTCATCTCTTGAACAGCTCGGACCTTGGACGGGTTAACCTTTAATCCTTCTTGAGAAATCCAGCATCCTAGAAATTTTCCAGATCGGACCATAAAGGTGCACTTTTCAGGATTCAGCTTCAGGTTGACTTTCCGAAGGAGGCCGAGGAAGATCTTGAGATCGTCGGCACAGGTGGCTGGCTCTCTGCTTTTGACGACAATGTCGTCCACATATACCTCCACATTTTTGCCAATGTGGGGCTCGAATATCTTGTCCACCATTCTTTGATAAGTGGCTCCAGCATTCTTTAGTCCGAAAGGCATTTTCTTATATGCGAAAACATCGAAGTCAGTGATAAAAGCTGTCTTTGGTGCATCTTCGTCACTCATCAAGACTTGGTGATATCCCTTATACAGATCTAAGAAGCTGAAAACCTTGTGGCCGACCAGAGCCTCGACTTTCTTGTCGATGTTAGGGAGGGGATAACAGTCTTTGGGGCAGTGTTTATTTAGATCGGTGTAGTCAATACACATCCGCCAACCTCCTCCTTGTTTCTTCACCATCACCGGGTTAGCAATCCACGTCGGATACTTGACCTCGAAGAGTATTCGTGCCTCTAACAGTTGGTGCACTTCGTCATGTATGACCTGGTTCCGATCTGCTGCGAATACTCGCTGCTTTTGCCGGACTGGCTTTACTCCAGGGTCAATGTTCAGCCGGTGTGTGATAACATCTGGTGAAACTCCGGTCATGTCAAGCGGTGACCAAGCGAAGACATCTTTATATTCCCGAAGTAGTTGGACGACTTGCTTGCGAAGTTCGGCTCCTCCAGCGAAGCCAACTTTGACGACCTTAGTCGGGTCATTTTTGCATACTACAACGGCTCCTACCGGCTCATATAATGCGGAAATGTCTTCCAACACTTCGGGTTTCTGTAATTGCTATGCCTGCGGATGCTGAGGTGTTCCAACACCTCGTAGAGCGATTTGCATGCACTCCTTCGCTCTTTTTTGGTCGCCGCGAACTACAATTATCCCATTTTTTGATGGAATTTTGATCATTAGGTGGTACGCCGAGAATATTGCCTTCATTGCGACCAACCAATCTCTTCCTAAGATAATGTTGTAGGGAGAGTTTGCTTTAACGATGAAAAAGCTGACCATCTTAGTGGATGACAAGGGGTGCTTCCCCAGTGTCACTGGTAATTGGACTATTCCTTCGGTTTGCGTCTCTTGTTAGACGAAGCTTTTCAGGGGAATTGGTGCTGGTACTAAACGAGCTTCTTCGACCCCGAACTTCTCGAAGCAATCCTTAAAGAGCACGCTTACCGAGGCTCCACTGTCAACGAAGATTCGTTGGACAAGCTTGTTAGCCACCACTGCCTCGATTACAATGGCATCTTGGTGAGGTATCATTGATGGCACTGGGTCCTTCTCTGAGAAAGTAATGACCTCGTCTTTTTTAAACTTTTTTTATAAAGGTTCGTCTGTAGGGGGACTTCTGGCCTCGGCCTTGAGTGACGACCTCGTTGCTCCTTGCGGGAGTCCGGTAATAGCGGTAACGATTCCGTCGATCTGAGGTTGATCTTCGTCTCCCTCGTCATCATCAGGCCTGAGCTTTTTGTCGACATGAGGGGCGTAATTGTTCCCTCCTCGGTTTCTGCGCTTTCCCCTACCCTGAGGTCGGGCATCATATTGGCCGCGACTTTGGTATTTCCTAAACGTACCGTCGCGCACCATGTGCTCGATATCCGCAGCTAGCTCCTTGCAGTCTTCCGTGTCATGGCTGTAATCCTCGTGGAATCGGCAGTATTTGTCCTTAGATCGGCGTTTCGATCCCCCACGTGACATGGGCTGAGGTCTCCGAAATAGGTTGGTGTGAAGCTCATAAATCTTTGCCCTCGGCTTCGTCAGTGGTGTAAACTGGGTCTTCTCCGGGGTCTGCCGAGGTCCGAGTCAGGATTCGAGGGGACCTTTCTGTAGTCTATCTAGGGCACTTCGGCGGCTTTGACTTCGGTCATTGCGCTCTTCTTTTCTCCGATCAGCCTGTTCGGGCTTATCTGCCTCGCGCTTTTTCCTGTCCGCTTCGTCCGCTCGTGCAAACCGATCCGCTATACTTCACAATTGCCTCGAGGTCCGAGGCTCTTCCCTGATGATCTCTTTATAGAGTGCACCGGACTGGATAGCATTCTGAAAGGCGGAGATGAGGACTTCGTCAGTCAGGCGATCGACCTTTAGGCTTTCCTCATTAAACCTGGTCATAAAGTCGCTTATCGACTCTCCTCGTTTCTGCCTTATGGAAATAAGTTGAGCCGGGGTAGTTTTCGCCTCAGCTTTCTGGAAAAATCTGCGTTCGAAAGCTTCAAGTAGATCTGCGTATGATCCGATACTGCATGAAGGCAGGCTATCGAACCAACTACGAGCATTATCGACGAGCAGTTATGGGAATACTTTACACATGTAGGTATCCTCGCTGAGACCTTGATTCATCATATTATATTGGTATTGGGACAGAAAATTCCTCGGATCACATGAGCCGTTGTAAGGCTTAATCGGAGGTACTCGATACTTCTCCGGGAGAGGAGTGTAGAGTATCCTGTTGGTGAAGGGAGTAGAGATCTTGCTATAGACAGTAAATCGCCCTCCTCGGTGATCGTCGTCACGCCGAGGTGAAACAGTGTGACGACGAGGTGGGGTAATGCTACACCGAGGTGAAGGTCTGTAGTTTCCTCGGCGTTTGTCATCGAATCTCCTCTGACGAGGTGTCGCGTCTCGTGCACCCAAGATTTGGATGCTTTGAGAGTCATGTTGCTGATGGGAACGGGATGTGGCTCTATGTTCGCCATGCGGGTTTCCAGCTCTTTGTTGATTGACAAACTGGAGGAATTATGGGCCTTTATATGCGAGGAAACTCTTCACTGCATCTTCAAGTTCATGCGGCTGGAGCTTTGGGACCTCCTCTTCATCACAACCACTGCCGTGACCTTCTTGGTTGGGCTGGAGCGGTCTGCCGAACTGATCCACCGGGATATCGCCGATATGCCCTTCTGGAGTCAGCGCACGCTCCTTCTCGGGGCGTCTTTGATTAGAGCTGGGCGGATGGCTGGAGGCTTCGGTAGATTCATGAGTGGTTTGCTGGGCGTTTTTATGCTGGGTGTCCTTCTCCTTAGCAGCGGCAGCCTCGGCGGCAGACTTATTAGCAGCAGTAGTAGATCGTGTCGATTTCCCGGCCATCGTTATTGTAGAAAACTTGCAAAATTTGATCGAGATTCACAGATTTTTCCTTCCCACAGACAGCGCCAGTGATCGATCTTATTTTCACAAGGTTGTCAATGCACGAAAACTGAGATTTAATGAACACGAAAAGGAACATTTACGTGGTTCGATCTATTGTGATAGATCTACGTCCACGGAGCGAAAGTGTGTATGGATTTTATTAAGAGAATACGTATAGCTTGTACAAAGATTGTCCCCCCTTCAACCTATTCTAAACCCCTATTTATAAGTGTTTACATATGGAATTCGACTAGGATTATAAGTCTTTTCCTATTAGGACTCTTTGGCTTGATCTCCTCCTTTATTGGATAAACACCGAGCTTCTATATCTTATGTGGAGCTTGAATTGTAGTCGATGTAGGAGTTGTCTTGGTGTAGAGGTTCCTTTGAGGTGGGCCGAAGTGGACTCGGCCTAGGTGGGTTGTTTGGGCCGAGCCAAATAAGGCTCTTAAGTGGGCCGAGCTGCTTAGGCCGAGCTTGACAGTTGGAGCCCAATTATATTGGGCTCTATGTTTGGGCCTAGTAGCTAGGCCATATCCTATTAATGACTAAATTTATATTTTAAAATTACTAATCAAAACTGTTATAATTACCAAATATGAAGAAATTAATGCTAAAATATAAATTTTAATTATTAATAAATTTGGTAAAATGTATTTCGTCAAATTTATATTTTACCATTAATTTATTTAGTACTTAAACATATTTCTAGCTTTTATACTTTGTTAAGCCTACATGATAACTTATTGATAAAAATAATCATTCGCCACATACCATTACCAGTTGTTCCTATGTTGCTTTGGCATTTTGCAATTTGATCCTGTTATATACTAGAAAGTAATTTAAAAACTTGTAAAAAATAGAACCCATTTATTAAAGACACGTAATTAAATCTCTTCCACAGCTCCACATCTAAATATTTTCCACGTAAGTAAAGATGAAAAACAAAAAGAATTAATTATGAATCAAATATGGAAACTATAAACGTGCAGCTAAAATATCTCAATAATGTGTGAACTGTTTCCTACTTCATCGGCCTCTTCCAATTACAGTATTTGAGTTGAAAAAAGAAATACCATGAATTAAAAGATCCCGCCCACCACAAAACAAAATATATGCGTAAAATTTTTCAATATTTCCGCCATATCTTTTTTCAAAAACGGGCGAATATTTTTATCTCCTCATTCTCACATCACAATTCACAACGCCAGAAGTTTATACTAGGGAGCCCAACAAGTAATAATATTTTTTTGTTTGTAAATTTAATATTTTTAATATTAAATATCTCATTTAAAATTAGAAGTTATTTGTAAAAATAAATACTCCCTCCGTCCTATTTAAACTGGTCTATTGTTTATTTAAATGAGTGGTATAAAATAATCAAACTGGCCAGTTTAAATGGGACGGAGGAAGTAATTTACATTCATAAATAAGAGTTGAACTATCACCTAAAAAAATACGCGCTTGAAATAGTTATAATGATTTACATGATGAATCAAATATTGATTCTTATTTTTACAATCAGTAATAGTTTCAGGCAGTTTTTGGTACATTTTTAAAGTCATCTCTAGATGAGTCATATGAAAAGTATTCAAGATGAATGAATCATATGTTGTTTGGTAGCAAATCTTTCAAAGTGAGATAAAAAAAAATTAATAATAATAACAATAATAATGAATTATTATTAATAATATTATTGCTATTATTATTGAGTCATATTTATTTATTAATTATATAATTATAACCGACAATATCTATAAAATATTATTAAGATTATTATTATTTAACAACAACTGCAATCTACATTATTAAAATATTATTGAGTCCTATTATTATTATTATTATTATTATTATTACAAAGTGAGAAGAGAGGGTCATCTCCCTTCAACTCACCATTTTGGAGAGTTGAGTCAAGTGGGAAAAACAGTAAATAGCAACGGGCCGGGTAGATGATGTTCGGGCTTTTCACTTTTTGTAAAATGTTACCAAACACCGGATGAAGGGAGATGACTCATCTCATCTTGCCTTCATCTTGTTTCATCTTGCCTACAAAACGGAGCCTCCAAGGAAAAAGGAAAACTAGGAGAAAAATAAAAAAAGATTACAGCTTTGTGGAACACTCAAATTAGTAGATCTTTTAATAGAGTATAATAAAGAGGAAAAAAAAAAGATAAAATTGAAAAACGTGAGACTCGGCTCTCTTGATAAATTTGCTTCACCAACCTTCTGCGTAAACAAATGAGATAAATATTAAGAGTTTCTATTTTTAGTTAACAATTGTGAATTGACATATATACCCTTGTTATTTTTCCAAAATTCCACCCGGGCCCAGTGACCCCCTGGGCCCAACGTGGCTCTGTCAATGTTCACAACCCTGAAATTTGGGTTTCCTTATCACCTCCCCCCACCTCCGTCTCCCTTCCTTTTAAGTAGCATTAAAACTGCATCATTTATGTGTGTTGTTGTTTGTTCTGGAACGATTCAGTTGATCTGAGATTCTGGGATACACGATCTTATAATGTCATAATTCAATATAATTCTAGTATATAATTTGTCAATTAGTGAATGTTGATGGTCGTGGCTGTAACTTTTTCAAGAATCTTCGTCGAGCAAGAAGCTGTCGAGGGCAATAGTGTGACTACATTGTAGTCGTGAATGATCTCCGAATGTAAATCTGCTTTTTTTTTTTTTTCATTATCATCATCTAAAATGTAGATGAACTCCAAGTATTATATCTCGGATTGATATGTCCCCCTGATGTTTGCAGCAAGATGCGTTGTGCAATATTTTGGGATCAGGCGTTTCTTCCAAGAGAGTCAAGCAAGGATGATACCAGTATTGTTATCCTAAAGAAGAAATCTAGAGCTTAGATTGATAGCACCACTCTAACTTTGATTTTGCTTTTGCTTTATCTTCTTGCTCAAAGTGTTGTGGTACCACCCTTCTTGTATTGAGAATACATAGTGGTTATGTCAATATTTGCATTTCAATTTTGTGGAATATTATATATATATATATATATATATATATATATATATATTAAAATAAATTCAAATATATATAAGAAAACTTTATTACCTAAGTACACATAAATTATCATATTTATCCACACATGTAAATTGTCATGTCATTGTCCATGTCATTTCCATATCATTATTATATTATGGCAAAAAATATGTTTATCTATATATAAGGGATATTTTTAGGGACAAATATATGTGTAGGTAATAATGTTTGATTTGTTTACACATAAGCATATGTGTATGTAAAAACATTTGCTGACAAGGAGATAACCACACAAGCTAACATTTAACTTATGTGTAGGTAAAAATTTATACGTACACATAAGTATTCTTTTAGCCACAAATGCATGTGTGGGTAAAAATGTATTTTTGTAGTGATTTCAATTCACGATGAATGGTCGAACATATAATCAAGGATATTATCTGACATATGGCATTTACCTAACTTGGGCTTCATTCGTCAAGAGTTACCCAACACCAGAAGATCATGTGAGAAAATATTTTGCGCAAAGACAAGAGGGTGCAAGAAAAGATATCGAACGAGCATTCGGAGTGCTACAAGCTCATTGGGTAGTTCCCGCACGGTCTTATTTCAAGGAAGATCTCCGCAATATAATGCTCACTTGTATTATTTTGCACAACATGGTCGTTAAGGACGAGAGTGAAGAAGTGATCAACTGGTCTGATGAAGATGCAACACCTCAACACCAGATACCAATGGGTACCGACAATTGGGAAGAATTCAAAAATTATCTAAAAAGTCACAACGATTTAACAAATACAGAAGCTCATATCCCAACTTCAAAATGATTTAACACAACATATATGGGCACAATATAATGCCAATGATGCCTAAAATTAAGTTATATTTTGTAATACCCCGACCTTTTAATAAATAGAAAATGCGTAAAAATTTGAAACTTTGTGTAACTTTGTTTCGATCGTTAATGAATAAAAGGGTTATTGTTGTTCTACTTATATGAAATTGCATTTCACTTTGCAATTTAGAAAATAGATATAAATTTATATTTATATCTCGTAATTTTTATTGCGAAATAACAAACTAAAATATTATATACCTGTATAATATTTCTAAATGTATTAATCAGAGAATACTTAATTAAATTCCAAATTCGATTAATGTTGGGCCAAGAACGATATTATCGAATAAAATATAAAATTGGGTCAAGCCCATTACAATGTATCACAAGCTAACCTGTAGCCCAAAAACCATGGCCAAGTTAAATTACAAAAGAAAATACAATAATAAATAACAATACATCACTCACCACCAAAGCCATATCCCCACCAAATCTATTATCCAAACTACTGTACTATGAATCATCTGCCGCCTACATAAGGAGATAGAAGATTTCAGCAAATCTAATAAGTACACCAATCCCTACATGATCCCTACAATCCTGGAACTTCATCATGATGTACAGTAGTAGGCATGACTTCTTCACCACATTTTCAACACATCACATCCGATTTACCAACCTTATATCACCTTTCTTCACTTCATTCTCTGCACCAATCAAACACCAAACTCTCTAAAGAAACAATGCAGAAAATTTAAGAAAAAGGAGCCGAAGAGAAGAAGGAGAAGAAGAATAAGAAGTTGCAGCCTTACATCCTCTCAAACCTACAATCATCGCCACCATTCCAAGTTTATTAAGAGTAAGCATTTTCCAGCCCCACTTCTTTTCATGCTTTAAAGAGGAACAATGAAACAAATCAAAACTACAAGCATGAAAACTGAAATCCTAGGCTAATGCACAATAACAAAAACTATATGCTATGCTCTTAGTATGAATGAAACAATTAACCTGGCTTCTAAAGCTTGAATAACAACCGAAACATGAAGTTAAAATCCTACCACTACTAGCATCAACTACTACTACGTGTATATATATAAATGTTCATTCGTATGCTTTTCAAAAAGGGGGCTGAAAACGGGAAGACAAGGAACACCAAATCCAAACTCACGTTCCCGGTATAACAACTACTTAAGCACTTAAGTTTATTACCAAATGAAACTCATAACAAGAATCTAGAATAGTGAACACTTATGGATTCATTAACCAAAAGAAATCAGTAAAGAAAAGGACGAGGGTGAGAAGTGAAAGGGAAGGTGAGAAACTTAACTCTTGGGAGAGCTGGACTCGTCCCCCATTGCTGCGAGCGTGGCCGGAATTCCAGCGACGATGAAGAAGACTTGACGATGGCGAGACGCAGCGGCGGCGTGATGCCTGTTGATGAAGAAGAAGGCTGTTGCAGCAACGGTGGCGACATGGCGAGCGACGCTGCAGCAGTCATGACAACGGCGCTGGAGATGGGAATGTCGCGTCGGCATCAGACCTGAGGCGGAGGGCTAGCGGCGGTGACACGAACACGGCGACGCTGCAGACTTCATGTAGGGAAGGCCGGAGATGGAGACTACCACCAGAGGCGAGCGGCGATGTTTAGCTGCGAGTAGAAGAAGGACGGTGACGAAGCAATCAACGGCGGTGTTGTGCGGTTGGAGCAGCAGCGGCGGCATTTTCAGCAAGGCAGCGACGGTGGCGATCATTTTCCAGTGAGAGGAAACAACGGAGAGACGGCGACCGCGTTCCATCGACGAGAGAATGAAAGTGATCGACGTCTGAATTTGGGGGCTTCGTTTAGGGTTTTCAGATTTGGGATTGTTGTTAAGGAAGAGAGAAAGCCACCGACGGCGGCAATGCTAACGGCGGCGGGAGATGAACTTTGTCGGGGTTCTTGCGAAGAAGAAAGAAGACGGGGAAGAAGGAGACGAGAGAGAGAGAGAGAGAAGAGAGAGAGCGTTGTGGGTGTGTGTGTGTGTGTGCGTATGTGTTGTAGAAGGAGAAATGGGTAACTAAAATGGGTTTGAGTGTTGGGCTGGACTATGGTTCTTCTCAGTTGGGCCTTGGAATATTTTAATCGGGCCTTAAATAATTTAGCTTTGGACTGGGTTAACAATGCAGATTGGACTCGGTAATAATTAAATCCGGGCTTGAGGTTTTTAATCAAGAATGGATTAAGATTAATTAAGGATTAATTAATTACTAAGCTCTAATTAGTCCAAAAACATATTCCGGAATTTATCCTAATTTCGGATTAAATAATTTAACGAATATTTGAACCCAATTAATTATTTAATTGAACTCACTTAATAATAAGGAAATGATTATTCTTTTAATAAAAAGATTTAAATGATTCAATCAAATCTGTTATCCCTAATGGATTTATAATCAAGAAAAATAGAAGGCGAATATATTTTCCTTAGATTTATTTTAAGAATTTTAGAATTCTTATTATATCGTTATGAATAGGCGCGGTTCGACGAGGACATTAATTTAGACGTTGCCTATCAAGACCGGCCATTCTTCTACGCTACAAGAGGTGGGCTTATTTTTCCAAAGTATATGAGTTATGTATGCTCAAGGTTTTAATGATGAAAAACTGGTTATCCATGAAAATATTTAATGTGCGCTCTACATGTTTAATGCTCTGAAGTAATCGATCGAGATTCATCGCTTAGCCTTATAAACTAGCCTTGAATCGTGTACACTCCCCTGGTAGTTATGTGATTGGTTGATCTCTCTCACATACTATTTCAATGGAATTCCTGAGTTTCGACTCGGAATTCACCAGCTCAAATAGACTCTCCGGTTTTGACCCGAAGTCTGGATATATGGATTCGTCGGTGGCTAAAGGTCCGGAATCACAGTAAGAGTAACTGTAGAGTGCGACATGAAGCAGCTGCAAGTAAAATTGATTTAGCATGCTTAGTTGATCTTTGTTTTCCAAAACCTCTAATGCATGCCTATGATATGGATAAACTGCTATGTTTCCAAGCTTTCGATAAAATGCGCAGCCCACTGAGTACATTAGTACTCAGCCCAAAATATTTAAAATGTTTTCAGGTTGATGCTGTGGTGGCGACGGTGCGGAGTTGAGGCTAGGAAATCTCTTTTTGATTAAGCTTCCGCAAAATGTATTCTCGTTTTGAAACTTGAATTACTGCACTCTGAACTTGTTATTATCTAATCTCGAGATCTTGAACTCGACTATATCTATTGAATGATGGACTTATGTTGATTCGTTGAGCCATCGAATCCTATGCGATCCTAGTAATGATATGTTGTTATGTTGGGTGTATTGCCGTTGTATTTATTCTGGCTTATTCCCTTTGCAAAAGAGATACTGCCCAAATTTTCAGGAAGTATCAATCGATAATTGAAATGAATTGAATCCCCTTTCTATCCCCTCTTCTTTATTCCAACCCCTAGTCACACCCTTGGCGCGTGCGCCTTCCCTCGGGAATTGGGGCGTGACAGATTAGTATCAGAGCAGTTCGTTCATGGCTCTGATATCTATGTTTATTAAGGTCGAGTCTAGAATAGTTTCTCTAGACTCCAAATGTTTATAGAGGTCCTCAACTCTCCGTCACACCGCAATCAACAAAGGTAAGTTGAACTTTCCAGCTAAAGCGCATGAAGTATTGTATTATTGCTTATTGCATAATACTGTGAATATTGATATTTCAACTGGACTTTGTACCACTTGAATCAGTAGTTAACGAGATAATATCTTATTGGAATCTTCAAATTTCATTTGATCCAAAACGTGTTGTCATATTAGGTCAGCGCCTATATGATTAATTAAAACGATTCCAAGAAGTTGGAAATGAGCCCCAAATAATAAATTGGTGGTGTTAATTATCTTGGTTAGTGGCGAGATAACGAATATTTTACGAAAAACAAGCAAAGAAGACGAGAAGGTTTTAGCAATGATGAGGTGATGATGGATGGCTTCAACATGGTGATGAATCGAGACGAGAAATGAAGGATCCAATATAAACGCAAGATCGAAAATCGTTGCGAGTTAGGGTCATTTAGGAACGATAACCTTTTGACCTAAGATAAGAAACCAAAAACGCACTTATAATATTATAGTTTAAGTCTTCGAACTTGAACATAAGAAGAACGCTTAAGTTAAAATTTTACTTAAGAACTATGAAAATCTAAGATTAGTTTAGATAACTTTCTTAGTATATGGTTTCATATAGATGGATTTATGTTGAAGCGCGGATTTTAAAAGGCTAGTGAATTAGTTATGACTTATTATTTTGTCAACTTTAAGTTTCGGTACTGATTAGAACGTCTGCTTTCAGATGGCACCAAATAGGAGAGGATGAACTCAAGGAAGAGGTAGACAAGCGAATGCTGACGAGCCGGTGGTAAATCACCCAGAGCGTTCGGCTGTGGAAGAATTCAAGAAGGAAAGGCCACCAACCTTTGATGGAATGGGTGAGCTCGCTGATGCTGAAAAATGAATTAGGGCAATTGAAAAGATTTTTGACTATGTTGGATGCACCGATGAGGAAAAGTTAACTTGTGTTATCTACCAACTAGTAGAGGAAGCCAATTATTGGTGGCAATCTGTGAAGCGCACCTTGACTGTGGAACAATGGGAAAACTTCACTTGGGACATGTTCAAGAATGAACTATTTGAAAAGTACATCCCTGGCTGCTATCGCCAGAATAAGCAGAATGAGTTCTGGAACCTCAAGCAGAGGAAGATGACTGTGATGGAATATGATCGGGCCTTCGCCCAACTTTCCCGCTATGCTCCACATCTGGTGGATACCGATGCATCTAAGGCATTGAAGTTCAAAAATGGCTTGCGCCATGAGATTTCTGTTTCCCTTGCTAGTCAAGGCCCGTTGACTTATGCTCAGACGCTGAGCAGGGCTATGACTATAGAGTCTCTGCTTCCTCAAGAAAGGAACCCTGCTCAAGCTCCATCGCAGAATGATGGAAAGGGGAAGAGGAAATGGGAAGACCGGAGCGGAGGAAGCTCTGGCAAGGAGAAGAGGCCTTGGATGGGAAATCAGAATCTGAACATGCAGCAACGTCAACCACAACAACCACGACCTCTACAGCAAGTTCCAGCTGGGAACAGGCTGATGTGCCCTAAGTGTCAGAAGCCTCATTATGGGGAATGCAGAAAAGGAACCAACGTGTGCTTCAAGTGCTGACAGGCTGGACACTTTGCTAAGGCGTGCCCTAACTTGGGAAGGACTGAAGGAGCACTCCAACTGCAGCAGCAGAACCAGAGAATCAGTTTAGACTGGATCAAGGACCGGCAGGTAACCGTGGACTGCCGCCACAAGCCAGAGCCTATGCTTTGAACCAGCAGCAGGCGGCCCAAGCTCAAGGGAACCTAGCAGGTATGATTAAATTGAGTAATCATCCTATACTGGCTTTGTTTGATACTGGAGCTTCACACTCGTTTATCTCTACTCATGCATGCATGGAATTAGACATAGAAACGAAACAGACTGAGCATGCCCTTAAGATAAGTATCCCCTCAGGAAAGACGATGATTTCTAGGAAAGTATGCCTAAAGCAAGAGCTTAGAATCGAAAATCATTCTTTTAGTATAGATCTCTACGTCATCAATATGCGCGACTTCGATGTCATTTTGGGAATGGATTGGATGCAAGCGAACGGCGTGACGATCGATTGCAAGGAGCGAGAAGTCATGTTTCAAATCGTTGATGGAAGCAAGGTGTGTTTCCAAGGAAAAAGAATGGGTGCAAGCGTACCTGTCATCTCAGCATTCAAGGCGGCGAAGATGATTAGGAAAGGAAGTTGTCAAGCTTTTCTTGTGAGTTTGACGAAGGATCCAGAAAAAGGAGTGGAGCTAAGAGATGTTCCAATAGTGTGTGAATACCCAGATGTATTCCCAGATGATTTACCAGGTTTACCTCCAAACAGGCAACTGGAATTCAACATTGACTTGGAGCCAGGAGCAGCCCCAGTGTCAAAAACACCCTATCGGATGGCGCCTAAGGAATTGCAAGAGTTGAAGATTCAGCTGCAAGAGCTTTTGGATTTAGGGTTTATACAACCTAGTGTATCTCCTTGGGGAGCGCCGGTGTTATTCGTCAAGAAGAAAGACGACACACTAAGAATGTGTATCGATTATAGAGAACTCAATAAGCCCACAATCAAGAATAGATATCCTCTTCCGAGGATAGATGATTTGTTCGACCAGCTGAAAGGAGCAAGTGTGTTCTCTAAGATCGATTTGAGATCCGGATACCATCAATTGAAGATGAAGAAGGAGGATGTCCCTAAGACGGCCTTTAGAACACGCTACGGACATTATGAGTTTACAGTGATGCCATTTGGGCTAACAAATGCCCCAGCGGTCTTTATGGATTTGATGAATCGAGTGTTTCATCAGTATCTGGATAGTTTTGTCCTAGTGTTCATTGATGACATTCTCATATACTCCAAGAGTGGAGAACAACACGAGGAACATCTACGCATTGTATTAGAGACATTGCGGATGGAAAAGTTGTACGCCAAATTCAGCAAGTGTGAATTTTGGTTAAGGGAAGTGATGTTCCTCGGACACATTGTGTCAGCCGAGGGAATCAAAGTTGACCCTGCAAAGGTGGAAGCGGTCAAGGAATGGAAAACTCCAACCAACGCCCACAAAATCAGGAGTTTCTTGGGATTGGCAGGCTACTATAGACATTTCATCGAAGGATTTTCCAAGCTTGCAAGACCAATGACTCAACTCTTAAGAAAAGAGATCAAGTACGCATGGTCAGAGGAATGTGAAAGGAGTTTTCAAGAGCTCAAATCAAGGTTGACTACTGCTCCTGTGTTAGCAGTACCTGAAGAGAATGAAGGATTTGTTGTTTATACAGATGCCTCGAAATTAGGATTAGGTTGCGTGTTGATGCAGAATCGCAAGGTGATAGCATATGCATCGCGTCAACTGAAGCCTCATGAGCTCAATTATCCTACTCACGACTTGGAATTGGCTACAGTCGTGCATGCACTAAAGATATGGAGACACTATCTCTACGGAGTTAAGTGTGAGATCTTTACTGATCACAAGAGTTTGAAATATTTTTTCGAACAGAAGGATTTGAACATGAGACAGAGGAGATGGCTAGAATTGGTAAAGGATTACGATTGCACCATTAGCTATCACCCAGGAAAGGCCAATGTGGTAGCCGATGCCCTAAGCAGGAAGGCTAGAGCTAAGCTAGGATATTTTCTTACTCGAGAAGACAAGCTTATCCACGAGTTTGCGAAACTCAAACTAGAAGTGGTTCATCCACCTGACTCAGTAAGAGGTTGTGTTGCAGCCCTAGTTGCTGAACCTGAACTGAGAGAAAGAATTGTGAGGGCACAAAGAGGGGACGGATTTCTTGAGAAAATGCGTCTTCTGGCAAGGTCAGAAGAACCTAAGGGATTCTCTGAGGCTAAAGATAACGCGTTGATGATGAACGGAAGGTTGTGTGTGCCCCACATCGAGGAGTTGAAAAATGAGATCATGAGTGAAGCTCACGATACTCCTTATACAGCCCATCCAGGAAGTACGAAGATGTATAGGGATCTGAAAAATATTTTCTGGTGGAAGGGAATGAAGAGAGATGTAGCATCGTTTGTGGAGCGATGTTTAGCTTGCCAGCAAGTTAAAGTTGTACACCAGAGACCCTATGGAATGTTGCAACCACTTCCAATTCCAGAGTGGAAGTGGGAACACATCAACATAGACTTTGTAGTGAACCTACCAAAGTCGGTACAGAAGAACACGGCCATTTGGGTCATTGTTGATAGGTTAAGTAAGTCAGCGCACTTCTTGCCTATTCAAATGACTTTCAGTCTAGAGAGACCTTCAAAGTTGTATGTCAAGGAGATCATACGTCTTCACGGTGTGCCAGTTTCAATCACGTCAGACCGTGACACCAGGTTCACGTCTCGTTTTTGGAAAAGCCTACAAGAATGCATGGGCACTCAGCTGAATTTCAGCACAGCTTTCCACCCACAGACTGACGGACAGTCAGAAAGAACGATCCAGATTCTTGAGGATATGTTAAGAGCGATAGTCGCTGATAAAGGTGGAAATTGGGAGGATTTATTGCCTCTTGTTGAGTTTGCCTATAACAATAGTTATCAGGCGACAATTGGAATGGCTCCATATGAAGCTCTATATGGAAAGAAATGCAGATCGCCACTTTACTGGGATGAAGTGGGTGAAAGAAGGCTTTTAGGACCAGATTTGGTACAACAGATGGTCGAAAATGTCGACGAGATAAAACAGAGGATAAAGGAAGCTCAAGATAGACAGAAATCGTACGCCGATAAGCGTAGGTCCGATTTAGTGTTTAATATTGGGGAAAGAGTTTTCCTCAAGGTATCTCCTACTAAAGGAGTGATACGTTTTGGCAAGGGGGGAAAGTTACGACCCCGTTATATACGTCCTTTTGAGATTTTAGAAAGGATAGGCACTGTTGCCTATAGGTTGGCTTTGCCACCTAGCATTGGAGATGTGCACAATGTGTTTCATGTCTCACAATTAAGAAAATATGTGTTCGATCCGAAACATGTTATCAAGTACGATGAAGTGGTCCTTGCTCAGGATCTCAGTTATGAAGAAAAGCCCATAAGGATTCTCGATAGGAAAGTTAAGGTTTTACGAAATAGCGAAGTTGTCAGCGTAAAGGTTTTATGGAATCATCATGGTCAAGAAGAAGCTACGTGGGAACTCGAGGAAAAGATGAAAGAACTATACCCAGAATTAGAGTACCCAGACGCATGAATTTCGAGGACGAAATTCTTTTTAAGGAGGGGAGGATGTAATACCCCGACCTTTTCATAAATAGAAAATGCGTAAAAATTTGAAACTTTGTGTAACTTTGTTTCGATCGTTAATGAATAAAAGGGTTATTGTTGTTCTACTTATATGAAATTGCATTTCACTTTGCAATTTAGAAAATAGATATAAATTTATATTTATATCTCGTAATTTTTATTGCGAAATAACAAACTAAAATATTATATACCTGTATAATATTTCTAAATGTATTAATCAGAGAATACTTAATTAAATTCCAAATTCGATTAATGTTGGGCCAAGAACGATATTATCGAATAAAATATAAAATTGGGTCAAGCCCATTACAATGTATCACAAGCTAACCTGTAGCCCAAAAACCATGGCCAAGTTAAATTACAAAAGAAAATACAATAATAAATAACAATACATCACTCACCACCAAAGCCATATCCCCACCAAATCTATTATCCAAACTACTGTACTATGAATCATCTGCCGCCTACATAAGGAGATAGAAGATTTCAGCAAATCTAATAAGTACACCAATCCCTACATGATCCCTACAAGCCTCGAACTTCATCATGATGTACAGTAGTAGGCATGACTTCTTCACCACATTTTCAACACATCACATCCGATTTACCATCCTTATATCACCTTTCTTCACTTCATTCTCTGCACCAATCAAACACCAAACTCTCTAAAGAAACAATGCAGAAGATTTAAGAAAAAGGAGCAGAAGAGAAGAAGGAGAAGAAGAATAAGGAGTTGCAGCCTTACATCCTCTCAAACCTACAATCATCGCCACCATTCCAAGTTTATTAAGGGTAAGCATTTTCCAGCCCCACTTCTTTTCATGCTTTAAAGAGGAACAATGAAACACATCAAAACTACAAGCATGAAAACTGAAATCCTAGGCTAATGCACAATAACAAAAACTATATGCTATGCTCTTAGTATGAATGAAACAATTAACCTGGCTTCTAAAGCTTGAATAACAACCAAAACATGAAGTTAAAATCCTACCACTACTAGCATCAACTACTACTACGTGTATATATATAAATGTTCATTCGTATGCTTTTCAAAAAGGGGGCTGAAAACGGGAAGACAAGGAACACCAAATCCAAACTCACGTTCCCGGTATAACAACTACTTAAGCACTTAAGTTTATTACCAAATGAAACTCATAACAAGAATCTAGAATAGTGAACACTTATGGATTCATTAACCAAAAGAAATCAGTAAAGAAAGGACGAGGGTGAGAAGTGAAAGGGAAGGTGAGAAACTTAACTCTTGGGAGAGCTGGACTCGTCCCCCATTGCTGCGAGCGTGGCCGGAATTCCAGCGACGATGAAGAAGACTCGACGATGGTGAGACGCAGCGGCGGCGTGATGCCTGTTGATGAAGAAGAAGGTTGTTGCAGCAACGGTGGTGACGTAGCGAGCGACGCTGCAGCAGTCATGACAGCGGCGCTGGAGATGGGAATGTCGCGTCGGCATCAGACCTGAGGCGGAGGGCCAGCGGCGGTGACACGAACACGGCGACGCTGCAGACTTCATGTAGGGAAGGCCGGAGATGGAGACTACCACCAGAGGCGAGCGGCGATGTTTAGCTGCGAGTAGAAGAAGGACGGTGACGAAGCAATCAACGGCGGTGTTGTGCGGTTGGAGCAGCGGCGGCGGCATTTTCAGCAAGGCAGCGACGGTGGCGATCATTTTCCAGTGAGAGGAAACAACGGAGAGATGGCGACCGCGTTCCATCGACGAGAGAATGAAAGTGATCGACGTCTGAATTTGGGGGCTTCGTTTAGGGTTTTCAGATTTGGGATTGTTGTTAAGGAAGAGAGAAAGCCACCGACGGCGGCAATGCTAACGGCGGCGGGAGATGAACTTTGTCGGGGTTCTTGCGAAGAAGAAAGAAGACGGGGAAGTAGGAGACGAGAGAGAGAGAAAGAGAGAGAGCGTTGTGGGCGTGTGTGTGTGTGTGCGTATGTGTTGTAGAAGGAGAAATGGGTAACTAAAATGGGTTTGAGTGTTGGGCTGGACTATGGTTCTTCTCAGTTGGGCCTTGGAATATTTTAATCGGGCCTTAAATAATTCAGCTTTGGACTGGGTTAACAATGCAGATTGGACTCGGTAATAATTAAATCCGGGCTTGAGGTTTTTAATCAAGAATGGATTAAGATTAATTAAGGATTAATTAATTACTAAGCTCTAATTAGTCCAAAAACATATTCCGGAATTTATCCTAATTTCGGATTAAATAATTTAACGAATATTTGAACCCAATTAATTATTTAATTGAACTCACTTAATAATAAGGAAATGATTATTCTTTTAATAAAAAGATTTAAATGATTCAATCAAATCTGTTATCCCTAATGGATTTATAATCAAGAAAAATAGAAGGCGAATATATTTTCCTTAGATTTATATTAAGAATTTTAGAATTCTTATTATATCGTTATGAATAGGCGCGGTTCGACGAGGACATTAATTTAGACGTTGTCTATCAAGACCGGCCATTCTTCTACGCTACAAGAGGTGGGCTTATTTTTCCAAAGTAAATGAGTTATGTATGCTCAAGGTTTTAATGATGAAAAACTGGTTATCCATGAAAATATTTAATGTGCGCTCTACATGTTTAATGCTCTGAAGTAATCGATCGAGATTCATCGCTTAGCCTTATAAACTAGCCTTGAATCGTGTACACTCCCCTGGTAGTTATGTGATTGGTTGATCTCTCTCACATACTATTTCAATGGAATTCTTGAGTTTCGACTCGGAATTCACCAGCTCAAATAGACTCTCCGGTTTTGACCCGAAGTCTGGATATATGGATTCGTCGGTGGCTAGAGGTCCGGAATCACAGTAAGAGTAACTGTAGAGTGCGACATGAAGCAGCTGCAAGTAAAATTGATTTAGCATGCTTAGTTGATCTTTGTTTTCCAAAACCTCTAATGCATGCCTATGATATGGATAAACTGCTATGTTTCCAAGCTTTCGATAAAATGCGCAGCCCACTGAGTACATTAGTACTCAGCCCAAAATATTTAAAATGTTTTCAGGTTGATGCAGTGGTGGCGACGGTGCGGAGTTGAGGCTAGAAAATCTCTTTTTGATTAAGCTTCCGCAAAATGTATTCTCGTTTTGAAACTTGAATTACTGCACTCTGAACTTGTTATTATCTAATCTCGAGATCTTGAACTCGACTATATCTATTGAATGATGGACTTATGTTGATTCGTTGAGCCATCGAATCCTATGCGATCCTAGTAATGATATGTTGTTATGTTGGGTGTATTGCCGTTGTATTTATTCTGGCTTATTCCCTTTGCAAAAGAGATACTGCCCAAATTTTCGGGAAGTATCAATCGATAATTGAAATGAATTGAATCCCATTTCTATCCCCTCTTCTTTATTCCAACCCCTAGTCACACCCTTGGCGCGTGCGCCTTCCCTCGGGAATTGAGGTGTGACATATTTACTTTGAATTATTATATTTATGTACTTAAATTAATGTGATTTTATTTTTAGCATTGTGATTGTAGTTTAAGTTGTGTAATTTAAATTTTAGTAATATGATTTGAATTTGAGTAATGTAATCTTAGTATGAGCATTGAATTTTAATTTAATTAAAATTATTTTAAATGATAGTAATATAATATGAAATTTATTGTTAAAGTATTTTAAGTAAATAATATCTAATATAATAATGTAAATAAATTTTATTGAAAACATATAATTATGAGAATATTTAAAATGATTGAATATTATAATGGGACCCACAAAAAGTTAGAAACTGAGTTATTGTTGGAGGAGATGAAAGAGAAAAAAATAGTTGAGTTCCAAAGCTGATGTGTCATTTTGGAAACTGGAATTCTAAGTTCATCGTTGGAGGCACTCTAAGGTTGGAGTAGGGATGGCAATGGGTCGGGTTTTTGCGGGTACCCGCCCTACCCAAACCCTAATAGGACGAGTTTGGGTAAAACTAAACGGGTTTGAGACGAGTTTGAGTAATAAAATTGATACCCGCAATGGGTTTGAGTTGGGTATGGGTAGATAGGTTCGGGTTCCCACTACCCAAACCCATATATATGTATAATTGTGTGTGAGAATTAAAATATTAATGACTATTCGTAATTCTATATTTTTTTTATATATCAAAATTAATATTTTATTGGTATTTATTGAGATTTATTTTATAGTTCATATTTATAATAAGATTTGCATGTTTAAATAATAGTTTTGACTTTCGATTGGTATATATATATAGTTATAATTTTTGTTATATAAAATTTTAAAGAACTATTTATATTAATGTTGTAGAGTTCGGGTTTTATTGGGTAATTAGTGGGTATTGCCCGATGGGTTTGTGGCGGGTACGGGTATCAATATCAAATTTTAAACGAGTTTGGGACGGGTATGGGTACAAAAAATTTTAACGGGTTTGGATTTGAGAAAGACTAAATGGGTGGGTACCCGACCTATTGTCATCCCTAGGTTGGAGCACTCTAAGACCATCTTTATCCATGACACCCAAAATGGATCGTCCACTAGCGACAAGGGAGAAAGAAATTAAAAAAAAAGTAAAAATGGGATTAATGCTCACAACCGGTGCTTTGAACAACCTCCATGCCAACTTGGGTTGTCCAATAATATATTGCCACTTGTCATTCTTTTATTAGTTGTGATAATTTTGTAGAGATTAGTTTTATTTCTATGATCTTGTAGATAAATTCGTATTAAAAAAAAATATATACTAAAATTTGTCATTTCAAATTCTCTATATATAGAGTCCCATTTTCATACATTTCGAATTACAAAAATATTTCATTTTTTCTCCTCTTATTCATTTCGAATCACAAAAATAATAGGGCACATCTTCGAAATAGAGAAGCTTATAAAGTTCTTAGAGACGATTTGATTTGAGCATATTTTGCAAAAATTCGGCTCTGAAGATAGTTACTAACGTAGTTTGCTTCTATTAATTGTAATTTGTATTGATTTTTATATTGTTCTACTTCGTATTTTGTCACTTGTAATTTTTATTATCTTATTCAATTTGTGGCTTTTGAAAGTACGACTATTTTTTGTTAATTATATATATATATATATGTATATGTAGTTTTAGTATTTACTATATTTTAGATTGGGTTGGGTTATTGATAAAGTGTAGAAGTTGTAAAATTGGATTGAGTTGTAATTTGTATAGATGAAAGAGAGAGAAATTGATATTTTATTTGTAGGTTGGGTTGTGGATAAAAGACGGTCTAAGGTTTATTAATAGTACAACCAAAAACTGAACAAAGAAAAGAAAAGGCTGGAACTTGGAATTATGTATTTTTCCACCAATAATTGAGATTGGGAAAAAAAAAACTAAAAAAGAAATAAATGAACGAATAAAATAAAATAAATAACTTTCCCAAAAGTAGACTCGCTTTCAGCGGCCTTTCTCAGATTCTCTGTCCTCTCTCTTCACTTCACTGCACTTCTCTTTATAATTATAAATTTAATTATAAATATAATAATTATATATTTTCTCTCCTCTTTTGATAAGACCGGACGCCCTCCCTCCTCTTGGAATCTGAAACCCTCAAAAAAACAAATTACACCCCTTGATTTTAATTTCAGGTATATTTTTCGATTAGCTTCAATTGTTTCGTATGAATTTTGCTAAATACCGGAGTTTCTCACGGTTTACGTAGATTTAATCCCGCGCATACCAATATAGACACAGTTGGTTCTTGCTCAGATCGTTGAGGTTTTTGCCAGTAATCCTTTTCTATCTAGTATTTCTGCCCCTACTGTGATTTTGACTGTTCTTTGACCATCGATTTTTGGAGTACTGTGTAGTTGTATCGGATTCATGTTCGTTTGCATCCAATCGGACTTGCCGCAGCTTCAATCATTTGGGTGGGGATATAATTTGATTTAGGGCTGGGTCAATTTTGAATGGTTGATGTATTGCATTCAATGCCCAATTTTTTAGTGCATGGTGTGTCTGAGACTGGGCTTCACTTCAGTCTCTGTTGTGTGCCGTGTTTTTTCATTGTTTCCTTGTTGTGGCTAGTTCTTTGGTATCGATTCCAGAGCATATATGATCATTGACTAAGCTGCAGAGAGGAAATTATTGTTGATTGATGCAGTAGTCGTTATCGGGGTTGTGTCATTACCTGCTTTAACTAAGAAGCTTGCATCTTTTATTCCTAGGCTCATCTAGATTACTTGGGCTTATCTGTGTGTACACTTTCACCTTGAGCAATGATGCATTCTTACTAAAAATGTTTGCTTAAAGGATTTCAAGATTAGTTGTCTGGCTTCGTTTTATCATATTTAATGTACTCTTAAATTTATTCTTAATTTAAAAAGTTGCTTATTTCTTGAAAATCCTTTATCTGTGAATTTAAGCTTTTGAATTCATCAAATTGGAGAAGTAGCATGATTACCCGTCTCTTGAGTTTTGTATTATTTATCCCATAAGTTAATAGCATTTGCGTCTTATATTGGGAAATTTTCTATCATGTAAGGGAACTGAACATAGACCATCGAGAGAGATCAATTGTGAGAAAGAGTCATGTTTGCACGGGCATTATAGAAGCTCAGTTTCTATCAGTTCTCTTACACTAGCACATGCTGTGGTCATCTATGATACATGGATCTGATTGTGTACATTTTTGGATGTCTGTTTCCATTTCCCAAACAAAAAATGGTTAAAGACAATATCTAAGATGCTCACTATATGATTCTTTCAAGAAATTATGATTTTTGTAGAATTACATGGGTCACCTGTTCTGTGTTGATTTTACTATTGGACTTTATATTTTGCTTCTCTTTTTGTTTCTTTATTATTTTATCTTGCTTTTAATTACTCGGTCGGTCTTCTTTAAAGTTGTAGTGTTTTTTCAGTCGTTTGTACTTTGACATTAAACAGACATGCAAATCTGAACTTTCGTTATAGAGAATAAGTGAATTTGCGTTTTAATTGTACTGCCATTGACATTCACTCTTATTGCGTTTGGTATGTACACTTTGAAGTTCTGTCGTTCGTATCTTCTATCTGTTGATGAAAGTCATTTATGTTCTCTCCATGCTCTTTAAAGAAGACAACTTGCCTTTGGTCTATTTGTTCTCTTTATTGTCTATTTACTGTTAGTGTTACTCTCTTTTTTGTTAGCAAATCTGTTGTTATGTTCTGCACTCAAGCATTTACATTTAATATTCCGTAAATGAGCTTTTGGTTCAGGAGTTATTTGTCATTTATTGATTGATGGTTAAGTTTGTATTGCTTGGATTATAAAATGCTTGAGCAAAAAACTGCCTGATATCTAATACTCAAAGTACTCTGTACATTTCTGCTCGGAAGATTACCCTTTTGTTTCTTATACTGTCTCTGTATTTCCTAGTTTCTTAAATAACATGTTTCCTGCAATATACCTCTAGGCGCCATGATTAGGTTGTTCAAAGTAAAGGAAAAACAGAGAGAACTTGCAGAAAGTGCTAATGGGAAGCCTCCAGTGAAGAAACAAAGTGCTGGAGAACTACGTCTTCAAAAAGGTTACTTCTAATTTACTGATGAAGGGTTAGAGATTCTTTTTCAATATACAATTAAACACATGGCTGTCTCTTCTTTCTTTCTGGTTTCTTCTCTTTTTTGTTTAGTTCCTTAATCTGTCTATAAAGTTATGTGGTTAAGACTGATTTCACATTTATTCTTTAGGTATCTCATCTTCAGATAACTTTTTTCTTCTTGATGCCATGGGATACAAGCTTTGCACTCTTCTGCTTCTCAATGCGTACCGAACCTTCATTAATTTTTCTAACCATGGCATACTGTAATTGCAACATTGAAACAAGTCTAACCATTTCATTCCTAATTTTGTCTCCATAAATACATTCCTTGGCCCTGGGCTATTTTTAGTTCTCTATTTTCTAATGGCAAACCAGTTAGCTACTAACCTTTGCATTGTGTGATAGAAAAGAATGTTCTGACTGCGACTTATTTCTTGCCTTGCTGCTGTCTTGTAATGCGTACCTATGATATCTGTCTTTTTGGATAAAGCTGTAATGTTTTGACTACACGGTAACTGATATTATCCTTTAGAATGAATTGTAGCACTTTGTGCTTATAAAAAGTCTGTTCTTCAGTGCTCCTGGAATCAGAGTCTGTTAGAGGTATACATAGTTAAAGCTAGATGCCTAATCATGAATGCATCTCTGTTGAGTTCATCCCAACCAGTTGTATAAAGTTACATCTGGTACATCATTCCCAATACTAATGTCACTGAAACTTAGTCTGCTAGATCCTGATGTCCTTGTGTAATCAACACGCTCATGCTTCCACCTCTCCCTCCCTGAAATGCACATACAATAACATGCACGTGTGTGCACGGGGACTGGCACTTTTATGTTGACACTACAGCATTTGTAGATTATCTGTTTGGTCCTTGTATCATATCTACTTGGAACTGGTAGTGAACTGCAAATTTTGGTCTGTCATCATGAGACATGGAAGGATTAATGGGTGCATGGATAGCCTGAAGCTATATAGACTCTATTTAGCAATTTGTATTTGATGTAATTGTTGTAGGGCTTGTCTATGTAGTTATAATATAGAAGCTTCATAAGTGCGCGTGTGCATGTGTATTTACATATAGCTGATCGATTGGCAGGAGTAGTTTTCTTTCAATTTCTTCAGCACAGAAAGCTGGGCTGGTTGTCAAACCTGAAGAGAATCAGTAATTGATAGTATTATTTTGTTCTAGGACTAGGAGAAGTATATTATTGTGCTGCTGTATTTGTCAATTAGTATTTATGGCTGGAACAATTCCTTTGTCTCTAGTACCAAACACATGTATGCAAAAGAATGAAAATATGCAGTGATGTTTTTCTTTCAATCGCCAGTGCATAAGTCTATCACCAATTTATGCTGCGGCGCCAATGTCTCCTAGGCATGCTTCTCCTGTTGATATTTTGTAGAGCTTTCCGATTCCCTAAGTTCTGTCCTTACTACAATTCGGATCGAAGTCCAAGATCATACTTTTAAGTATGCCATTCAATCAAATATTATGGTATAGTAGGCACCATCACGCAGGGTACCTCTTATAGTATCAATATTATTTGTATATCCAAATCTTCTTCATGGCCTGCTGCTCCAGTATATTCTCTGGTTCTTTAATATATTTACTTTTGGCTTTTTAATCCCTTTTAATTTCTTTATAAAGTAGTCTTCACTCTTTTTAACACTCTCTATGCAGATATTACTGAACTAAATCTGCCTAAAACCTGTAGCATCTCATTCCCTAATGGGAAGGATGAGCTCATGAACTTTGAAGTTACCATTCGCCCTGATGAAGGGTATTATATGTAAGTACTTAGCTTAGGTGTTTTTGTTAATTGTAAGCTCGGGTGGTAGTTTTGTATTCTTCTAATTCTTCTCATGTTCCCTGTGTTTAGGAGTGGAACATTTGTTTTCTCATTCCAAATTTCACCAATCTATCCTCACGAGGCACCAAAGGTGAAATGCAAGACCAAGGTAATAAAATCCCAGTAGTTCTAGAGTTATATTTATATTAAATTTGAATCTTGATTGTCCATTATTGGAAATGTCGCAGGTCTACCATCCCAATATCGACTTAGACGGAAATGTCTGTCTAAACATTCTTCGAGAAGACTGGAAACCTGTTCTGAACATAAACACCATCATTTATGGGCTCTATCACCTTTTCACGGTATGAAAATATCAAAATTTGTACGACACACACTTGCTCAATATTGTTGTAGCTTTATGTTCTCTTACGAGATCTGCATACAGGAACCGAATCACGAAGATCCACTGAATCACGAAGCTGCTGGTGTGTTGAGAGACAACCCGAAAATGTTTGAGTCTAATGTTAGGAGAGCGATGTCTGGTGGGTACGTTGGGCAAACGTTCTTCCCTCGCTGCATATAGAGTATGTGAAGCTGTTGCACCAGTTTACCAATTCTATAGCTGGAATTGGGGCTGTATGTGAGGGTCGAAACTGTACATTTTGGACGCCGGTCTAAATCTGTAGTCTTTCTGCTACAAATTGGAAGCTCGTTCAAATTTCTCCACTGAAATTCATGTATCTAAGAAGCAGAAAGATGTTTGTATGCTACCAAAACTTTGTCCTCCTTTATGTTGGCTATTCGTTATGCACCATATGAAAGATTAAAACCTTTGTTTGGAAAAGTCGACTTGTTCTGCGTTTCAGTTGGTGCAGTAAACTTACGTGAACACAGTTTATGTTCATTATGTTAATGCTTTAAGTCGATCTACACCTATAAGCTTTCTTTAATTTTCGTTTCACATAAAAAACTACGAAAGTTTTGTAGCAGAATCAAAAGACACTATCGCCTTCAAGATTTTAAAGGCTAAATACTTCCCCAAAACAGAGTTAGAGAAGGCAAAACTTGGCTACAAACCAAGTTGCTTGTGGAGAAGTGTTATCCAATCTAAAGAAATATTTGAAGAATGGGGTAGCTTGCTGCGTTGGAAATGGGACTGATTCGAAGGATATATAGCGAGGTTGAGTCGAGCGAATTCGAAAATACTCTTAATCCAAGAGATCAAGAAGCTAGCTGCTAATTTTAATATGATTAGATTTACACATATCAGTAGCAAGTAGCAGTAGAGATTTGAACCTCGTAGCTCATCAAGTGGCCATCGAATGGCTAGGGGCCCTGTGGGTTTTTATTTATTGTAATATATGGTCCCTCACCACTTGGTTCAATATGTGTAACCTGCTCTTTTGCTTATGAAATGAATTTTTCATTCTCAAAAAAAAAAAAAAAAAAAAAAAAGAATAAAGGAGACAATTAATGCTGAAAATAAAAGTATATTTTTATTTTTAATAGCATTAATTAGCCATGCCATCTTTTTTCGTTGCTATATTCAATTTTATTTGGTGACGTAGGAAATTTGAAAAAATTGAATGTATACGATTATTATGAAACTTTCATAGTTTATGAGAAAAACGAGAGAAAATTTGATTTTTTTTTGGTTGTTGTTGTTGAAAGTATATGGTTATTACGAAAATTTCATAGTTTATAGGAAAAACGAGAACATAAAGAAAATTTATGGTTTTAAATGGAATTAATCTTTATTTTAATAAAATTTTCGTGGTAGTTAATTAACCAAAGTACGATGAATTTTCGTTGATATGTGGTAAATATAAGACGACAATCTATACACACAATATAATACTATTTCATATCTACTTTACCATAAATGTTCTCCTACTAATGGTGAATACACTTAACATGATTACGATTGATGGGTAGTACCACATCAATTATGTTTGTATTTGAGGAAATACCTCAATCTACCTAATATCATATAAGGAATACAAATTTTATCATAAATATAAGAATAGTCAAATTATACCCATATTTTTAAATATGAGACAAAAATACCCTCAGGTACACTCTCTCTCCTCTCTCTTTTTCTCTCACCTCCCATGTTTTTGCATTCATTTTCTGCAATATGCTTCTCTACTCTCTCTCTTTCTCTCACCTCTCCGGCTCTCCCCTTTCTCTTAGCAATTTACACCTAGTTGGCAAGTTTAGTCTGTGTTTGCCACAGGGTTGGCAAGTTTTCACAGATCTTGCAATTATTTTTAAAGTTATGTTCATTACAACCAACTAGCTGTTAAGATTTTCACAATCACACCAAATACTGCCATCTTTTGGTAAGCAATTCAATCAATAACTAAATGTGAATTACATATATTCTAAACATAAACAAGTCAATACTCACATATTGACAAATTATTGTTCTGAGCAAAAATATTATTTGATTGTTTATCAGTCAAACTACCACAACAAACCAACAAACTAATTATTACCAAACAATAAATGACAATTCTTGGCACGAGCCTAGTAAATTTCGACAGTTCTTGCCAACTAGTTAACAAGTTATGTTCGTCATTGCGAACTAATTGGCAAGATTTCACGACGACAACAAATATTACATTTTTCTGGAAAGCAAAATAAAAAATAAATCACATATTTCCACAACCACAGACTGTTCACGTTGCTGATTGGTTCTTCAACAGACTGGCCTGCATATATGGATTTCTCGACGGAGAAATCTTCTCCTTTATCCCGCGACTGCTCTGGCTTGTCGCTCGTCTTGGCAAAATATTTCACAACCACACCAAAGATTATCAACTTCTGGTAAGAAAATTTAAAGCCAATCAATAAGTGTGAAACTAACATATACAAAGACCATGAAAACTATTAAATGACAATTTTACCAATGCGTTGGCAAATTTTGTCAATTATTGCCAATAAATTGTTAACTTATACTAGATCTTACCAACTAATTGGCAATATTTCACAACCACACCAAATATTACCAACTTCAGCATACGAACGAATAATTTAAACAAATGCTTGGCTTTGTTTCAGCAGCAGAGCTATAAACCATACCAAATATAAAAATCAAATGACAACAAACAATAAAGGACAACTGATAAGTTTTATAAATTATTTTCAATTAATTACTGAAGTCATTACCAACTTTATGTTCAGTCTTGCCAAGTCATTGGTAATTTTTCACAAGCACATCAAATATTACCATTACTTGGTAAGTAAAACAAACTCCAATCAATGAATATTTAACATTTTGTTGTCAACGAGTTGATAAGATTTGTCAATTCTTTTCACATGATACACTAGAATTATCAATTATTATCAACTAACTGATAAGATTTGACAATCAAATCATACCATTGTTTGTTAAGATCTTCAATTATTTTTCAGCAGTATAACACCAAACAAGTCCAAAAGTATCTTCATTTTAAAAAAACTATTGATTCTAACCAAATTATTGTCAAGAACTGACATGCAACTCAAATCTTACAATTGTTTAGTAATATTTTACCTAATCCTTAGCTAAAAAAATTATTTTTCATCTGTGTATATGTAAGAATTCACTTGAAACTGAAATTAAATCAACAATTGCAAGATTTTTTGAAAACCCCAACTTCTTACCAAACACGGAGTTCACAGACATTCTAAATATTACTATTTATATGGTAATATAAACAAGAACATAATTGTTAACACACAAGAACAAAGCAAACAATAAATAAGGAATAAAGTAAGCTCTTGTCATCTAGTTGTCAAATACTTGAGTTTATAATTCATATCTTATCAATTATTTATTTGGCAAGATCTTCTCAAACAACGAGCAAAAATAATCATCTTAACCCTTTAATGAACAATTCACCTTAAATTTTCAGAAAAGTAAATGTAAATCCTATCATATGAGTTGACAAGTTTTGACAACTATTCTCAAAGATTACAAACTGCAGGTAATAACTTAAACACTAGGTGACAATATTTCACAATCACACCAAAGTCTTACGAACTCATGGTAAGCAAACTAAACCCGGCAAATAAATGCGAAACTAACACATATTTCCAAGAGGTTGGCAAGTTTTTGTCAATTACTGTCAGTATTTTAACAACAACATCGAATATTACCATTATTTGTTAAGATAAACAATATCCAACCAACGACGGATTATCCCTTTAGCAAAACTTGCAGTTCCTATCTACTAGTTGGCAAGATCTTCATTAATCAATTGCAGAAACAATTATCCTAACCCATACGATGAACAACTAAATGCAATTAGTACAAAACATCCAGATCTTAGCAAAATCATAGCATATTTGTCATTATCATAGATTTTAGCTTTACACAATCTTAACCCTAAATTGAACAATTAATATTATATTTCAGCCCACGGATCAACAAACCCTAAACAAGTTAAAAAATGTTGTTAATTTTCAAAAAACCCTAAAATCTTACCTCCATATCTGTAAATGGGTGGCCGGTTTTCTATAGTTGCTTCGTTTCCTCCAACTCCGGTGATTCTAAATCTTCCAGGGGCTGCTCCGGTTGGACGTATGACTCGGCTCGGCCTCTTTGAATATCGCGGCGCCATAACAACGACGATTGCAGTCGTGGTTGTTTGGAGATGTTGGGGGTTGCAGCGTCAGGTCTCGCTGTGTCGCTGGAGAAGAGAGACAAGAGAGAGAAGACACGAGTTTGTTTCTGAGAGAGAGAGAAACGGGTTTGTTTTTGTGAAGAGAGAGAGAGAGAGAGAGAGAGAAATAGGATAGTGGGGGGTGTTTTAGTCCCACCATGTAAAATATGGGTATAATTTTTTCTGTTACGGGATACTACAATACTTCTAGTATCCCGTAAAAAAAAATTCATTAAAAAATTATTTTAAAACTCATCATCAAAAAGTTTGAAAACGCTTGAAATTATTACTGAAAAAAGTGACTCAATTTGAAAGGGACAGAGGTAGTATAATGTTAAATCTCTCTTAAAAGTTGTATTTATTATCCCCACATAGGTAGAATAATTCTCCTCTCTAAAGACCTATGGTTTAGTTTTTTTAATTAGTAGGGTTAGACTTTTTTTAGTAGAATTTAATTTTTTTTAATTTTTTATTTTTTGTAGTATTTATTTTTATAAGGTATGCCATTTGTACATAAAAAGTGCAATGTTTTGTGACACACAGATTTCTATAAGCTCATTATTTATTAGATAATTAACACAAACCTATTAATAATCAATTTCTTAATTCTAACTCACTAATTAAAGTTTCATAATGTTAATTGTCTAACAAATAACGAGCCTATTGGAATCTGTTACACGAAAAGTGCATCGCACTTTTCGTGGACAGAGGGATATATATAAATAATACAATATTTTTTTTCTTAAATACCAGCAACACGTCAGCCATAAGCACATTAAGTATGTATACGGGGAAATATTCCTCTCTACTTTCGTATTAAAATAATTAAAGATTTTGTTCACATTGAATTGAATCAAGGCACTTTTTATTTTCTAAAATCTTGCTTTTTTTTTTGGCGCCAAGGCCTTTTTTTTGGATTTATTGTCATATTTTAGCAATCACTAGTTGTACTGAAAATCAAATACTTACTACAATACAAATGAATAATGATATAATACTACACCGTTGTACATGGCCTTTCTCACATAGTGAATGATGCTACTAAAGAACTCAAGAACAAGCAAAACACAAATAACTCTGTTTATATCAAAATCACAAATCCATAAATGGTAGATTGTAGGGCATATCTACAATTAAACTGATACTAAACCAATTTACAAACAGATGAAAAAAAAGAAAAAAAAGAAAAAAAATCAATAGCAAGACTGCCCAAACCAGTAACAAAAGAAGAATTCCACAAGCACACTATACAAAAAAAAAATAGCAGTTAGATTAGGAAGACTAACACAGATGAGTAATGAAATTTATGCTTCTTCCTCAGATGGTAGTTGGGATTTCGGAACCTTGTCGAGATGATGTGTGCATTGGTTGTATCTGTAGCAGGTGACGAGATGATCGTTCACTATACCGGAAGCTTGCATAAACGAGTACACGACCGTGGGTCCCACACAACGGAACCCTCTCTGCATCAAATCCTTGCTTATGAGATCTGATTTTGGTGTCTTTGCTGGTACTTGCCTCGCATGCCGGAACCCACTCTTTATCGGTTTGTGGTTCACGAAACGCCAGCAGTAGTTGCTGAAGGACCCAAATTCTTGTTGGATCTACAACAATAGATTGGAAACAGAATTACAAAAAAAAAGAAATGCTCACTTTCACATTATGCAACCAGTTAGGGCTCAATGTGTCTGTACTTTAAGGAAAAGAAAGAGATCATTCATTGGAAGGTGGTTTAAGGATTTATCGAATATCAAGAAATATTCTTATGATAGAAAGATTTATACCAACCTTGAGCAGATGCTTAGCATTGGCAACGATTGCACGGACTTTCGGCTCCGAGAGCAACGGGCCGCCATGAACTCTAACCGAGATCAATCTCTCCTCATCCAGATTTGCAACTGACGTCGGATCAAAGTCATGAAAAACCTTTCTGAAACACAATCCACAAATATTTTTAAAAAAATAATGTGCAAGAATGGTGAAGGAGTTCGTTAACATGGGATTCCACTGATTTCAGGAATATTGATACCTGAAAATCGCTCTCTTGCTAAGAATCAAGGGCCATGAGAGTTCAGCTAACGCTTGCGAAAAAACCAAAAGTTCGAGTAGCTTGTTATCATCTCGAACCGGGACTCCCCATTCCTCATCGTGGAAAGAACCATAGAGTGGTTCTGCAATGCAGGAGAGGACGAAAATGATGAGGGAGCGTAACATTACTCAAATGCATATTCAAATAACACACACAAAGTCATGTTCTGATTTATTTTTACATTTATTCCTTCATTACGTAGATTAGTTTGATGATGCTATGGAATCTTATATTACATTATAATGGAGCTACTTTCTGTAAATACGCAAATCTCTCCTAGAATTTATTAAGCTTCTTTCAAGTTCAAATTTTAGCCTTTTCTTTTCAAAGTGATAGAATTACTACAACTTTTGTCTGTTACTTTTTTACCAAATCTCTAGTCAATTAGTACTTTCTTGCAAGCAAACACAGTATAATTAACATTAACCAAATCCAGAACATTCCATCAAAACTTCAAAAGCCATTTAAGTAATTGTAGCACTACAGAACAGAGATCACATTGCCTAAAAAGGTTTTTTCCATCATCCATGAATACAGTATAGAAGACCAGCTTAAATATCTAGTATAGAAAAAATCTCAGCAAATATTGTATCTTAACTTCAGTAAACTCAAATTAAACAAAAAAAAAAAAAAAAAATCTGAGAAAAATTTCAAAACGTAAGATAAGGCGTACAAAATTCAAAAGAAAATCACCAGAATTCGGCGTAATCCAGTCGCAGCGCTTAAGAGGAAGCGGAACCGCAGGGGAGAGCGACAGAGCTCCAACTCCGTCAGCCACAATCTCCGTCGGTCTAACGGCGCCGTCGCCATTCTTCATCCGTCTCGAGCTCGCAATTTCAGAAGATTTCACAATCGCACCTCTGGACGATGAAGCTGAGGAAGAAGTATCGGAGGAGGTATCTGAGACGTCGCAGCGCACAACAGCGGGGGCGATTGGTTTCGCCGGCGACCGCGCAGCTACTTTCTTAAGTTTCTCCGGTGGCTTCTTCATCATCTCGTTCCTTCGCCACTGTTCTTCGAAAACTCGAACCCGGTTCCCCGTTGGGGCGAGTATGGACCGGGTTTTTTCAGTGGCCGCAGACATAATTCGCCGGTTTGAGTGTGCGATGCAATGCGGAATTAGAGGAGAAGAGGGAGGGTAGAAATGGAAGAGAAATGTTTCGGGAGGAGAAGACAGAAATTTAGGAAGAGAAGAACGGTTTATATATTTTGGGACTGTTTGGATACGGTGACCGGAGGGAGCCGGTGAGTGATGACGTGTCCCCCTTTATTTAAGTTTGAACGTCATCTCGATTTTGGATAAAATTGGATTTTCCCAAACAAGGAATAACAAGGATATACGATTGACAAAAATAAAATTGTAAACTACATGTTTATTCAAAGAACATCATACATTATCTTTATTTTCAATAGTAGTAAGTTATCTATTTGTCTAAGATTAATATTATCTGCATAGGGGGAGTTCACTTAAAAGTAAGTGATAGTTTAATTGAGAGATTAATAAAATTTGAGACAATGTATGAGATGTGATATGATTAGGATATGTTTAAGTGGGATTCATATTTCATATCCAAAGAAAAAATGCAAGTCTAGTGCGGACACTGAAATAAAAACCATTCACTATCCTACTAGATAAATACTCCCTCCATTTTATATATATTGACACCTTTCTTTTTTGCTTTTCTGGCACGCTTTCTACGCTTCTCTATGATGGGTTTTAAAATGGATTTTTGAAGAATTCTTTCTTTTACGGGATACTACGAGTGTCGTAGTATCCCGTAAAAGAAAGAATTCTTCAAAAATCCATTTTAAAACCCATCATCGAGAAGCGTGGAAAGCGTGCCAGAAAAGCAAAAAAGAAAGGTGTCAATATATATGAAATGGAGGGAGTATGCGATTATCTTAGATAAAACTAATCAATTAACCATATTATAAATATTTATTGATACGTGTCTAGAAGAATACATAGACCAAGTGGCCCGTAGATTTTTGGAAGGCGTTGCTATAAAAATAGGAAATACTCTGAAAAAGAAACATAATAAAAAATAAAAAAAGAAAAAAAGGAAAGACCAAAGATGATGAGATATTTGACGGAAAAAAGGAGGAAAGGGTAAAAAGTGGGCGTTGAAGTTGATTTCAGGCTGGGAGTCGCATTCATAATTGGGTAGAGAAATTAGAATTGTTTGGTAGTGAGGAGAGGAACTTAAGTTACCGTTAAGAAAAGAAGTGGGAATGTTAATTGGAAGGCTTACCCCGTCCCACTTCAACAGCTCCGAAAGTGTCCGCCCAACGGCTATCAATATCATCACTTAAGTTTTATTTTTCCTTCGTCTTTTTCTTTATTGAATTATTGACACGTGCCCTTACATATTTCACAGTCACTACCTCCATCTATATACACCTGCCACAATTTTTAGTGAAATGCAAAATATGACAAAGTACAAAGGAAGATACTCCCTCCGTTTACTCCGACTTGACACATTTATATTCAATATGTGAGGTATAAAATATACAAAAGTGTCAAATCGAGATAGTGTGTTATCTTCGGATTTTGAAACCTGGACAACAAAGACAGAGCGAAAAAGAAACAAAACGTTAGCAAAAATAATCCAAAAACTCGACGAAAACTAACTAAAAATCAAACAGAAAATGACACAATTCTAGCCTAAACAGAATCCATCAAAAGTTGAAATGAAAAATTGTGTACCCCATGGGAATTCCTCCTAGGCCTCATTGTCTTCGATCAAAACCCACATCCGAAGTGAGAATTTCTTCTTCGTCGCGTCCAACTTGTCCTAAAAGTCAAGGGCGGCAGGAACTTTAATAGTTTCACATAATCCTCTGTCATCGAAGGCACGGACTCTTTGTCGACCCCAAATTCTTGTTTTATGTAGTCCGTGCGGACAACATCAGTCGTGGTGTCTGAATCTACTCCAAAGAAGAGCCTTTGGTAGATGGAGTTCGGGGGGGGTCGTTTCGTGCTTGTCATAAGGGTTGAATTTTGCTGAGCCGAACCTCAACCCTTTACCCGCGTGCACTCGACCCTCGAAAACTGCAAGCAACATTGTGTCCCCGACTTTGAACCACAATGTTGCAGGGTCAAAGTTTGGCTGGCTAGTATTCCCTCCGTCTCAGTTCAATTGTCCCACTTTCCTTTTTAGCTTGTATCACTTCAATTGTCACACCCCAAATAAGGAAATAATTAGATCACCCTAAATATGATACTAATGGCCCATTTGAAACTAATCCGACCCACTAATTAAAAAGTCCACTATTCTAATCCAAACTAATATCGATTAAATTGACAATATCGATTTTTTCTACATGAAAAAACAATTAAGTAATTTAATTAATTTAATCTATCCAGTTAAAAAAATAAATGAAAACAAAATGAAAAAGAAAGGAGTACAATAGACTACAAACTAAGCATTTTTTAATGAAGTGATTAAAAGCATTGGCCGACCTATATTTATTATACAAATGTCACTCCTTAATTTCCGTGCCCAAAAGCAAATGAGACGTTTGAACTGAGATGGAGGGAGTAATTTTTTTGATCAGGGAAAAAGGAATTATTAATAACAAGAAAAAGTACGGAGTTATACAACCCAGAAAACAAACAAAGACGGGTACAAGAGATACCCAAGAGTAGAAACAAAAACAAACAAGTTCTAATGCTTCCAGATTTGTAGTAGAGAATTACTCATCCATTCCTCAGCTGAACACAACGATCAATTGTATCCAAAGCTTGCTTCCATGCCCAAAATCTACAAATGATCTCCTCTTCAATTCGTTAAAAGTCCCAGCGAGAGTTTTGAAAAAACACCTCGTTTCGCCATTTCCATATTACCCAAACAACGCAAATCCACAATCCTCCAAGTTTCTTTCGTGCCTTTTTCCCGTCTCCTAGATTTGAGAATTGCCAAAAATGCTCATTAGCCTTCGTTGGGGCTATCCAAATGTAATATCTCATATTTTCTTATTAGATATAATTAATTAAAATAAGTCTTATATATGAATTTAGAAATTTTTCCGATTTTCTTGAGGGAATTGAATAAGATGATATACTATAATAATAATAATAATAATAATAATAATAATAATAATAATAATAATAATAATAATAATATTTTGTAGTAGTTTACGTATAAGTGCATAACAAATGCAACTAGTATAATTAATATATAGTATTAGTATACTAATTACCTAAATATATGCCATGCAAGAATTGCATGGATTACGTAGTAATGTGTATATATATTTAATAAATGCTTAAGAGTTATAATTATATACATGGTTTTATCATATAGGATAACTGCAATATGCATGTTTTGTAATTACACGTCACCCTAGCATTATCATAACTATGATGAATAAGGTATATAGGCTTCTAGACGTGTTAAACTTAGACCGATGACTAATTAAGTTTCACTGCCTATAAATACCCAAGGTGAGATCTCCATTGTTTGACATCCTTAAAGCTTCAGCCTAAATCAACCGCCTAGCTCCCTCTTAACCTTCTCTCGAAATTATAGTCAAATAAGAAGAGTTGAATTGCTAGTAGTAGGAGTATTTCAAGTTATCAGGTGAGGCTCTATACTTACAAAGTATTATTTGAGTTAGTCATGTCTCCAAACTATGGCTCATCATGAAAAGGGATCCGACGGTGGTAATGTCCTGGGATCAATATAAGAGTAACATGGTAATACACATGCGCGCACAATCATGAAAAATGAGGTTTTGTGTGCATGGAAGTAAATGATTTCAAAACCCTTCTATGTATACTTTATTATCATAGATATTCTTTATGATAAAATGTTTTCGGAAGCCCACTGAGTACATTAGTACTCAGCTTGCAATTCCTTTCCAAATATTTTGCAGATTAATGAGCTGGTGGAACAGGCAAAGCTGGAGAGGATTGTTGTTGTTGCTAATGTATAATAAAAGCTTCCGCTACGCCTATAAATAAAATCTCTATGTTTTCGTACAACACGAATTATATATAATATTACGGGTACTCAGACAAATCGGCCAGCATGGGTTGTTCGGCTTAGCCAAACCTATAGTTTGAGCTGTATGTTCCGATTCCGTATTTAAATATTATATTATTTTATGTCTATGGGTATTCAGACACAGGCGGCCGGTACGGGCAGTATGATTTATCTACCCCGTAGTTCGTGTTGTGAGTCTCGATCCCGTATTTAATTTCTTAACAATAGGGTTAAATATCCCCAAGCCCATGAGCCCATTTCTATCCCCGCTTCTTAATTCCAATCCATTGCCACGTCCCGGCATACGTACCTTCCCTCAGGAACTGGGGCGTGACAAAGTGGTATCAGAGCAATTCACTGCTCTGAAATCAAGAGTTTTTATTTGGGTAAAGCACAACAACAACTCTCAAGCTCGCTATTGCACCAGACTCCGGGAAAAAGGTAAATGATATTCTTTTATGAGCATGCATGAAGTATATGGTCATGATTCATGTTATGATTCTAGTTTTGCTTGGGACAATCGAACCCAAATAACTCATGTTATGATTCCAGTTACATTTGGGACAATCGAACCTAAGTAACTCATGTGTAAATAATTCGTGTTATGTTTGGGACAATCGAACCCAAATAACGTATGTGTAAATGATTCATGTTATTATGATATGAGTTTGAAATCTATCATCATGGATACATCAGGAAACATGCAGTTATTTGGAAAATGATTACCCAAGTAGGTTGAAGAATGAGCATCATGATTCTTGATTATTTTTTTTATGACCTATTATAGGTTACATGTACTATAGATGGATTCAAGAGAAAATACACATTCTGATGCAACTTCAGAGTGTGAGAAACAAGTAGAGCTCCAACATATTATTGATGAGTACTTTCGTAGACAAAATCCGCCGACGTTTAATAGACTTGGAAACCAACTGTCACGTTATGCTCCTCATCTAGTGGATATAGATGCAAGTCATACTGACAAATTTAGTAAGGCTTATGTTAGGAAATATGTATTTCCTTAGCTAGCCAAGGAACGCTTATATATGCTCAGACTCTCAGCAAAGCTATGGATATAGAATCTATGCTTCCAAAAGAAGGAGAGAGAGGGCTCGAGTACGTTCCAGACCAAACCAATAGGAAAAGGAAATGGGGAGAATACAAGATGTTTTAGAGGAAAAGATTAAGACCCAGTACCCCGACACAGAATACCAAGGTACGTGAAATTTTGGGGACGAAATTTTTATATGGAGGGAGGGATGTAATATCTCAGATTTTCTTATTAGATATAATTAATTAAAATAAGTCTTATATATGAATTTAGAAATTTTTCCAATTTTCTTGAGGGAATTCGAATAAGATGATAATAATAATAATAATAATAATAATAATAATAATAATAATAATAATAATAATAATAATTTGTAGTAGTTTACGTATAAGTGCATAACAAATACAACTAGTATAATTAATATATAGTATTAGTATACTAATTACCTAAATATATGACATGCAAGAATTGCATGGATTACGTAGTAATGTGTATATATATTTAATAAATGCTTAAGAGTTATAATTATATACATGGTTTTATCATATAGGATAACTGCAATATGTATGTTTTGTAATTACACGTCACCCTAGCATTACCATAGCTATGATGAATAAGGTATAAAGGCTTCTAGACGTGTTAAACTTAGACCGATGACTAATTAAGTTTCACTGCCTATAAATACCCAAGGTGAAGCTTCAGCCTAAATCAACCGCCTAGCTCCCTCCTAACCTTCTCTCGAAATTATAGCCAAATAAGAAGAGTTGAATTGCTAGTAGTAGAAGTATTTCAAGTTATCAGGTGAGGCTCTATACTTACAAAGTATTATTTGAGTTAGTAAACTCTGATAAAATGAGATTGTCCTAAAATTTAAATTCACTACAAAATCAATATAGTATTTAATTTATGGGGTTTAATTGAAATCTTCATTTTAATTGAGTAGTATTTAATTTATAATTTTCATTTTTATAAAATGGGTGATATATATAATAAAATATAAATATATAGACGTATCCTCAACGAATCGCACCCTAAAATTTTTAAAAATCCGTGTCCGTGTATCCGAATCGTATCGCCCCCGCACCCGCACTCCCGCACCCATGCAACATAGCTTTAGGCTCTCATTTCTCTTTTTTTATTTTTTTTATTTGATGTTTTATTAATTATGCAATTATGTATGATATTTTCATTAGCTAGTTATATGTACTATCTAAAATAGAAGAAAAAAATAAGAAAAGGAAAAATTCCTTCTAAATATTTGGGTTTTTTCGGGTACCCGAATTCCCGAATGGGATACCCGAACGGGTATTTGGATACCCGAAAATATTTTTGGGTGCGAGTTCGAGTAGTGAATTTTTAGATTTTCGGGTTCGGGTACCCAAAAAATTCGGGACATGTACCCGACCCATACTAAATTTCCACCCCTACTCATGAATATACTACCATTTAAGTGGAATGTAACATAATCTCATAAATTTGAATAGCCACCGATGGAACTCAACTTAGACTGATTAGGCATCATTCAAGATGGACTACAATTCAAGATGGGTAAATACTCTAGGGAAGGTCATGCATAAGCTTCAAGTATCAATCCAATCATCATCTAATAAATAACATTACATCTCTCTAATCGAAGCTGTGACCATCAATTTGTAAGAGTGGAAGATCTATAATTGAAGGACAGATAATAGAAAAGCCAAGAATAATTTCGGAAGTGCTTTTACCAAAAATAATGCATGTACTTGCCCAAATGACTGCCAAAAATCAAGAAAAACAACAATGCACCAACCATATTCTGTGAGTTCAGCAAGTAAGCAACACAATTTCGACAAAAAAAAAAAACATAAATTTAGAACTGTTTTTTCTCAACAAAAAAAAGGGGAAAAGAAAAAGCAAAATAGACCTGAATCTTGAGGAAGTCAGCTTTCTTGTGTTCACCTTTGGCTAGGTAAACAGGATGAAGCTGGAATGGGACATATTTATTGGGGAGAAATCCAGAGACATGGCGGAGGAGAACGTAGGGCCGAACACATTCATTGGAATTCTCCAAACACTCTCCAGTTTCTCATTACAAGAACAAAAAGTAATTGCTAGCATCCTAACCAAAGAAGATACATGTATTTTCCCACATTAGATTATTTTTTCAAAGACCAATTAGTTTATCAAAGAATAGTGTATCAAATATAATAGAATATAGATAAAAGATGCAGTGATATGCAATAATAATAATTTATCTTATATATATATATATATATATAGAGAGAGAGAGAGAGAGAAAAAATGATATGTGACTCCCCTTTCGTAGGCACCTCCCGTGAGCACCTTCATCATTTTATTACTTTGGCATTACTTTGTTCGATTTTTCAATTGTTTTATATTCTAGTACATTAGAAATTAATATAGAAATTATAAAATCTAAACATCAAAGCTCGATTTATTCTTTTTTTATTTTTAACTTCAAAAAATGAGTAATAATACAAATCGACCTTCGATTTTGATTGTTTTTTTTAGATTTTATGATTTCTATATTAATTTATAAGGTACTAGAATATAAAACAATCGAACAAAATCGAACAAAATAATGCCAAAGTGATAAAATGATAAAGGTGCTTATGTGAGGTGTCCAATAAAGAGGAGTAACGTATCATTTCTCGTATATATTTTGAAACAATTGAACAACAAAATTTAAAACCATAACACAAACGACTCAAACTTGAGACCTTTGATTTCAAATATTAACCCCCGACTGCTGAACCAACACATGCACACGGTGCATACCCATTTGATCTCATATTTACTACACCCACATTGTTGCTCCAAAAAAAAAAAAAAATAATAAAAAAATAGACATACATAAATGCAAGAATAGATTGATGAAGAAGAGTCATACACAAATAAACAAAAGAGCAGCACTTCAAACAGAGAAATGCATGCAATGCAACAGTGAAGGAAATCGAAATCAACAGCAGATATCATTCATTAAGACCAGTACTTAACAAATTTACACCTAAAACCTACACTACTACAAACTTTAAACCCTCAAACATGGCCGATAATTGGATACAAGAATCAACTTAATAAGCACATAAAATTAAATTAAGCTACCAAGAAGCAAATCACCATACTCCAATTTCATGCATCCGCTCCATTCTGCGGAGGCTGCACCTTCCTCGTCCTACCCCTTGGCTTCCCGATCTTAACAGATTGAGCCTCATAGGATACCCGCGCCTAGAAACCATGACATTCCTTCCACGAGTGAGCATCCAAAGTTTTGAAATTGCAATTAATTAAAGTAGCAGAGGTAAACCTCTTTCGACCATCATCATAAACGTGTTTCCATATCTTAATTAGATACCTCCTCCCTCGAAGATTGATGCAAAACAATTCTCCTCTACAAAGCTTAACAATAAGCTCTTGCCCAAAACTCAGTCTCATTACCATGTAATTTACAAAATCTCAAGTACCTAAAATTTCAAGGATTTAAAACCGTACCAATTTATGAATCGACCCCACTAACAATAAATAAGAACAACTTTTTTTGACCTTGGCATGACTATTTCAATGACAACACATACTACATCAAATATAGAAAGCAAAAGAATCATCTACACATACAACATCATATATATAGCACCACGGGCTCCACTATTGATCCTCCATGATTGATGCTACGGTTCTTCGTCTCGTAGTAGAGACTTGGCCTATTGATTGGATTGGAAGGCGAGGAAAAGTAAACTAAAATGAACAACATCTTCCATGATTCGTACACATGTTTATAAGTAATCTTGTACTCCATCTGTCCTATCCAATTCGCCATAATTCTTGAATATATGTGAGAAATAAAATAAATAAATAATATTACAAATTGGATGGGACGAAGGAAGTACTATGTTTTTTCTTTGATCTAACTATGAGCATATGGTACTCTAATTAAGAATCTTCAATTATTTTAGCCTAGCGTCTTTGTCTAATTTTAATATTTCATGGGAATTCACTTCGCATCATGGAACCTATTCATCATATGTTCGCCGTTCATGTGCATCACACGAAATTGCAATAGAATATCTGAATTCAAACTGTAGCCAGTCTCAATATCAATTCCAAGAGGAATTTCAAAGTTTCTACTCTAATTTATATTTCTTTTACCTCTAAATCTATATTAACTAACGCTACCCTTGCTAAATCGACAAAATTAATGTCCACAAGAAAAAAAAAAAGGAAAAAAGAAAAGAAAAGAAAGAAACGAGCTGCTATATTCACCGAAATTCGTCCAACTCTCTTGCTCGAGTTACGGCCACTAATGATACGTGACTTCACCTCCTCAGGCAAGATTAGGGTTGCTTGCCATGGAATGAGCAGTCGAATGCGATCGAGCGAACTTATCCCTCTCATTCTGTGCAGTGATGGTGCTCGAACCCTCTTTCGCCTCTATCTCCATCTCTACTCAGATCTTCGTGTTTTTTCTTGTCATTTTCGTCTTCGTCTTCGTCATCGTCCTTGATCGTGATTTTACAGCTCTTGCAATGGACCGCTCGCATCCACGGCGGCGTTGATGGCGGCGTGGGTGGATGGACGTGGTGATTTCACCGGTGACTGCATCAATTAATTTGCATAGCTTTAGGTTACGAAATTTTATATTAGATATATATTTTAATATTAGATGAACTAAATTTATATTAACTAAACTTAGGGTTTGTTTACTTTTGAGGAAAAGGCTATATAAGGAGGTATAAAGTGGTACTCCCTCTGTTATTTTTGACTTGTCTCGTTTTATTATTTTATACCACTCATATAGTCAACAAACGAGATAAGTAAAAAATAATGGAGGGAGTATAAAATTTTTTATACCACTTTATATCTCGTTTACTTTGAAATATAAAAAATCCGATTAGGTAGTCTTAAATCTCGGGCAACCATTTATCCCTCGATATCCTTTACGATAGTATAATATAATTTTATACCATGATTATATTATTATTATTATTATTATTATTATTATTATTATTATTATTATTATTATTATTATTATTATTATTATTATTATTATTATTTTATTTTTGTTTTTGTTTTTGTTTTTCTGTAATTATTATTATTATTAATTATTTTTATTAATTATTTTTTTGTTTATTATTATTATTATTATTATTATTATTTATTATTTATTTATTTATTATTATTGCACCCATTTCTTAAGTCGTGAAAGGAGGTATAAAATTATCACACCTGTTTTTTAGGTATAATATTATCCCATGGATTAATACAACGGGCTGCCCGGATTTTTATACCACCTGACTGGATTTTTTATACATCAAAGTAAACACGGTATAAAGTGGTAATAACTTTTATACTTCCTTATACTTCATTATCAGAAAAGTAAACACAATTTTATAATATACCACATTATAGACACCTATTATCCTTTTATTTTCTACAAAGTAAACACCATATAAAAAATATGGGTCCCGCCACTTTATACCACATTATATTATCTCTCTTTATCCCTGTATAAAACGGTATAAAAAGTAAATGCACTCTTATAGTAATATTAATATATTACATTACATTATTACCCTTAATTTGAAACATATTAAAATGATATTATAGGCGATGTATATTTTGTAAAACAAGACTCTTTTATATATTAGTATAGATAGATAATGCACTATAAAGCAATGTTTTCAAACCCGGACCGGACATCGAACCGGGCATCTGAATGGGTCACCGGGTCGACCGGTTGAACCGTTCCCAAAAACCCGGATGACCCGTATCTTCATATATATATATATATATATTAATATATCAAAATATATAAATATTTAAATAAAATTATAACTTGAATAGAATTTAAAAAATATATAAATTAGAAATAAATTTAGGTGTTATAAATATTTATTTAGCTCAATGAATATATGAAAATATTCATGTTCAAATGAAAAAAAATAATAGAAGAAAAAATAATTACCATAATATAGTATAACTCATTCATGTCATCATAAATAATAATTTTTGAAATGTTAGTTGCAAGTGAAACGATAAAAGTTATTCAATAAAGTTGTAGAGGTTAAGAGTTTAAATCTTGTACAAATGGGGTTAAATTTATTATGAAATTATAAGAAAATTGTTAAAGATTAGATAAATTCATTAATTATTACAATCTAATACAATATTGTGAGATAGTCTGGTTAGCTAGCATCTTATTAGACTATCAACTAAGAGGTCTTGGGTTCAAATCTTGACAACAACATTAATTTTTTAAAGTAAACCGATTTGACCGGGTTTATCTGGTTCTGACCGGGTCAATTCACAAAACCGGATTTCATATAACCGGACCGGAAGCTGGCCGGTTTTTGGTTAAACCGGTCGGACCGGCCGGTCCGGTCTGGGTTTCAAAACACTGCTATAAAGTCCACAAATTCACCTCAGTTATTAATGAAGAAATAAAGTACTAATGAAGGTAGCAAAAGTTGATCAATAATCTTTCATTTATATGTATTCATCTACTCTCTCAAGTATTGTAAGTAAATACTTAATCTACAAAACTCTGCTTCTACTCCTAAATGCATTGCTACACATCACCTGCTGCTGAAGCCAGAGATGAGATCTACGAACAAGTCCTCACTACAAGGAATGGTGAGGCCTCCCATAGAATGACTGAACCCGAATTCTTCTTCAGCTTGAGACAGCAGTTCTTGAAACGAAGGGTGGTTCAAGTACAAGACTGGAATAACAAAGCGCTTCTTTCCGCTTTCGCCAACATAAACAGCAACATGGCCTTTAGGAACTTCAACTGACCTTCTTCGCTGGATAGAGATCGTCTGAGCATGTGACGGATGGCCATATTTTAACAATATAGATTTAAAAAAATGAAATGAGAATCTGCTTTTGCCTTCTAAAGAAAGTAGTTGAGGAAGAAACCAATACGAAGAAATGGTGAAGAGTTTCTTGAAGGCTTGTTGATGGTTGGAGTTGAGAAATGTTGCTGTATATATATAGATAGGTTCAAAAGAAATGTTAATAGCAAATAGATATGTGGTGGCTACGAAACTCGGAAAACATAAGCACATAAATCATCACATGGATTTGTCCATGAATAATTTTCAAGATTTTGAGGGATTGAAAGCATTGTTCCCAACCAACTCTAGCTATATGCCCCACATATATTCAACTAAAGACTTGGGGCAGTTTTTGAGATTTTTAGGTGAAAATAGGCATCAAAGTATGTTATGTGAAGGATAATTATAGGGTCGTTGCTGGTAGTGTTGGTACAAAATATTATTAGACATCACAAATTTTCTATAATTAAGATGATTCAAAGGCAATCCATATGATTTATACATCGTGGGCCACTGCATATCCATTAGTTAGTTCATCACTTACCTAAAATTTGACAAGATAATTAACAGTGTTTTCTTTACTATCATCTATATATATGCAGCACATTTTCTTGATCTCAGACATCAAGTTTTCAAAATACTTAAGCTCTCTACATTAAGTTTTTTACCTTGTTTCAGCTGAGTTTAATCTTATCCAACAATGGCCATTCGACAGATGCTTAGACGATCTTTGTCTAGTGAGAGATGATCAGCTTCTTCATCAGGAGCTGAAGTTCCAAAGGGGCATTTGACTGTTTATGTAGGAGAGAATGAAAATAAGAGGTTTGTTATTCCACTATCGTACTTGAATCACTCTTCGTTTTAAGAACTATTGTATCAAGTTGAAGAAGAATTCGGGTTTCATCACCCTATGGGAAGACTCACCATTCCTTGCAGTGAAGACTCGTTTGTAGATTTCATCTCCGGCATCAGCAAAAGATAAATGTGTAGCAATTTTGTAGATTAGAATTTTACTAGAAAATTTATTTAGCAGAGTTAGATGAATATACATGAAAGATCATTGAGCAACTTTGTTTACTTTAATCTGCTGATTCTTGGTATTAGTTCAAGTGCAAACACACAACAATCAAGGCGAACAACTTCAATAGCCAAAATCTCATCATTCTGAAAGATTGCAGAAGTAACAGAAATGCTGTCATTTTAAAAAAATCATTGGCAATTGAGTTATTTTCAAGAAATTAATCTTAACATGGATGAGACCTAATATGCTAGGCTGTATATGTTTCAACATGATCACTTATTATATCTGCTGCATCATCATTTAGTACTATTTTAATTTAGAAGACAGCATCATGTGCTCTTTTATGTCCTAACATTTCATAAAATCCCTTCAAGACTGAAGTCTCTCACAATTTATATCTCTTGTCTATTTTTGTAATCAGTTGAGTTCACATCCTCCGGCTTCTCATAAACACACATGATTTTGTCTTTCGATCATCATCGATTGATTTCTTCTTTCTTCGCGGGACTCAAATATTGGATGTCATTGTCACATCAGCAAAATTGTAATGTTAGAAAATATTTTTAAACTTGCAATTAGACTTTCTTCTTGAAAATGAGTTTAGAAATGATAACTTCGGTTGCTTTCAAAATCATGATTTTTCATCTTCTTGCAGTTTATCAAGAAGAAAATTTTGTTGGCCTTAGTTATGTGTTAGAACTAAAAAAAGGTTCAATATGAAAAAACTCATATCTTGGAGAAATATACTAATGAACGTGATAAATTTGATCATTGATATTTCATTTATATTCATATTACTCTCATGTATACATCTTCAATAACATTCTAATCTACAAAACTCTGTTCCTACTCCTACTCCTACTCCTACTCCTACATGCATTAGAAATCATCTTCGGCTAAAGCAAGAGATGAAATATACGAACGAGTCCTCACTGCAAGGAATGGTGAAGCCTCCCATAGGGTGATTGAATCTGAATTCTTCTTCAGCTTGAAACAACAATTCTTGAAACGAAGGATGATTCAAGTACGAAACTGGAATAACAAAGCGCTTCTTTCCACCATCACCAACATAACAGCAACATGCCCCTTTGGAACTTCAGCAGCTGACCGTCTTTCGCTGGACAAAGATCATCTCAACATCTGACGAATTGCCATCTTTGAACAAATTATAATAAGTGAAATGAGGATCTGTTTTCTATGAAACTCGAAAACACACAATGACATGAGAAATTAATCAGATGTACTTGTCCATCAATAATTATCACGATTTTGAGGGATTGAAAGAGTTGTTCCCAACCAACTCTAGCTACTGCCCCCACACAAATCAAATAGTAAAACCAAATTGCACAAATTCGACTAAGATCAATTAACATATGAGTTGCTTTGTCAACTTAAACCAGAACTCTACTAATCCATCTGGTTCTGGATTCCGTATACATAACAACATAACATGCTCCAATTTCTCAACTACAGTCCTCTTACATCCACATTTAAATTGTACAGTACTATTATTTATTAAGTATACATAAATGTGTACAAGGAATCAGCAGCTCTTTGGATTAAGTTTCAGGAGGTATTCGACTACTTCGATTATCTGGAGAAAGTTGTTGTTGATGATATACTGTTTATAGACCTAAATCAGGACTACTTTCAGCTGTGGCTTATGCACTACCTTTCAAAAACTTGTAAATTTTAAGTACAATATTCTTTCTAAATGTCCTTCTCTCTTTAGTGTCATTTCTTAGGCAAATGGAGTGAATACATCACAATTTTTTTCAAACTCTTTTAGGTGAAAATAGGCATCAAAGTATGTTAAGTGATGGATAATCATAGCTAGGGTCCTTGCTGGTAGAAAACATTATTTGACATCATAAAATATGGAGATTTTTACCTACGAGTTGTGATCAGTTCATAACTATATCATTTAATTATTACCAATCCTGGGAAATAAATATATAAAAACAATGAAGATATGCAGCATTTAATTCAATCAATCAAGCAAGCAAACAAAGGCAGTCTTCATCCATGCATATCATCTCTTTTGGCACCACTTTGTTGTGATTCGCCTGCATTAGATTATGATCTGTCAATAAACAATTTCGATATATCCAGAGCTCATTCATCATTTGATCTTAAGTTTTCCAAGTAATATATCCTTCTTTTAAAAGATTGCATACCTGTGTAGCAAGAAAGAAGCATGAAGAATCCTATTTCTTAGAGGGACTAATCTACAAACTGCTTTTGTTTCTAGGCATTGACTATGCATCATCTTCTGCTGAATCCGGAGACGAGATCAGTGAATAAATCCTCACTGCAAGGAATGGTGAGGCCTCCCATAGGATGATTGAACCCGAACTCTTCTTCAGCTTGATACAACAGTTGTTGAAACAAAGAATGGTTCAAGTACGACACTGGATTTACAAACCGCTTCTTTTCATTTTCTCCAATTTAGACAGCAACATGCCCCTTTGGAATGACTGATGAATCTGATCTTCTTTCACTTGATAAAGATCGTCTCAACATTTGGTGAATGGCTATTTTTGTCGCAAGTGAACCTTGATGAGTTGCAATGGAAGAAAGAAATAAACTTACTGAAGCAAGTGAGAAAGCCGGTTTTGTTGTTTGTAAATTAATCAAGAATCTGTTGTATATATAGGAAGCTGCATCCTTGGAAATTTTTATGAATGTTGGAAGAAAACATAAGCACATGAAGAATCACATATATGGTTTGTCTTCAATCATCTCAATGATTCGATGATTTTATGGCAGCAAGGATTTGTGTGATGAAGAATCCTTGTACACATATTACCAACTCTAGCAAGAAATGTGCATTCTCGCTCGAGTGCAGAAAGAGAAACCCCTCTTCGAAATTTCTCACTATTCACTAAATATTTTTCAAATTCATACAATTACTTCTTCACTTCTCAATTCCCATGGATTCCGACCCCGATCCCAAGACTCCGACCACAAAATCTACTTGGCCAAGCGCGACGGCGTTGACAAGCTGCTCAAAATCTCGCGCTACGCCGCCAAGATCGCCCTTACCTCCTCCCTCCTCCACCACCACCAGCATCTCGCGGCCCGCCTCAAGTCATTCGAGTCGAGTAGAGATTCTTTCCATTTTTTTAATTTTTTGTCTTATATGGATGACCCACAAAGTGGGTAATTGATAAACTTGTTCTAAGTTTATTTCATTCCTATTAACTTTTATTTCTGCAAAATGCGGGAAATAAAAAAGAAAAAAATCAATTAAATACACTAACTTTCTCTGACATTCTGTTTTAATCATCAACTTTCAATTTTTTCTGATAATTCACCAACTTTCTTCCGCGTTCAATTTTAACACCGATCATATATTCCGGCTATTACGTGGCAATAGAAAATGACAAGACACTATACGTGGCAATGTTAATTATAATATTTACTACACGGTGATAAAACGACACCATTTCTGAAGCTAAACAAACGTATAAATCCTCGTCATTTTATCACCGTGTAGTTAATAAATTATTCGGAAACGTATAAATTATTCAGAAACGGCGTCGTTTTATCACCGTGTAGTAAATAATTTAATTAACATTGCCACGTATAATGTCTCGTCATTTTCTATTGCCACGTAATAGCCGGAATATGTGATCGGTGTTAAAATTGAACGCAGAAGAAAGTTGGTGAATTATCAGAAAAAATTGAAAGTTGGTGATTAAAACGAGATGTCAGAGAAAGTTGGTGTATTTAATTGCATTTTTTCCAATAAGAAACGGCTATAATACTGGGTCAACAATTAATTATGGCACAAAAACGAGAGCAAAAAAATAAAAACGAATAAAGACTGTTGGCTCGAACCCTCCCCACACGCGCAAACGACCAGACCAGACCCGATTGGGCGGGTAGGCAGCACGCGCGTGTGTTTCAGGCTAACCTAGCCCACTCTCAAAAGGCCCAACAAACTTATCACGACCCCATTATCACTATTCAAAACTCATATCCTAAAAACACAATATATACACGAGGCAATCCCAAAAATAGTCATTTTAATAATGTAAAGGTAATTTTTAGCCACCAATAAAATAACATGTAAATTTTAGCCATTTTTTTATAAAATGACATATTTACCCTTTAAGTTAATTACACGACCCCGATTGCACGACTACAGAGTCGTGTAATGCTGGTCATGTATTTTGCATGGTGAACTCGGCACCCGGCCTGACATTGCACGACCGCAATTACACGACCAATTGGCCGTGCAATAGTGGTCGTGTATTATGAGCACCACACGACGTGTCAATACAACAACGTGCCACAGCTGACGGGGGGCCCTGACATGCCAACGCACGATGCACGGCCACGGCCCGGGGGAGGCGGGCGTGGTCGTGCGCACACATGACATCGGGCACGCTGTTTAGTGTGTTTTTATATGATTTTTATAGTTTGGTGTGAGTTTGTTTTTGTATATATTGTTAATTTTTATGTGTTCGTTTCGTGTGTTTTAGTCAAAGTCGAGTTCGTGAGAAGTTTTGGAAGAGAAGAGAGAAAATGAGTAAAAGAATAAATAAATGAGCGAAATATGGATTAGGATGAAATAAAAGCATAACATCGAAGAGGAGTTTGATAGGAGCGCGTAGGAAAAAACGGAGGTCGATTCCGAGTTCGGACGAGGGAGATACGGCCGAAACAAAAAAAAGTCGCGCACAGTGGACCGCAGGCCACACTTGGCGGCCGCCAAGTCCTACCTGGCGACCGCCAACTACTGTTCCCGAAAACTTCCGCAGGCCATACCTGGCGGCCGCCAAGGATGCTGGGCGACCGCCAGGCTGACAGGATTTCCATATTTTATTCCTTATTTGAGTAGGTTTTTAAGACTCTATATATATGTAATCAATGGGGAACGAAAGAATACTTTTTCTCTCTTATTTTTCAGTCTTTAAAACTCTAGATTAGTTTAGATTAGCTTTTAAATATTGTTTTGAAGATAATAGCTTTCGGATTCAAGTTCTTCGTTCTTTCTTCCGTAAAAGTTCGTAAGTTTAATTTATGCTCTTAAATTAATTTTATTTGCTTTCTTTACTTGCTTTGGTTAATTGCTTTCATTAGTTTAGATTAATTTGCTAAGATTAGATTTAATTGCTTTCAAGTTATTTAGATTTGTTTTTAATCCAAGCATGTTAAGATTTATTTACTCTAGCTTAGATTTTATTGCTTTCTTTATTGCTTTCCTTTCAATTTATGCCTAGATAGATTTATTGTTTTTCTCTTAGTTTAATTCTTTCTCCCGTGTAACAGATGGGAGTTCTTTTATTTGCTCCTAATTGCTTTCTTTAATTTCAAGTCTAGGTTAGATTTATTTGCTTTCTTTTAATTAAGTCTAGGATTTAATAATTAAACCAAAAGCCCTTAATTCTTTTACTTGCTTTCGTAGAGTGTTTAGAGAGTGCGTATCATACGATTAATTACCCTGTTAAGTTGTCCTTGAGATTTGACATTAGGTTTAGCTTACTAGTCTACGATAGACCTCGTTCTATTGCGAGCACTTTTAGGTGAAACACACGCAACGTCCCGATAGGACTCGTGCCCATGCACGGCCAATGCACGATTGCACGGCCTAGGAAGGCGGGCATGGTCGTGCGCACGCATGGCGTCGGGCACGCAACGTCCCGATGGGGCTCGCGCCCGTGTACAGCCAACGCACGACGCACGGCCACGGCCCAGAGGAGGCGGTCGTGGCCGTGCATTCACACGGCGTCGATCTCACGGCACCCCGACGGGGCTCTCGCCTGTGTCATGGCCAATGCACGACGCACGGCCACGGCCCGAGGGAGGTGGTTGTGGCCGTGCGCTCGCACGGGGTCGGAAACACGGCACCCCGATAGGGGACTTGCACCCGCTCATGTCTGATGAGGAGCCCTGGCATGCAGACGCACGGCCACGGCCATCGTGGTCTTGTAACGAGAGGGAGAGAGAGAGAGAGAGAGGAACTTGTGCGAGCAACGAGGTGATTTCTTCACCACCGTCGGCAGACCCAACCATCCAACATTGGCTGAAACTGATACGAACAAGATTGCTCATAGTCACGGCGTGATTCAAGCCTTCATCGATCTCTCTTGTGTCTTGGCGTGCTTTCAAATTCTTCTTGGAAGCTTGGTTCAGGCATTTCATCGAACACCAAATGCTCAACTTCTCTCTTCTTCTCCATTCTTCCCTTCTTCTTTTCTTCAACTGTCGTAACAGAAACTCAACGAATCCATCACCAAGAGCAAGCAGTGATGTGGCGGTTGCAGCGATGATGCCGATGTAAATGACGACACGAGGCTTCGGTGGAGATTGCAACGGCGCCGCAGTTGGAGGGGATAATGAAGGCGGCGATGAAGGAGCTGCTCGTGGACTGGAGGAAGACGACGGGCCAAAGCAGTGGAGGCGGTGGTGCCTTTACGCGAGGTCACGGGGGCGGCGGCGGTGGAGAAGGCGGTGGCGGTCAATGTGTAAGAAGTAAGAGACAGTGGGAGAGATAGAGACATGGCTCACGGCTAATTTCAAATGTTTTATTTCTATTTATTTAATTTTTCTGATTTTGAGTAATGTGATAGTCAATAGAATTAGGGGTAAATTGGTCATAGTGGCTAAAATTTGCATATTGTTTTATTGGTGACTAAATTTTACCTTTATTTTATCGAAATGACTATTTTGAGGTATTTCCTCATATATACACACCCGCACAAGTTTCCAAAATGGGATAGGAAAAGAAGGAAGATTGTCGAAATACCAAAGAAATGCTTTCCAATTCCAAGAGAGTGTCGATCTAAAGAAATGCTTTCCAATTCCAAGAGAGTGTCGATCTTGGAATGACATTCTCTATACTAACTATTGTGTTCCAATTATTTACTAAATATTAAAATTTATTATTTTTATAATGTTTTTTATAAAAATAAAAAATTGTTATATTATAATAAATCATAATAAACATTTATAACTAAAAATAGAATTTTAAAAAATAATATACCCTCATTTTGGATTTATCAACCCTATTCTAGCTAATAAAATTGAAATTAAATGCTAAAAAATAATTATAAACCCTAATTTGGATGAGTGAATCCTAGAAAGTATAAAATTAAACTAAATCATTATAAATTAAAATTATTGAATAAAAATATATAAAACTAGTAGAAATTAAAATTTGATATACAATTGGAACACCAAAATGAGTGTAGAGGATCCCAATTGGTCGATCTCATGGCCAAATATAAACAAACGTGCTCATTTCTCGAGCAATAGTTTAACAATCATTAGTCTTTTTCAAATATTAGTATGATATCGTGGTGTTTATACTTCCAAAATTAACTTTTACAGAAAACTACAGTAAATATAAAACAAATCACTAGCCTTTATGGATCACACCTACCGATCACCTTTAGTGCTCGTTTGGTTCAAGTTAGGTAATGGAAAGGGAATAGAATCAAGTCAATGAATGGTAATAATAATGGTTGTTTTTATTGAGCATTTGGTTCAAGGATGGAAATGAGTCACTTGTAAGGGGAGTCATTTTCTCCTTGCTTCTCCTCTTTCTTGAGGGGTAACAATTTGGTGGATTGAGTTACCCCTAAGTAAGGGAAATGAATAACCTATTACTCAAACCAAACAAAAAATAATAGAATCAATTAATTGTTTTCCTTTCCATACCCGAAAAAGAGTGAACCAAACAAGGACTTAGTACGTTGTAATTTATAAGTATATTTATATCTTAAATGCAATATATGACTTCTGGAGGTTTAAATATGTGTAGATATATGTATCGTCTCTCAATTGAACATAGTTCACATTGTTCGATCATTTCTCTTCAGAAAAATTCTTCAAGAAATCATGGCTAACCCCCCTCCTCTACTAGCTAACCTCGCTGCCGTACACGACGGCGTCCAGAGTAATCTCCCTCTCCGCCGCCTCTACCTCAAGCTCTTCCACTCTTACCCCATCAAATGATGAACAACCAAAACGTCGCCGCCTTCTACATTGATCACGCTAATCTATTTCCTCTTCTTCCAAGTGCTAGCAGAGATAGCATCGGTAGCGATGTTCTCCTTCCACCGCTATCTCCTGTCCTACCCCTTCAAATATCCAGCATCGGAATCTCCACCGACTTCCCCTATTATCTAGAAGATTTATTCCATCCCCATGCGGCCATGCTTATGCGTGAAGAAATCACTCGCCACCTCCGAAAAATGAGTTTTCCGACAATGAAATTTTTGAAAGTGTTGCACGCCTGGATCAATACACGATTATTGCTGATAATGTTGAGACAACAACCATACTACCAACAACAAATTAGAACAGCAACACAGACGTAATTTTTCACAAGTTATATAAAATAACTTGTGGATGCCTCAGGGCGAAAGAATCCACTATACGATCGTGAATTACAAAAAGTAATCTCTAACTCAAGATCGAGTTAGAGAAACAACTGAGATACAAAGCTGGATCTAACAAAACACTACAACAATCAATGATGTAGAAAATGCTATGAAAACAATCTCAGTAAATGACTCAAATCAGATTGCAAGTTTTCTCTGTGAAGCGCCGTGTTCTGAAGCAAGACTCGTCGATCTTTTTACAGAGAATTGAGAAGCGTGATCTTCAAGCAGTAACCCACATCCTCCACTCTCTCCACTATTTTGAGTACACACATGGATTGAGATGGTTCTGAAGATAGGTTTCCACATCTCTACTTCTTTGTTGACTTGGTCAATCCTTATCCAATAACTTGCTTAGAACTCCAATTGATTTGGTCTTCTCATTATATGTACGAACCTACAAAAATATAAGTGAAGAAAGAGCAAAATAAAATAAATAAAAATAGTTTATTTATTTGAGTTAAAAATAACTCTAACAAACTTCCCCTTTTTGCATTTCTTCACAAAACCTACAAAATAAACACGTTAAGCAAAAAAATAAAAATGACCAAGATTATTCTTCCCCTAACTATGAGAACTCCCCCTGAAACGATTCACAAAAAATGATGGAGAGTTTCCCCCCCAGTCAGCTTCTCCTCATTACTTGTAATCCATGATGCTTCAGTAACATCTCCACCAACATCTCTTGATGTTTCAGTAGCATCTCTATCAGCATCTCTATTAGTCTCTCCGGAACACCATGATACTCATTGTATTTGTCTTGGCCAGAACAGTTGCACATCTTCCCCTCAACTTCATATTTTCTCCCCCTTTTTGAGAAGAAAGGACAAAAACAAGCAACCCGCCAAGTAAAAGAATACAATCTCCCCCTCAAATAAAGCAACAAATGTTGTCTGTGTCCCAACAGATTATTTAGAAAAAATGAAGATCAGCGCGTTGTGAAGAGGTTTTTGGGAATGGCTAAGGTGTTGGGATGAAAAACTATTGTATGATGGCAAACTCTTTATGTAACTTTATGAGAGAGGTTATATGAGATTTAAGGAGAGAGCTAGCCTTGGAAAGAAAAACGATAGAACTTACTAGAGAGGATTGCAATAATGAAAATAATGATGTCTCTAGAAGCTCAAATAACCATCTATCAGCAGTTCAAAATCCAAAAACAAATCATAGTAGATATATGACTTCAAACGTTAAGAGATAAACTTGAATAAGATATAATCATGCAAGATTTAAGTCAATACCTCCAACCTTATTGCTGATATATTGGGCTATTTTCGGGGGTAGCAAATAAATGCATATATCTGGGAAGAATTTGGATAAGTGTGGCGCAAGCTTGTAGGTAGGTTCGTAATGCTTAATGATATACAGTATGTCCGGTCATCATCAACATTAATATTTCTTCACATTACTTGCCCCTTTCTCTTTTTTTTTTTTTTTTGATACACTGTGCCAAGAATGTTTGATTGCCTTTTTAAAAGAGTGCATCGTCGCAGCGAACACCGTGCCCCTAGTTACTCAGCAACCAAACAATCTCAAATCACCATTTTGCAAGGTAGCATCGTCGAACCCCCTGCCCCCAAGCTACTTTGGCAATTTATGGTATCTTTATAAAATTTCATATATACAGTATATTACAGGGGCGAAGCTGAAGACATGTTAGAGCATATATAACAGATACAGAACACCAAAACACAGTCAACAAGTATAGACAATGAAACATACTCAAATGTTGTACCATGTGCTAGTACAATATTACAAACAACATTCATTTATTGAGGGGTGCAGAGGCTGAGAGACGTGCTTATGCATCTCTCATGGTTGAGGGGTTTAGTGTAAATACCAGCACCTTGGTTTTCAGTACATACAAGATCAAGCTCAATTATATCATGTTCAACTAAATCTCTTATGAAATGAGGTCTTATATTTATATCTTATATTTATATGTTTCGTACATGATTTTTGGCTACATGTAAACTATTCCATGAGACAAAATTATTTTTAAGATGAACATACCCTTCACTAGTGTTCTTCCTATCATTTATGAGACTAGTGTTGGTGTGTTTAGGAAAATGATCACCAATGTCTATTATGCCAGTAACATACCTTAATACTCGTTTCAAATGTGTGGCTTTTGGTTTGGCTTTGAAACTTGTGCTCACACAACGCTCAGAAATCCAATCTAATCTTATATTTCTGCATAATGTTAGGCCAATATCCAGCACAACATCCTCCGAATGCAGCTTCTGACACTCTCTGTCCTTTTGAGTCGGCCGTGACATTCCACGATTTGCTTCAACTTTCACCAACCTTTTTCTCATCAACCAAAAAACAATCGTTAGATGATCTCAAACCTTTCATAAGACAAATATCTTTGTCGTACACCTCACACGACTCCTTGTTGAATCTAACTTGCAAATTATCATCACATAATTGACTTATGCTAATGAGATTTACCTTTAACCTGTCAACATGGTATACATTCTTCAGCCTTGGAAGTCCAGCAATGTTCAAAGTTCATTTGCCTATGATTCTCCTCTTTAACCTCCTCCAAACACTTCCTCCTATACATGGTTCATACTCTGCTAGAAAAGCTTTTGTTCTCGTCATGTGACGTGAACAACCGCTATCAAAATATCATGATTCTGAAATGTTAGCTTTGAATGCTATAACAACATGACAGGTTAGATTAACTTTGGGAATCCAAATCTTATTACGAGTTTTACTGGTTTGTTTTGTCACAATGTTGTTCTTTATTTTGGACAGCATTTTACCCTTTTCATCTTGCAATTTATAGCAAAAAGTTTTATATGCTCAGGTTGAAAACAGTAGTGACATACACACCTGCGTTTCTTTATCTGCACATACTTCTTCTTTTCCGTAGATTCTGCAAGCTTTTCCATCTCTCCAGCTTTGACGAATGGCTTTCCATTTGTGGATACAATCTGTGGAAAAATAGCTTGAAGAGTTTTGGTAAACCCGAGTCCAGCAGTATCCACCTTTCCCAATGCTAGAACATCATCAAGCTTTGAGGATCCAGTGTTGAGCTTCTTGAAGGTTTCCTCTGCAAGTCTCAATTGAGTTGTGACCTTGTTCAACTCAACATCCTTCCTTGTTAACATCTTTGCTACAGACTCCTTCAATTCTTCATTCTCCTTGGATAGAATCTATATTGTATGACTTTGCTTCTTCCATTTTTCAAGAAGTTCATCTACAAATTTTTCAGCTCCATGGCTATTTGATATGCCTTAAGATCATCCTCCTCAGCATCATCCTCTGACTCATCATCAAGAGTAGCATTAAAAAAAATAGATTTGAATAATATTCAGATCCATATCTGTTTGATATCACATCTGCTGGCACAACATCATCTTCATCATCTGCCAAAGTACTTTCCACAGTAGTGTACATTACTGGTGCCGGCATTGAGTCCTCATATTCTTCAAAGAATTATGTCTCATCATCACTCCAGGACACCCAGTAACCTTTTCCTCTCTGTCGAAGAGTATTTTCACATTGATTTGCAAAGTGTCCCCATCCTTTACACTCGTGGCTTTGGACCTTCTCAATATCGATTGCATTATACTTGAAGTTGTCAGAATGAGCTCTTCTTATGGGTTTCGGAGCTGGAGATACAGGTGGCCTTTGGACTTGTGGAGGTGGAGTTTCAGCATGTTTCTTAGGATGGTACTCCAGCATCTTCAACTCAGGTTCTCTTAGCGTGGTTATCGTTCCTTTCTTAAGTCTCCTCACCATGGAGTTTAACTTCCTGGTTATTGAAGCAGCATCATCGCCAGCATTGATCTCCTCCAGTACTTCATCATCATCGTCACTTTGGATCTCATTGGATGATGTTGCTGCAAATGCTATGGACTTCTTCTTGAATGACGCCTCTTCCCCATCTTCCAGATTCATCTCATGGACCTTCAAAGTGTTCATGAGATCAATAAATTCCAAGGTTGAGACCATTTTTGCAGTCTCTATGGTAGTAACCTTCATATTGAACCGCTTTGGAAGAGTGCATAAAGCTTTTGTGTAACGCCCCAATTTTCATAAATAAATAAATTGGTTTGTTAAAAAGAAAACTCTATTTATTAATTACTAAAAACCAACATAAGTCTTGGAAAACCCAATGAAAATACTGAAACTAGCAAAGCAGAAGTCTTAACACGAAAATAACATTAATTCAGGAATTAATTTAGCTTATTAATAATTAATCCCGACTCCACCATCATTCACCACGCCACTCATCGCCCGAGTCTACTCCTGAAAAGATAAAATAGTTTTGGGGTGAGTACTATAAACTCAGTGGGTTGCATTTATCCATATTATAAGAATTACTACAAAAGAATACATGGAAACATGAATATAATTCTCTTCTTTTTACGTCCGTAGACGAACTTCCTTTATTTTACGTCCGAAGATGAAACTTTTCTATTTAACGTCGGAAGATGAAACTTCTTTCTCATTAGCTCGTAAGCTAAAGTTGCATATCACACATATCAATTGAGCAAAACGTATGATAAGGATAAACACAAAAATGTAACTTTTTCCCCCACCTTAACCTTTCCTTGACTTGACTCCTCGAGAAACTGTAATTAAATTGTTAAGTCCTACGCGCCTCGCCTATGAAAAGACAATATAATCTTAATTATTAACTTTATGAAAAAGTATAACTTTATATATAAAATATGGAATAAACGGTTTTAAAGAAAAATATGCATGCAAATTCTACGTGGCAACTATGCATGAATTCGTATATATAATTGTACTTACAAAATATGAATTAAAAGGTGACAAAAGTACTAATACCAATGTAATGGGTATATACGTGTAAACATATGAAAACATACACAAAATTATCCTTATAAATATAAATAAATAAATAAATAAATATATATATATATATATGAAGTCAAACTATACATATAAAAATTGGGTTGGCAAGCATTACGTATGGGTATATATATATATACAGAGATGACCAAATAGAAGAATTTAGAACAGAATTAGTCGGCAACTTCTTTCGGAAAGAAAATTCAGACTCGATGATGGCTTAATCGGTGGGAAAAATAATCCTTAGTTGAATATCTCTCCACCTTTGATTAAAGGCATAGTACGTAAAGAAACAATTGTAGAAGAATCTGACTCGATGAATAGTAATTAGATAAACACAGACATGAATGAATGGTAGGAATGTTGGAGATCTCGGTTCTTGGCGGTGAAACATTCTAGTTGTCTACCGCTGTCGAAACCATAATTATTTCTCCGGAAGAACAAGAAGAAGGATTTTTACCTCTGCTACTATGAAAGCACTTTGGATGTGAGGAATAATGAGAGGAGGAATGAGCTCTATTTATAGTTGAATTGGGGGTCTAAATTTAACCAAGTGCTGAAATCAAGGGATTATCATTCCAAAATTTGATTAGGTTTTTAAGGAAAAATTATGTTAGGTAACCTAGAAATTTGAATTTTAGCCGTCACCTTGTAGGGATTGAGAGGAGGGAAAAAAATAACTTTTTGGGCTGGAATCATTGGACTTAATCAAGAAAATGGGCTAAAATAATTAAATAATACTTGGGCTAATTAAAAATTTAGATAAAGATGTTTAGTAAATAAATAAATGTAAATATGCTTAATATAAAATTATGTGAACATGCATGCATAAATTATTTTTCTAGAAGCACGATTTACGGAGTTCAAAATTTAATCACACATAAAAATAAATAATAAATAGGAAAATATAGCTAAAATATTTGGGGTGCTACATCCTTCTCTTTTAAAAATTTCATCCTCGAAATTGTTTTTTTTATAAAAAAAAATACCTTAAAATAAATATCACTTGATAAACCTTACTACCCTTTTACCTCTTTCGGTACGCGAAGCAGTGGTGGTGATGATATATATATACCCATACGTAATGCTTGCCAACCCAATTTTTATATGTATAGTTTGACTTCATATATATATATATATATATTTATTTATTTATATTTATAAGGATAATTTTTTGTATGTTTTCATATGTTTACACGTATATACCCATTACATTAGTATTAGTACTTTTGTCACCTTTTAATTCATATTTTGTAAGTACAATTATATGTACGAATTCATGCATAGTTGCCACGTAGAATTTGCATGCATATTTTTCTTTAAAACCGTTTATTCCATATTATATATATAAAGTTATACTTTTTCATAAAGTTAATAATTAAGATTATATTTTCTTTTCATAGGCGAGGCGCGTAGGACTTAACAATTTAATTACAGTTTTTCGAGGAGTCAAGTCAAGGAAAGGTTAAGGTGGAGGAAAAAGTTACATTTTTGTGTTTATCCTTATCATACGTTTTGCTCAATTGATATGTGTGATATGCAGCTTTAGCTTACGACCTAATGAGAAAGAAGTTTTGTCTTCCGACGTTAAATAGAAAAGTTTTGTCTTCCGATGTTAAATAGAAAATTTTCGTCTTCAGACGTAAAATAAAGGAAGTTCGTCTACGGACGTAAAAAGAAGAGAATTATATTCATGTTTCCATGTATTCTTTTGTAGTAATTCTTATAATATAGATAAATGCAACTCACTGAGTTTATAGTACTCACCCCAAAACTATTTTATCTTTTAGGAATAGACTCGGGCGATGAGCGGCGTGGTGAATGATGGTGGAGTCGGGATTAATTATTAATAAGCTAAATTAATTCCTGAATTAATGTTATTTTCGTATTAAGACTTCCGCTTTGCTAGTTTTAGTATTTTTCATTGGGTTTTTTCAAGACTTATTTAGTTTAGTAATTAATAAATGAGGGTTCTTTTTCGTACCAATTATTTTTATTTATGAAAATTGGGGCATTACATTTTGAGACCAATAGTTTGTTACTAATTGGGCTTCCAAGATCTTGACACTCATTTGAGATGTCCAGAATCCTCTCTGTGTAGGCAGCAATCATCTCATCTTCGTGCATCTTCCAGTTTTCAAATTTCGTGGTGAGAATTTGAATCCTTGACTCCTTAATGCTGGAATCTCCCTCACAGGGTCGTTGCAGAATTTCCCACTCGTCTTTTGCTGCTTCACAATTTTTGATAAGTTTGAACATGGTAACATCGACCGCAACAAAGATGGCATTGAGGGCTTTCTCATTGAAGTTGGCAAGATCGATCTCTCCTGATCCATTGGGCTTGTGGTGTTCGAATGGTATCTCCATCGGCATCGGTTATCTTTAGTGGTGTCCAACCATTCAGAACAGCATCCCAAGCTCACACGTCAATGGCTTTGATATAGGATCTGGTTCTAACCTTTCAGTATGAATAGTTAGAACCATCCAATACCGGTGGACGGTTGAAACTTGAATTCATCAGATCCATGGCAAAGCAACTCCGCAGGATCACACTTAGCCCGTCAAGTGCAGGCTCTGATACCAATTGAAAGTGTTGCACGCCTGGATCAATACACGATTATTGCTGATAATGTTGAGACAACAACCACACTACCAACAACAAATCAGACGTAATTTTCCACAAGTTATAGAAAATAACTTGTGGATGCCTCAGGGCAAAAGAATCCACTATACGATCATGAAATACAAAAAGCAAAACACTACAACAATCAATGCTATAGAAAATGTTGTGAAAACAATCTCAGTAAATGACTCAAATCAGATTGCAAGTTTTCTCTGTGAAGCGCCGTGTTCTGAAGCAAGACTTGTCGGTCTTTTTACAGATAATTGAGAAGTGTGATCTTCAAGCAGTAACCCACGTCCTCCACTCTCTCCACTACTCTGAGTACACACGTAAATTAAGAGGGTGTTTGGCTAAGCTTATAAACTACTTTAAGTAGCTTATAAGCTATTTAAGAGCTTTAAGCTTTAAAAATGTGTTTGGCAAAATAAGTTCCTTAAGTGCTTATAAGCTCCAAAAATAAGCTATAAATGCTTATAAGCTCCTTAGATTTAAGTTTCATAACCCCAACTTATTTTTTCAGCTTATAAGCAGTTAGTGCTTAAAGCTCTTTCAAATAAGCTTAGCCAAACACCCCCTAAGATAGTTCTGAAGATAGGTTTCCACATATCCACTTCTTTGTTGACTTGGTCAATCCTTATCCAATAACTTGCTTAGAACTTCAATTGATTTGGTCTTCTCATTATATGTATGAACCTACAAAAATATATGTGAAAAAAAAAAGCAAAATAAAATAAATAAATATAGTTTATTTATTAGAGTTAAAAATAACTCTAACAATTTCATTGTCGCTGCCTAAGCATATGATTAAAAGTAGAAGTGACCGCGGGATTCTTGGAGACGACATCTTGTGAGAAAGCTGCGGCAGCGGCTGTGAGCCGTGCGCATTTTATTTGTTTGCACGTATGCATGTACGTCGTTTAGGTCGTTGTTACCTCCTGAATCCTTAGACCTTTCATGAAAAACCTTAATAAGATCAAGTCTCTCTCTAATTTCCAAAACAACCAAATGGTTCTCAAGAAGAATATATGATCATTTTGATAGCAAAAAAAAAAGTTGATGACAAATTACAATAATTTGGTATATTTAAAATGATGAAAATTACTTCGATTGTATGATCTCGTACGATCTAATAGGAGACCAACTTTCTTGGGAATCAAAAATCCCTTGAAGACATGCTCTTGAAGAATTAATCTTTGCCAACTTGACAATTGACAAAGTCATTCTTTCTTATTTTCCAACAATTTTTTTTAAAAAAAAACTTATGCTACACATTTTTAATATTTTTTATGGCACCATGAATTTTTCTTCTAGCTCCAGACTATTAGATATCGAAAAATCATGGGAGAAAATTTTAAATACCCACGTTCACAATGGACATGTATAAAATACTCAATCTGAAAATGTACATACAATAAATACCCATTTTATTAAAGTAATGGGTTGCGTCCCACTTTCTCATTGATTTCAGTAGAGATTCTTTTTTTTTTTCCTTTATCGATATATGATTTTTTTGTCACTTTATGTCTTTGACTGAATTAAAAAAAATAAAAAATAAAATAATAATTAAAAAAAAAACTTTTTATCACATTATAACCTACACCCTAAAAACGCCCAAACAATATTCAAAAACGCCGCCTCCTCTAGCTCGGTGTTCTTCTCCTTCCCTTACTCCACGGTCGCCTCCGCCGGTGCCGCCGCTGCTGCCGGCCGCCACATTCCCCTACACAGCTACACTACACTGCCGCAAAGACTTCCCTCGCTGCCACCGCTGTAGCCGGAAGCCGCTGCCACTACTGGTGCTCCGCTGCTGCCATTTCTATTTACTATGTGTGTATTTACATTTAAAATAGTCAAATTTGTTTGATTGTTGTACAAAATTATTTATTGCATTTAATGTTTAGTCCGTGAATATATGAATTTTCAGTCAATAATTAATAATGAAAATATTGAATAATTTTACTGTTTCATCCGTGAAAAAATAAATGATTTTTGAGCGATTTTACGCTACTATAGTCTGAAGAAAAAGTTATCAGCGTTATTAGAAAGTGATACCCTCTTTTGTCAGCCTTTTTAAAAAGTTGTCGAGGCATTGATTTCATCAACTCACTAATAATAACATTAATATATTGAATTGGTTATTTTTTTACATGTGTAAGTAAAAAGTGGGTATTTATTGCATACCCACTTTGAGGATGGCAGAAAAACGTATTAACAGAAAAATCATTTTCCATGTGCAAGTATCCTATTAATCGGGTTATACCTCGAAAACAATCTCTTGTATGTGTTTGAGAGATGAGGATAGATGATCGGACTCTTTGGTGGTGAACAGCCCACTAGTGGGGGAATGGTGTACATCGAAACGATGGCCTTCCTAGCAACTAGATTTTTGAAGCTAGCTCATATCAAATGAGTAATGTACATTGACAACTCATGAACTCGGCTTTGGTTTTCTTGAAAAAGGTTCCCACTTGAGGTAGTTATCTCAAATGAACAATCCCAACAGATTATGACATGTCATTATCCTCTGTATAAATCGGCAAGTTTTAATTGGATATATATCCAAATTAAACATATTTCCTTTGTAGTACCAAAATTTGAGTTTTGTGTGGATCTTAACTTTCATACTTTTGGTATGTAGATCCAAACGGAAAAAAATAATAAATAAATAAAATCCAGGCATACAAGTATCCTAATCACCGATTAAATTTAATACAAATCAAGAGACTTTGAAGTCTTCTTTAGTTTATCTTATTTTTTTAATTAATTCTATTTTATTTTAGTCCTGAGCAAACAAAATTCCTAACGAGTATATCATAGAAAGAGTAATGCTCAAATACCCACCGTGGGCACGCTTAATGTGTCCACATATGACGTGACATTGGTATAAATAAAGAAATTAATTAAAAACATACCAAAATTAATTAAATCCTATTATGAAAAACTAAATCATACATAAAAAAATTTAAATCCTAACAAGAAAGATTTTCGACGTGGTATTGCCACATCACCGGTGGGCACATTAAGTATGCCTACGATGAGCATTGGAGCGTTTATGATCATAGAAATGACCTAATTAGGGGTGGATAAATTTACCGAAATGAAAGCATACCGGACATACCGTACCAGAAAAAACCGAAGATACCGTAATTAACGGTATACCGAAATTTTCGGTAAGACATAATACCGTACCGAAGGTTTTCGGTATGATAACGGTATGAGTTTTTCGATACAGTGGTATACCGGTCAATACCAAAAATTCGGTTTACCAAAAAATTTGAACATTTGGTATATTGAAACTTCGATACATACCGATTATACCGAGATACCGAGTATTCGGTATGTACCAATTTTCAGTATATACAAAAAATTATCAAAATATTATATTCTAATTTTATTTTTATTTTGAGAATATTTCAAATTTAAATACAATCTTAATAAATCTTTAATTTTTAATTGATTTTCAATATATTATATTATCTAAAAAATATTTAAAATATAATATACGTAATCTGTCTTTTAATCTTTAGCGATCAAATATTTTGAGACATGTTAGAATTTTTTTTTTCTTTCTATTTTCCGTTATTTTGGAGTTTGATAAGATGTTAACAAAATTTATTTGTTCGTGTTTGACTTTATTTGTTTGGTGCTATTATATTATTTTTATGTAAATCAATATTGTATGAATAAAACTAAATATTTTTTTCGGATATAATATTCAATTTTTCGGTATACCGAACTTCGGTACGGTATATCGAAAAATCGGTACGGTATCGATATGGACTTTGTTCCATACCGAATATAAGGTACATTCAGTACGGTAACGATATGAAAAAGTACATACCGAAGATTTTCGGTACGGTATCGATACGGCGAAATTTTTTCAATATACCGTACCGATCCACCCCTAGACCTAATGCTTGAAAAATGGAAAACATACAAGTGGTTGTACCGGAGGCAACGCGGATGGTGGTAGTGGGTTTTTTTTGTTTTTTTTTTTTTTTTTTTTTTTTTTTTTAATAATGATTTTTGCCGTTTTTATGCTTACATTTTTCTATTGATGTGAAAAATGAACAATTAAAGCATACCCTATTAATCATCTACTGATCTACCTACAACAACCTAAACTTTATACCCTTTCTTCAAGTTCTAACAATACTGATAGGATATGGCCTAGCTCCTAGGCCCAAGCATCAAGCCCAATACAATTGGGCCCCGACAGTTAAGCTCGGCCTATGCAACTCGGCCCAACTAAGAGAGACTTCTTCACCAAGGCAATCAAGACTCCTACATCGACTGCAACTCAAGCTCTAATAGAGATATAGAAACTCGGTGTCTATCCCTAATAGGAGGGAGATCAAGCCAAAAAGTCCTAATAGGAAAAGACTTGTAATCCTAGTCGAATTCCACATGTAAATACCTATAAATAGGGGTTTAGAATAGATTGGAAAGGGGGGAAGAATCTTTGTACAAGCTACATGTTGGAACTGCTGCTTGAAAGCATTCCTTTTTCCCACAGGATCTTCGAATTGGATGTGATAATTTAAATGCAACTAAATCATATAATCGAGTTCAGAATATTATACCTCAGATCTGTGTCGACGGAGTAATCTACAGGTCTAGATTACTGAGGTGTGATCCCTTTCCTCGAAGTTCTTCGACTGTGTGGGCGTCTAGGAACTTTGGAACCAGGAACTCTCCCTCTGCTGATGATAGGCGCCGATTCTGCCTCACTCAAAACTTAGGTTTTGAGAATCTCCTCCTCCTTATTTATAAGGAGAAGTGCCGCCCCTATTCCTTGTCCACTAAGTCACGGGCTTTAATTAATTAAAGCCCGGTTTAGTTAATAATTACTGGAACAAATTCTAATTAAATATAATTAGAATTAATCCTAATTATTATAAGGAAATAATATATAATTATTAAATTAATTATCTAATTCCTTAATTAAGAATAAATCTTAATTAATTAGATATTAATTTATTCCATAATTATATAATTAACCAGAGTACAATTATTGAGATCAGATGGACACTAAAAGAGGAAACTGGCGTCCCCTACACTACAGTAGGCGCCACATTAATGGGCTCAAGCCCATAATGCCTCTTTTTAGTCCAAAACTGATATCCCTCAATAATACCTTGAATTCCTTTCCTGAAGAGCTCTTGGGCCACCCCAGGGATCTATGTACCAGACAGAGTTTAGCCTTACCTAATGAAATAACCATGATCAACCCAGAACATTAATTTCATTAGAGCTGTGATGCATTCCACTAAAGAATCACAACTGAATCACCGCTCTGTCCCAATTTGTAGATTGGGGCTGATACTTTATTTAGAGCTATCCCCGTGTTTAATGACTCCGATATACATTAATTAATTAGAGCTCCTCTGACTGCTCATAATTAATTAACATCTTATTTTCCTCAAGTAGTACCCGTTCACCCCTTATTATTATACCTGAACTTAATCAGCATGCATGACTTGGTATAATAAACCTTGTGAACTCCCTGAGGGGATATCTCTCAACCTAATACGGACACGGTGTCTCGATATAACTAATTAGACATACTATGTGCCCTCATGTTACCCAAGATGCAAGTCATCAGGGATGCTGCGATAGACCCTTAGCTATACAAGTCAAAGTAACAGTGAACAACACATATATCTCTAATAGCATATCGAGATTAAGATCATATCTCTAAATCCCGAGATCTCTAGTTCTTCACCTATTGCTAGGGTCAGTATCAGAAGAACCTTATCTCACTCGATCCTGTCAATACGTTCCACCGTACCAACATAACTAGCGACTGAGACCCGCCACTACCGTTATGTTGCAGTCTAAACCGATAGTTTTCCCAAGCTATCTCGACTGTGACACTGTTTATATCTCATAATTATTGTCGAACGCTGCGTGATCTCCCTGACACCCGAGCCGTCCACGTGTTCTAAAACATGAGATATAGGCTTATTCTTATTAATATATTTATTCAGATAGGTGATTGTTACCAGTGGAATACATGTCATATATACTAAAACACGTTTTTGCTTTAGCTATATACAACAACCCCAACACTACACGCATACTCTCAATAAAATCCATACACACTTTCGCTCCGTGGACATAGATCTATTCCAATAGATCGAACCACGTAAATCCCTTGTGCCCTCTACTTTCGTGTCTGTTAATTCTTTGTTTTCGTGCATAAATCATCCTTGAAAAGCAAGATTCATCATTGGCGCCGTCTGTGGGAAACTTCTTGAATTTGTGAATTCTGATTAAAGGTTTTCAAGGCAAACAAGTCACGATGACGAGACAGACACGAGCGACTGCTGCTGCCAACAAAGAAAAGGAGACTCAGCACAACAGCCAAGACATTCCAGCGGCTGAAACAAGCTAGATGCAAAATCCACCGAATCCACCAGAGAACAGGCAACCGGGGAAAGAGCCCGTACAAGACAAAACCCCAGAGGGTCATGTCGCTCATATCCCGGTGGATAAGTTCGGCCGTGAAAAGGAAGATCGTGACAGCAGCAGAGAGGAGACCTTTCCAACTTCCAACAAGAATTTGATGATGCAGTAAAAGCATATCTGGCAAAGAATCGGTAGGATTTCCTAGATTTTGCTAAGCAGCAAAGAGATCGCAATGGTGAAGGAGGCCAACCTCCACATGGCACTCATCAAGAGAGCGAGGCGACGACTGGGTCGAAACACCGGGAAAAGTCTCCAAGTATCAGAATCCTAGGCGCACAAGACACCAGATTCCCTCCCAGGCGATTTGCTGATGATCGCCAAAGGAACCAGGATCGTGACTCATCTCGTCGCCGTGTAGACTCACCTCGTCGCCAGGCCGACTCACTTCGGCGCGACGCACTCTCGCCTCATAGAGACGAGACCAGTTATTACGGTAGAAGGTTTGGTGTATATGGGAGAATCTCTACGCCCTTCACCAACCGAATCCTCTACACGCCTCTCCCTACTTCGTATAAAGTTCTGCCGGTGAAGCCGTACAATGGGTCGTGTGATCCAAGGAATTTCTTATTTCAATTCCAGTACAATATGGTCAACCAGGGACTCGGCGATGATATTTACATGTGCAAAGTCTTCCCTGAATTGTTGGTAGACAACGCGCGAACGTGGTTCGATAGCCTACCATCTCGTAGTATCGGGTCTTATGACAAGCTGATGGTGGCTTTCGAAATGAGGTTTTTAAAAAAGCCGAAGCAAAAACTACCACAGCACATCTTCTCACCATCAAACAAAGACGCGGCGAATCTATTAGCGACTTCATGACCAGATTCAATGAAAAAAGTTTAAAGGTCGATCGTTTGACGGACGAGGTCCTTATCTCCACTTTCCAAAATGTTATCCAATCTGGTGCCCTATTTAGGGAGCTCGTAAGAAACGAGCCCCGTACTGCGAGGCAGCTATGGAGCATAGCTGATCAGTTCGCTAAAGCTGACGAAGCCGACAGGCGCAAGCGCGAAACTGATAGGGCCAAACCGTCAGATCGGAAGAAAGAAGATCGCAGTGACCGAGGTCAAGGTCGGCGAAGTGCCCTCGACAGACTTCAGCGCGGCCCAATTGAATCTAGACTTGGCATGTCAAAATCAGGGACGAAACGTCGATCCAGGGATAAGTATTGTCGATTCCATGAGGATTATGGCCATGATACTGAAGATTGCTGGAACTTAGCTGAAAATATTGAGAATTTGGTGAGCGACGGTACGCTTAAAAGGTACCAAAGTCGCAGCCAAAATGAAGCCCGACCTCAGGGAAATAGAAAAAGAAAGCAGAACAGAGGAGGAAACAAGTGCGGCCCTCAGGCCGACAAGAGGCCGAAGCGAGAAGACGATGAGGATGAGGATCAACCTCAGTATGATGGAGTCGTACAGGCTATTACCGGGCTCCCACAGGGAGCTACGAAGTCGTCATTGAAGGCCAAAGCTCGAAGCCCGCAACATGAAGGACCTTCTCAAAAAGGTTCAAAAGGGACGAGGCAATTACTTTCTCGGACCAAGACCCAGTACCACCTATCATACCCCACCAGGATGCGATTTTGATTGAAGCAGGAGTGGCTAATAAACTCGTACGACGGGTTTTCGTTGATACTGGAGCCTCGGTCAGTATCCTTTTCAAGAATTGCTTCGACCAACTAGGAGTGGAGAAGGCGAAGCTCGCACCAGCACCAGTCCCTTTAAAGAGTTTTGTCCAACAAGAGACGCAAAGCAAAGGGGGTTGTACAACTGCCCGTCACAGTGGGGATTCATCCGTTATCAACCACTAAGGTCATCAACCTCTTCGTCGTAAAAGTGGCTTCTCCATACAATGTTATACTCGGAAGGGATTGACTGGTGGTGGTTAAAGCAATCTGTTCGCCATATCACCTAACGATCAAGATCCCGTCAAAAAACAGGGTGATTGTAGTTCGAGGTGATCAAAAGCAAGCAAAGGAGTGCATGCAGATTGCACTACGAGGTGCCGGGGCATCTCAGCACTCCCAAGCATAGCAATTACAGTTGCCCGAAGAGTTGGAACAGAAACAAGAATCTACCTCAGGCGAGCCGGTGAAAAACATAATACTTTACTAAGATGACCCATTCAAGGTCGTCAAAGTAGGCTTCGCAGGAGGAGCTGAACTCCACAGGCAGATCGTCCAACTTCTTCGGGATTACAGAGATGTCTTTGCCTGGACACCTCTCGATATGACCAGGAGTAGCACCTAGCATCATCACTCATCGGCTGAATATTGACCCCGGAATAAAGCCAGTCAAGCAGAAACAACGAGTCTTCACTGCAGAACGAAGTCAAGTCATTTATGACGAGGTGCAACAGCTTCGGAAAGCCGATATTTTATTCGAGGTTAAATATCCGACGTGGATAGCTAACCCGGTCATGGTCAAAAAAATAGCAAGGAGGGTGGCGTATGTGAATTGACTATACCGACCTCAACAAACACTGCCTAAAGGACTGTTACCCCTTGCCCAACATTGATAAGAAAGTAGAAGCCCTGGTCGGTCACAAAGTTTTCAGCTTTCTAGATCTATACAAAGGGTATCATCAAGTCCTAATGAGTGATGAGGATGCGCCGAAGACAGCTTTCATCACAGACTTTGGCGTCTTTACCTACAAGAAAATGCCATTTGGGCTTAAAAATGCGGGAGCGACTTACCAAAGGATGGTCGACAAGATATTCAAACAGCACATTGGAAAAATTGTTGAAGTCTACGTCGATGACATTGTCGTCAAGAGCAGAGAACCAGCAACCTGCGTCGACGACCTCAAGATCGTTTTCAGCCTACTTCGGAAAGTGAATTTGAAGCTCAACCCCGAGAAATGTACCTTTATGGTCCAATCAGGAAAATTCTTGGGTTGTTGGGTTTCGCAAGAAGGTTTGAAGGCAAACCCCTCAAAAGTCCGAGCTGTTCAAGAAATGAAGGTCCCGAAAACCATTCACGATGTCCATCAACTAACGGGCTGTTTGGCAGCACTAAGTCGTTTCTTATCTAGAGCCGCCGAAAAATAGCTCCCATTCTTTAAATTACTCAAAAAGGCACCTGACTTCGAATGGAAGGACGAGCACAAATCGGCGTTCGAAGAGCTGAAGAAGTACCTAGCAAAGCTCCCGACCTTGTCGGTCCCGAAAGATGGAGAGGTCCTCTCCCTATATCTTGCAGCCTCGGATGAAGCTATAAGTATTGTACTAGTTCGTGATGAAGGACGTCGGCAACTTCCTATTTATTTTATTAGCCGAGCTCTGAAAGGACTTGAGACGAGGTACCAGCCATTGGAAAAAGTTACCCTTGCACTAGTGAATGCTGCTAGGAGGTTGAGACCGTATTTCCATGCACACACCATACAAGTTCTAACCGACCTCCCACTTCGCCAAGTACTGACCAAACCTGAAGCATCAGGAAGAATCGCTAAGTGGACGGTCGAACTTGGCGAGCATGACATAAATTTTTGTCCTCGGCAAGCTATAAAGGGACAAGCTCTAGCAGATTTCCTAGTAGAGGCTAAGTTCTCCGAAGCACCAAAACAGGACGAACTCCCCCAAGCAAAGCCGAAGACGAACAACCAAAGGAACCTCCAAAAGACTGCTGGAAAGTCTACGTAGATGGTGCTTCAAGTCGCACAGGCAGCGGGGCAGGAGTGATGCTACTTAGTCCGGATGGAATGGAGACATCGTATGCACTTCGGTTTGGTTTCCCAACGATAAATAATGAAGTTAAGTACGAAGCATTAATTGCTGGACTCCGCTTAGCTCATTCTTTGCATATCCGAGCCGTTCAAATTCACAGTGACTCCCAAGTCATAGTGAGTCATATGTTAGGCAGATACGAAGCAAAGGGAGAAAGAATGAAGAAATATCTGTAAAAGGCAAAAAGTTTGCAGGAAGGCTTCGAATACTTCGAGCTGTGGCAGATTCCTAGAGGGGAAAATAATCGAGTTGATGCCTTAAGCAAACTGGCCTCATCCTCAACAAACTCGCCTGTAGAAGAAGTCAAGCTTCGAAGCATTGAAGAAGCCGAACTAAACCTCGTGTAGGAGGACGAACCGAACTGGACGTCTCCTTACCGAGCTTACTTAGAGAAGGGGGAATTGCCCCACAACAAGCTCGAAGCTAGGAAACTCCTAAGGAAAGTCCCGAAGTACACCCTGGACCAAGGAGTGCTGTATCGAAGGTCATATCTCCAACCTCTTTTAAGATGCGCCGGGCCAAATGAAGCAAATTATGCACTGAGAGAAGTGCATGAAGGAGCATGTGGGAGTCACATCGGAGCTCGAGCACTGGCAAAAAAGATTATGAGGTGGGGATACTACTGGCCTACAATGTTCCAAGATGCAATCGACATTGTCAGAAAATGCCAAAAGTGCCAAATCCATGCCACAGTGCCGAGGTTACCACAGACAAACCTCGTGAGCATGCAAAGCCCCTGGCCGTTCGTGCAATGGGGGGTAGACATCGTCGGACCATTCGACAAAGCTCCTGGACAGCTCCAGTTCCTCATCGTAGCCATCGACTACTTTACTAAGTGGGTCGAGGCTGAACCCTTGGCAAAGATTACAAGTAAGAATGCCCTAAACTTCGTCGGGAAGAACGTAGTTTGTCGTTTTGGCGTACCTCACACCCTTGTCTCGGACAACGGAATGCAGTTCACAGACCGAGCATTCAGAGAATGGTGTGAAGGGCTTCATATTCAACAAAAGTTCACTTTGGTTGCTCACCCTCAAGCAAATGGCCAGACCGAAGTTACGAACCGAACAATCGTCAAGGGACTCAAAACTCGCCTCGACAAAGCCAAGGGAGATTGGGCAGCAAATTTACCCCAAGTCATATGGTCATACCGAACAACTCCCAGGACCTCGAATGGAGAAACACCTTACAGTTTGGTGTATGGAACCGAGGCAGTGATCCCGGTAGAGATCGGCTTGCCGAGCCATCGCACACTCAGCTTCTCATCCGAAGCCAATGACGAAAGGCTTCGAACCGATCTGGATCTGCTGGAAGAGAAACGAGAGCTAGCCTACATAAGAGAAGCTAAGTACAAGCAGCAAGTAGCTCGGTATTATAACCAAAGAGTGAAGTATCAGCAATTCCAAGTAGGCGACCTCATACTTCGAAATAACGAGGTCAGTAAAGCAGAAAGGCTCGGCAAGTTGGAAGCCACATGGGAAGGACCTTACCGAGTTGAAGAAGTCCTCGGCAAAGGATCATATAAGCTCGCCCATTTATCTGGTGAGCCAATACCCCGAACATGGCATATTTCTCATTTAAAGAAATACTTCGCATAGGTGGAAAGAATTGAGTTTAGAGTTGTTTAGTTCATATAAGTCTTGGGTCAGATCGTCCTGTTATTTTATTTTTAACTTCGTTTCCTTTTTATCAATAAAGTTTTCTTTTTCTTTAACTTTGGTCTTGCATATTTCATATTGCATGTTTTCTTTCCACTCGTGCAAATTATCTCGTTTCTTTATTTCTAAAAACCCTGACGAGGGTTATTTAATATCCTTTTGAGGATAAAAATAAACTCCAACTATGGAGTAACACCTAAACGCGCGTAAGGGGACCACCCCTATCGATAAATTCGACAAATAAGGAACTATAAAACCTTAACCTCGTCTTTTAACGAGGACGGGTTGTACTAGGCCAAACTTCATCTTATGACGAAGTGAGCCGACCCAGGCCAAACTTCATCTTAGGACGAAGTGAGCCGACCCAGGCCAAACTTCGTCTTATGATGAAATGAGCCGACCCAGGCCAAACTTCGTCTTATGACGAAGTGAGCCGACCCAGGCCAAACTTCGTCTTAGGACGAAGTGAGCCAACCCAGGCCAAACTTCGTCTTATTACGAAGTGAATCGACTAAAACCTTAATCTCGCCTCATGGCGAAGTAGTTCTAATTATGGCCTTGAACAGGCTTATACAAGAGTACAAAATTCCGTTTTATTTCAAAAATGGAAAAGTACAATTACATGGTAATCAAGACGAACTCAAAGGCTTAGGTTTGCTAAAACTAAGCCATCTTGTGGGAAATCACCATCGGGGTTAAACTTTAAAACTTCATCTATATTGAAGGTGCCTCGACCTCGTCCTCGACTCCTACCCCTACCCGATTGAAGACTCCGACCTCCACCTTGTCGAGCCAACGATTGCCGTTCTTGTTCATAAAACTCCTTAGAGTGGCGCATGAATCTCATATCCGATCGACCCGCGGGAGTCGACGATCTCGAGGGACCGGTGGTAGCAGACGAACTTGAAGGACAATCATTCTTTCCCAATCGCGCAGCTAACTTCGGGCGCCGAGCTAAAATCACATCGTACATACCAGCTACTTGCTTCAGCGCGGCCATCTGATCTTGGAGCTGCCAGTGAGTCCACCCCGTATCTTTCCTGATAATCCTTACACCGGGCTGCGACCTCTGTCACCTTGGCATCCACTTCAGCAATAGTTTTCCCGCCGTTTCGGCGGATAATTGCCTCGTACTTAGCGTGCTCCTCGGCAATCTTATCGACTTCTTCCTTCACAGCCTCGTACTTATCTCCAAGCTTCAAAAGCCGAGCTCGAAGCTCGTCATTTTTTATTTGAGCAGCACTCAGTTTCACGTCAGCCACATTCTAAATATGGCCGACTTGGTCTTTCCAATGAAGAACTTCGCCATTCTTGGCTTCAAGGGCTCGCAGTAAGTTATTGATTTGTGCTATATACGGAGAAGCATCGAAAAGTTTCGGAGAAGAAGAAGACTACAAAAAGGGAAAACGAATTTCTAATAAGAAATAATGTTTTCATTAATTCAGCAAAATATGTCATCCTACTGATGACGAGGTACATGCTAAAAAAAAAAAAAAAAAAAAAAAAAGGGAGAGACGAGGAGGCGATCAACTGACCTCCTCCTCGTTTTGAGGTACGTTTTTTGGCACTTTGCCCTCCATTCCGGCATCGCCACCAGCTCCGCTCTCAGCCTCGGTTCTTCTCAGAGCGGCATTCAGCTCGGCAACAATCGCATCCATTTCAGGATCGCGATCCACCGTACTCTCTTGAATCAGTTCGGCGGTGAGCAGGTCAGTAGAAGATGCCAGGCCCTCAAGAAGAGGAACCGCCTTCAAATTTTTAAGAACGATTTCTGCGAAGGCTCGGTTCAGTTCCTCTTCAGGCACCTCCTTATGCCCATACTTCGCCATGTCGAGGCCTGGAATGTCCTCGGCGATAGCCTCCATAGTCTCAGAAACACTTCGAGCCGTCATCACTTCCGCCACGTAACCGCACAAACCCGAGAAAAACTCGGATAGCAAGAGCCTCTCAGTATAAGCTCGGAGAATTGGCCCTTGGCGAGCCACAGAGTCAACCTCGGCCGCATCCAATTCTGCTTTTAGCGAGGCAACTTCCTTCCGAGCCGCCTCAGCTTCGGCAACAGCGGCATCTTCTCTCTTTTTGGCCTCCCTGGCCTCCCGCGTAGCAGCAGCAAGCTCGCCAGTTAGGCTGGCTTTCTCTTCTTCCAGTTGACGACGGATCTGATTTGTCTCGTTGAACTTCGAGACCCCGTCATTTACAAAGCTGGTAAGGGTGGATGCACTTTTCACCAACCCGTCCACCCAATTTTGAAAGCTTGCCGCGACCAGATCGGCATCCTGTCAAATGCCACACAAGATCAGTACCGGCATACGATAGGTCCTAAAATATAAGGATGAATTCCTTACCTCAGGATAGGCCCGACACTGCTCTTCCAACTCAATCACCGGGTCGGCTGCACTCACCGACGACTGCCCTATGGTAAGACTCTTGTCGCCAGCTGCCGAAGTTTTCTTGTTCGGTTTCGGCACCTTCACCCGACGAACTAGGGATACGGGAGAGGGCGACCTCAGTGGAGAGGATCCGGGTACACTTGTAGTTCGTTCCGAGGACGCCTCGGAACCCACCTTCTCCAATACTGCGGTATCCTCGGACCTCGGCCTTTTCCTATCTTTTACTAGCTTCACTGTAAAAGAGACAAAGCTCATCAAATGATATTCATATTACAAAACACAAAAAAAAAAAAAAAAAAAAGTGTAGCCTCACCCTTCACCGGCTCTTCCATCGAAGCGGGATCATAAGGGCTCAGCCCAGCAAGAGCCAGATCGGTCTCGGAAAACACTTCTCCAACGTGCCATGGAGTCTTTCTTCCAGCTTACTAAAACACAACTCTGTCTTTTGTTTTCCTAACTTCCCCACCTTCCATATAAACTCAGGGACTTCACCGAACCGGCAGAAGAAAAATTTTGATTGCCAGTTCGTCACCTTCGACTTCGTCTCAACTTTGAAGCCGAGACGAGGTGAAAGATAGAACCAACCACCGGACGCCCTAAGCTGAAAAAACCTAAGAATCATATCTACACTAAGGTCGTACCCGTGTCGCTTGGCCATCACACCGAGAGCGCATAACTGACAAAAAGAGTTCGGAAAAAGTTGACCCAAAGGAAGCTCGCACTTTCTCAAAAGTCCGGCAAATACTGAAGGTAAGGGGAGACGAAGACCGTGGTGCAAACAGTCCTCATAAACAGTAAAAAAGCCATGAGGGGGCTCCGAAGCCCTATCCTCAGCCCGAGGAACCATCCATTCCACATAATCCGGAAATAAATAATTTTGGGCTAGACTAAGAATTTCTGGGCCCGTAAGGACCGACGAAAAGCTAAATGCCCTATCCTTCGACTTTAATGGCGGTGGAAAAACTACCCTATGCTTAACCGGACAAGGAGATTTCACAGAATATATATCTACTTCCGCCTCCCCACCCTGATTGGAAGTCGCCGGCGGCGAGTCGGAAAACCCTAAGGACCTATCTTCACTAGCACTAGGAGATGAATTAGCAGACATAGTCGAATAACTTACTTGTCGATGTCGACTGACGGTGGCCAATAAAGGAACGTCCGGTTGAAACTGTGCGAAAACCCACGGAAAATCTAGCAACAACGGACGGGAGGCGGCGACTCCTTTTTAGAATTAAAATTAGGGCGAAATGGGGAAAAAAAGGCGAATAGCGGAAGTTTATTCAAACTTCCGCCCCTTTCAACTCCCACTACCGCAACGTGACACGTGTCCCATTCACTCGGGACTCCAACAGTCGCTCCATTCTCGGTTTCCCTTATTTACCCACCTCGTCTTAACGAGGTGACAAGCATTCCGACTTCGTCGAAATCCAATTTCCGAAGGGGCAATGCAAATTTATTTACCCACCTCGTCTTAACGAGGTGACAAGCATTCCGACTTCGTCGAAATTCAATTTCCAAAGGGGCATTGCAAAAATACTTACCGACTTTGTTTTAATGAGGCGGTATACGATTGTCTTCGTCCATTCTACTTTTGACGGGGCAACGTCATTTAGACTGCTCCTACCTCCACTATTTCCCCACCGTCACACTCTCGCTTCTACATCTTTTTGGGGGGGATGTGATAGATATGGCCTAGCTCCTAGGCCCAAGCATCAAGCCCAATACAATTGGGCCCCGACAGTTAAGCTCGGCCTATACAGCTCGGCCCAATTAAGAGAGACTTCTTCACCAAGGCAATCAAGACTCCTACATCGACTGCAACTCAAGCTCCAAGAGAGATATAGAAGCTCGGTGTCTATCCCTAATAGGAGGGAGATCAAGCCAAAAAGTCCTAATAGGAAAAGACTTGTAATCCTAGTCGAATTCCACATGTAAATACCTATAAATAGGGGTTTAGAATAGATTGGAAAGGGGGGAAGAATCTTTGTACAAGCTACACGCATACTCTCAATAAAATCCATACACACTTTCGCTCCGTGAACGTAGATCTATTCCAATAGATCGAACCACGTAAATCCCTTGTGTCCTCTACTTTCGTATCTGTTAATTCTTTGTTTTCGTGCATAAATCATTCTTGAAAAGCAAGATTCATCAAATACATACTTCATATTAACATCGAGTAATCTAAATTTGTACACTCTGCAACACAATTTGATTTTTCGATTAAATTAGTTATTTTGACATTTGAAGTTATGTGAATATATTACGTTAAATTAGTACTGATTCTAGAATTTGTAAACCTCATTTATTAGATGGACGCAATAATGACGATTCTCAATATCATATATTTATTTGAATTAAAAATTGAATGAATTGATGAGTTGAATTTCTCAGGCATGTTCATAAGTAGAAAAAGAAAAAAAATAACAACATTCGGTTAAATGGGAAATGGTTAAGCAAAATAATTTTTTTTACTCGAAGAAAAATATTCCTTATGTCCCACTTCAATAGGCTTGTATACTAAATCAGGTAGTTCCATACCAATTGGTATGTTTCTTAAAATGGAAAGAATTACTCATTACTAATCATTTCATCATCCACTCAGCTCTTAGCACGTATATAATTTAAATTATCATAACTTGCTCATTTGTTCTCCGATTTTCATGACTTTTATACCAAATTAAAGGTTATGATATGATCTTTCATTTAAGATAACATATCAATATATTTTTATGCATCTATGGTGCTCCAATTTTAAAATAATGAAATCTGCATTAAAATATTAAACATTACTATACTTTATATATCTCTAAATCAACGCTCTTTAAATCCCGTGTCGAAAAAAAATATGCATATTCATGTGAAATAGAGGGAGTATATATTAGAAGATCCTCCACAAATGTTTGGGGCTCGACCCAAACATGTTGAAGAAGGGAAATTAATTGGGGGAAGGATCCGGTGCTGTGTACCTTATAACAACATCACAAGTTGTGCATTGAAACGTTGGCGTTAATATAGAAAAATTGTTCTAGTTCAGCCGTTTATGTTTTCTTTTTTCTTTTCTTTTTTTCTTTTTTTTTTCCTTTTTTACTTATTTATTTTTAATAGATTTTTTATATCATAACCACAACTTATTGTTTTAGGTTTTATTGATGGTCAAGCTAAAACGTAAAATCAAAAAAGAAATATATTTGATAAACTCTAATTATGAAAATGAACCCTAATAAAAAAAGGTTAACTAGAATTTAATATAAATATATAAATATTTTTTAATATAACTCTTAATTATCCTAAATTAAAATAAAATAATTAACTAAAAGGTGGTACTGATATATCCTAATTGTGGAAGTATCACCCCTAGCAAAAGTAATCAACTAAAAACCAAAACATAATAATATAAGTTATTAAGTAAAAAAAAAAAAATTAAAAAAAAAATAAAATAAAATAAAAATTGCACTAACGTAGACGACAATGGGCAACGTAATGCGTAATATGAAATCTATTATTTGCCACCATGTAGATTTGCAATTTTTTAATAATAACTCCGAACTCCGAATTTGAATGATCCTTCTTCACCGAAGAAGATATAACCATCTACGACCGTCGTATATCGGTCGGTTCAGAAACCACTCCAACAATTTGACTTGTCGTACGTTATGAGATTTTGCAAATTAAATGTTTGAAAGAATTAAGAACAATCTGATTCCACGTAATTGAGTTGCGAAGTTCCAAATTTGCCACATAATCAAAGTCATAACTAATTAAAATCTGCAAATTTTAATTTTGACTACAGTATTTTGGTTTAATTTATATTTTTTTGCCAAAGTTAAAGAGAAAATTAAAATATATACTCACTAGTATTGTGATACAGATATAAGAAGTTTAAAATATAATTTGGAGAAATAATAATAATAATAATAAGAAACATTTTGATGATGAATGTTGAATAAAAGATGAAATCGAATAACATAAAAATTATACAAGTCGGAAAAATAAATGGAAAAATACTCAAATTTAACCTAATAAATTCAGTTTGTGATAAATTTAGCCTTAACTTTATACACATGAAAATTTTGGTCTTATAATTTTATTTTGTGATAAATTTAGCACGAACTTCACATGTGTGACAATTATAGTCTTATAAAGTAAAATGTATGATAATTCTTGCCTTATAAATTAAAATATATGACGATTTTAGTCATTTAATGAAATTGCAACAAAAAATTTAGTTGGCAATGTAGGCCCCCAAAATAAAATGATTCTTAAAAAATTTATGTTAGTATTTGAAAGTAAAATATACGAAGTACTTTTTTCTAAAAACGATAATAGGTGCTAGTAAATTGTTTTCAGTGTCAAGATTCGTTAAATGCCTAAAGTTATCGCACATTTAATTTATAATGCTAAAATTGTCACGAATATAAAGTTAATGCTAAATTTGTAACAAGGTGCATCTATTAAGCTAAATTTGTGTATTTTCCCAAATAGTGAGAAGGTTTTAATAAATATTAAAAATAAAATAAAAAATCATTTAAACATGTTTGGCACGCAGATCAAGATGAATGAATGACGAGATGAAGAAATGTTTGATAGTTTGAAAACCCTTTCCGAAATTTCTCACTACACTAAACATTCTTTAAATTCATAATTACTTCTTCACTTCTCAATTCCCATGGATTCTTCTCCGATAACTGAGGCTCCCGCGAAATCTGCACCGAAGAATAAGAAAGATTTCTTAACCCACCTCGAAATCTACTTGGCCAAGCGCGACGGCGTTGACAAGCTGCTCAAAATCTCGCGCTACGCCGCCAAGATCGCCCTCGCCTCCTCCCTCCTCCACCACCACCAGCCGCTCGCCGCCCGCCTCAAGTCATTCGAGTCGAGCGTCGGCGTCAGCCGCAAGGCCTTCCGCCTCGGCAAGTTCGTTCAAGACGTCAACGCTCTCCGCTCGATCCACCTCGCCTCTCACTCCCGCCTGAATCTGCTCCTTTCCGCCGTCGCCTACGGCGGCGAGGGGCTATACTATTTCGTCGAACAGCTAGTGTGGCTGGGGAAAGCCGGTCTTATCGATAAGAAGCATTTACCCGCGCTGCAGAAATTGAGCGCGTGGTGCGAGTTCGTCGGCTATTTCGGGAGCGTGAGCTTGAAGGTGATGGAATTGCGAGAGATCGAGGTGGAGGAGAGGTGTGCGGCGTCGAGCGTTGACGTGGCGGTGGTGAGGGGGATCAAGTGCGGGGAGGAGCAGGAAAAGCTGAGGAAATTGAGGGAGAAGAAGGCGATGAAGCGGCTCTCGGTGGTGCAGGATTTGGCCGATGCGTTGATGGCGGTGGCTGATATCAGAGACGGCGGAGGAGTGCTGGCGGCGCCGCACTTGGTCTCGTCCGCCGGGATGCTCTCCGCCCTTATTAGTACTCACAAGAATTGGGTTTCATGCTGAGGTACTTCTTATGATTGGGGGATGGATATTCGAAAAAGATGATTCTTGTTGACAATAAATTGATTCTTTATACTTAACCATCTGTGGCTGATAGAATCAATATATAATGATTATTCGATGCTTTATACTATGAATAAATTAGAGCTATTTGTTCAAGAAAGTTACTGGAATTTAGATTAGTGCTTCTTTTAGAGGGCGATGGACTTTGACTGATAGTTTCGATATAGGCTAATTCACTATATTTTATATGGGCTGAAACAATTTTAAATTCCTTTTAGTGACAGATGGAACAGGGTGCTGTATGTTTCTCTATTTTCATGAATTGGAAGAGTAGAGCATTCATATGTTTCTACGGCTTATGTGATCTCTGCACCGTTTTTGCTTCAGGGTTCGTTTTGGATAAGTTTACATATAATGTTATCATGTTATTTAACACTACTATTTGGTTTTGTTAAGCATCTCCAAACACTATTAGAAGTAGTGACTAGTGAGGGCTACAATGTCATTTTGTGGTTTGATACCATCGGAACATAAGAATCTTGTCTTCATAGGAGATCAACTACCTGAGAGGCTTACATCAGTAAATTTATCATGATCTTTTTCTTAGCTGTTCTATCAAATTTCTATCATTTCTCTCACAGAATTTTGCTCTATTAGTTTCTGTATTGTGTACCATATTAGAGGTGCAAATAAATGATGCTTTTCTCGAGCCAAATATCTCATTACCTGTATAGACTAAATTTTAGTTTATGTTGGCAGCCATTTAACGATATATTTGACTTTCTCCAATTATGATTTCGAGCATCTTGATATAAAATTGTTTGTAAGATGGAATGATACTTCTCCTACAGTACACGATTTGTCGTAGATAACTCTGAAGCTTCTATGCGTATTGCCAGGACACTTGGAGCTTTTTGTTTCATGAACTTGTTCTAATTATACGTTTCATCTTGTAGCATTTACCATTATACATTATAAAAGAAGTACCAACGTTTTGCCATCATGTGAACATTGTACTGCCACCAAGTTCTTGGCTGTGGTTTTAGGTTTCTACTCCATGAAATATTCTATTCACCGGAACAAATTTGAAAGCAGTTTGAGAGGATTGGGCAGTGAAATATGGATGCTCGCGGACATGCTTTTCCTGGACTCTGTTTTTTGTCTAAGACGTGCATTTTTTTTTCGTACTAGAGGTTTTCTTTTATGGGGTTTTACCTTGGAGGTTTGAGACTTGGATGCCTTGTGCTTTCACGTGTTTTCGATGGGATTATAAGATGATGCATTCTTTATGGTCCCTTCTGTTCTCTCCTTATAGTGTTTGGCGTTCTCTTGATTTGCTTATGATTTGCTTGTATGATGTGTGTGTGTGTGTGTGCGCGCATTTCTATATGATTTAGCCTTGATCAGATTATTTTGTAAGGTAGCAGCATGTTCTGTGTATTTGAGATTTTAAAAAATGTGGAATTGCTGAAAGTTTGCACTGTTTTTCAGCCCAAAGCATCAAAAGTGCTATGCAATGAAAGTGCACACATTTCACTCATACTAATCTTAGGGCTTGTTTAGTAGGCCACTATAAGTCAAGCTAAGATGATTTTTCTAGGCTTAATTTGTATTAGTATTTATGTCAATACATATTTATTTTTATTTTTTAATAAAAATTTAAATGTGCAAGAGATGGGGCTCAAACCTGCACCATTTGGAAAGCTTCAAGAACTTTAGCCAACTCTCCTACCAAGGTTATTCAGGGATGAATCAATGTTTTTTTATTATTATAAACGAGTTTTAATGTAATGAAAATTCATTTCAACTACTTTTCCACATATTATATGTATAATATATATAGATCTAAATACATTAATATATAAAAAAATTAATATCAATACAATAATATTAATAATATTGCAATGGTTTGAATACATTTTGTTTAGAATAAAATATATGATAAAATTAAACATAATTGACAAGCTCTAATTGCGAATATTAAATATAAGATGCTATGTTGGAATTTATATAAGAAAAAAAATATTTATTATGAATTGGATTCATTTTATATGTAATAAAAATACATTTTATTGATATTTTTATATTATCTTATATATATATAAATATTATTAATATATTTTATTAATAAATGGTTCGATCCCGGTTCGACCGGTTTGACCAATTGAACCGTGATCCAGAGGTCTTGTTGGGATGGAGCCACATACCGGGCTTGTCTCGGCGACCGCCCGGGTATTATTATTTTTTTAATAATATATAACGTTAATTTTTTTTGTATAAAATATATTATTCGATTATATTTATTTGAATTCGGCCAGGATTTGTCCATTCTGTGTCCGTATCCCGAATATTGAGAATTCGTATCCGAATTCGAGAATAAAAATTATGGGTTAGAATATGAGAAAAACACTATCTGCTCGTATCTGATCCATTTTCACCCTACCCATAATGTATGATAAGGATGGTTTGATGTGGGAAGGTTCGTTTATTAAAACAATATTGAAACAAAAAAATTTGTTTTTGTTTTTATTTTTTTCTTTTGTTATTTTATTTTTTTTACAAGCAGAGGATAGTATATATTAAATACAAGAACAACAAAAATAATATTTTCGAGAGATCTAATGAATAAAATTTGGTTCCTTCAATATTTTTCTTTTGATAAATCCATTTTATATCTCACTTTTATTTTAATAGTAAAATGAATCATATTTTTTGTGTTTTACTAACAAATTTGGTTTAATAATTCCTCTAAAATTTTATCTATGAAGTTTGAAAATTAAGAAAAGCAATACTACTGTAAATAACATTTCAATTTGTTCTTGAGAGAAATGTTTCAATGTCCACCGTGTGCATTTTAATGTGCTAACGGATAAAATGACAATGCTATAAATAAAGAAATTAATTTAAAATATATTCCAAAAATTAAACCCTATAAAAAAAATAAACTTTAAATAGAAAAAATTACAAACGTAACACTGCCGCATCAGCAATGAACATATAAAGTGTGTTCATAGTGGGTAGCAAGCTTTCTATTATTTTGGATATTTAATCTTCCACATAAGTATGTGCAAGTAAGTTAAGAAAATATGTATGTTTGGATTCCGTAAGTCGTAACTGAAGTTTCCACGTTAATTTAGATGTTCTTTCTCGTGTAATAAAATTTAATAAAGTTAAAACATTTTTATGGGTTATAACCTTTCATCGGTAAACTATTCCCCATTTGACATTTCTTCAAAATATTATCATCAACTATTAAAAACAATCATGAGTAGTTTTCCCAACCTTTGTGGTGTAGATTTTTCATCTATGTATGGAGTAGATGTATCATGTACGTGAGTAGAATGTGCTATATAATCGATATAAATTGATATGTAATTCTAAAAAAAAAACAAAAAAAAAAACAATAATGAGTAAGTGCCACTTTACAGTAATGGAATGTCGATCTGGCATGTCAGCGGCAGCAATGGATTTATAATTAAATTAAACTAGTTATGGTTATGCACCCGTGCGACGCACGGGGTATTTTGAGTTTTGCAATTTCTTAATTCTTCTACATATTTTAAGGATTGTGATTATAATTCATGAAGTTTTAACGGTATAAATAACTAATTTGTTGTTTGATGCATAAAAGTCATATTTGGTTTCAAGTTAAAAAAAAAATAGTATTATCATGACCAAGCAAAAATTAGAATTTGACGAATTGCATACCATCTAATACTCCCTCCGGCTCAAGATTTATGGACCTTTTTATATTCATATGTGAGGTGTAAAATAATAAAAAGGTCCATGAATCTTGAGCCGAATGGAGTATAATATGGAGATAATTTAATTAAAATTGAAGAATAGACCACTGTATGATATGTCGTCTAATTAGTTGAACACGTTATTTGAATTTTTTCACCACCCTTTAATTTACGTGTGTCAAATAAGTTTTTATGAATTTGCCACGTAAGCAAAAAAAAAAAATCTAAAACTAAATTTGGTTAAATATTTTTAAAGTGAAAATTTGGAGTAAAAAAGGTAAATGTGAATAAAAAGCTTTTACCACACATGTTAAATGTAGATAGTTGATAAAAAAAATTGTCCAATTTAATTTAGCTACACACATTTTCTAATTATGTGTGACTAAATTGCCACATATTATTATGTGTGGCTAATATATGTGTGGTTAAAAATTCAATTTTATGTAGTGTGTAACTTGTTAGCATACATTTTACACTTCGGTATAATAGATTGTTGTAATTGACATCACACAAAATTACTTCAAAAATATGCATTGTTTCTTAATACATTGATCAATCTCGTGAAATATATTTGCACTTACAAACATGAATCTATATTTATTGAATGAATTGAGGATATATAATTAAATGAGTCTTCTACTATAATAAAGATACCATGTAGAAAGATAAAAATAACTCAAAAATACATGAAATTTAGAAAAAATCTATTATATCATTACATAGAAATAAAATATTGGTTAACTAAGTTATCAAATTTGAATAAGGTATTCAATCATTTTCTTAAAGACAATTGACTAAATATGCATATGAATATCCCATTAACTAATATGGTGGAATATAAGTACAAAATTAAATAACTTATTTGATATAAGGATTTATAATTCTCACCATTGAAGTGTCAAAATAATTCTATTCCATTACATAAAAATGTTCACAATACAACAACGATAAAAATTATTTTTTCCAAATTATGACATATAGGTCTTCCGCATATTTCATTGTACATTACATTATTTTTTTTAAGTATCTAGAAAGGGAAATAGAACTAAGCATGAAAAAATATATATATAAAATAAAATAAAAATAAAAAACATCCTTCCATGTTTTGAATACATCGTCTATCACCAATGAGTTGTCGATTCTCAATTTTCAATCATCTAGATAGAGAAAAAATATCTTAAATCGATGGACATATAACAAAATACATAGAAAATCAATTACATCTTTAAATAATTGTGTGATTATACATATACAATAATGGGAAAGTAAAGCAAGGAAAAAAAGAAGAAAAAAGATAATACTCCTAGGCAATAAAGCAATAACACTCCAAAGTTGAATAAATGATTATTTATTAGCAATGCTAAAAAAATCTACTACAATATAATACTCCTTTTGTAGATTAAGAGTGTGATTTTCTTATAATTTTGGTGCATTCACAACTACATTATTGTGATACTTTTATTTTCGCATGACCACATACATACTTTGTTATTTTAAACTTCACTCATTTCTTTATTAAAAAGAAATAAAAATAACAACGACAACAACAAATTGTAACATCACTTCTTAAGGGCCCCTTTCTCAATACCGTAAATTTATAAAGATAGTGCATGCTAAACAACTAAAAGGCTTCCCTAATTGTAATAATAATCATCGACAACTTGAATTATAAAAACCTTTGTAGCTCTCTCAAAATTGAAAAAATCTTGATGTCAGCTTCTTTCTTGTTGCCGTAACTTCTTCCATTTGTGATTCCCTTGATTTAGAAAGACAAATGAAGATGAATAACCAGAGAGAGAGAGAGAGAGAGAGCGAGAGAGACCACTACGGTGTTATGCTTGCAATCAAATGTGTTCATTGTTGGTTTTGAAATTTTCTTATATATAGGCATAGAATAGCATAAGTATGGAAAGTAATTTATATTAACATTGCCTATTAAATTATTAAAATCATTTAATTGTCATAAATTATATTTTGTAACGTCTACCATTAATTAAGTTGATTGAAAAATATTGATGTATAATAGTGATATACCATTTTGATATATAATTTCTAAAAATAGTTAACGGATAAAAAAAAATTATAGATTATATCTTTAATAATGAGTGAATTTTTTATAATGGTTGATTGAAAAAAATTAATGGGAGTTACAACAAATAAATATAAGTTGTGGTGAATAATCATAATCAAAATTCTAATGGTAATTGAATTTCTATTAAAAAAAATTAAATCTATCTATATATATTTGGTGTGTGTGTGTGAGAGAGAGAATATACATAATTTATTATTATGTATTACTCATAAATTTGTTAATATAGGTCCCGATAAATAGTTATTGGTGTATGGGGGGAGGGAATACACCAATTCGCCAACAGTTTTGACTTTTGAAACAAAATCGATCTTACTGAGTTGTCAGCTCAGCTTAACAGTGCAGCTCGGTTTATCCAGCTCAGTCAGTAAACTGGTGAGCTTGCTAAACCGAACTGTGTGCGGAAGTTTGGTGGACAGGTTGGCTACCTCTTAGAAAATTTTTTCTTTGGTCTGGATCTTTGTGTAGGTTGATTATATCAATGAAGTGCAATGTAATGAAGGTTAGTTGAACATTGTAAGGTCGACTGTAAATAAAAGATAGAGAGAGAGAGATCGAGACAGTCGATTTAGCGTGGTTCGGGAAACATCCCTACATCCACGTCAGATACCGTCGTATCTGAAATTCCTTACTTCTCTCTTATTTATACTGGCTGAGTACCAGCCTCAACCTTCGTCAATCTTTAGACTTGTAGCCGAGCACGAGTTCTGGGTCGTGACCCTTACAACCTGTAATAGCCGTAAAAATCCGTATTTGGAAAAATTGGAATTTCGAAGGAAGAAATAAAATTTTTCTTAGTATTTGAGATCGAGCACGGACGAAAATGAGCATATGGGAATTTTTATAATATGTTGGAATTATTCCAATGAAATCTCGAGAATTTTGAGAATGAAGGAATTATGGCAAGGCAAGAAATTACCCGGAATGATTTCCGGAGAATGTTACTCCGTAAATATTTTTACGGAAATATGATGAGATGTGTGACTTAGAAGTAAGACTACATGTATTCATAATAGTGCAAGTGAGAGGAATTAAAAAGAAAAGAGGGAAGAAATTGTGTTGTGTGTGTGTGTTACGTGTAGAGAGAGAGAGAGAGAGAGAGAAGAGGGTGTTGTCCTCTCTCCTACCTCACAATCATACTTAGCACTCATCACCACCGTTACCACCACACACCCACACCACCCTCATCATAACTCACCACCCCAAACTTAGTGAGAGAGAGATAAGCTCTCCCTTCTCTCTTCATCACCATTCCCGCAGGCGAGAATGGCCGCCACTTTCGAGCTGCCGCCGGCGACTCCTCCGGCCTCCGATCACTCCCAAAGTTCGCCCTCCCCCATATTTCGACCCATAGAACAAGAATCCGAGGTCGAAATCATGATCAAGAAGCTCTAAGTTCGACTTTCAAGGTTCGAAAGTTGGGTGATCAAACAAGTGTTCGAATTTCATCAAGCTTGAGGTAGTTCTTGTTTCCTCTTGTTGGTTTGAACTTGATTTCATGTTGTATGATATGATTCGAACTCCCCTCATCATGATTAAGATTCGGCCTTCTCAAGAAAAGTTCATGAATGATGATAATTCTTTCATATTTGTATTCCTCTCATCATTTGAAGATCATCTATGTATGTATTGTTGAAGCTCCCTTCGATTTCCTTCATAACCAAATGAGTATAGCTATTATATGAACTTTCTTTATGATGTTCTTGACAAATCCTTGCTCAAATGATGTTTTAAGATGAGCTAGAGCCGAACCCGTAAGCATTTCTTCACGTTTTTGATTCGGGCCTTTTATCGAACAGTTGGCGTGCACATTTTGTTCAGCATTTTCGAACCCTTTCCCGACTCTATCTCATTTCGAGTCCTAAATGAAAGTTTTAGCTCATGTTCTCAGCTATCCGTAGCTAAAATTTCGTCTTGATCCGAGTTCATATGCATCAGTTATGACAAATTGAAATTCGCATCTCATTTCTTTTGAAATCTGGAAAACAGCCCACTTGCGGGCTAAACTGAGAACAGCCCGTTTAAAATTCGACATTTATTCTTTGTCCATGTCGAAGTACGTACCATTAGCGTTCTATACATATCTCGTTTACTCAAAACGGAGTTCGTATGAATTTACTATGATTTTTCAAAGTTTGTATCTCCAATCTGGAAATTCCGACGAACAACTTCTGTCCCGTTTTTCCAACCACGTTTTGACCACTTTCCTTTGGTCGAATGAAAAATAGTATAACTAGAAAGTTGTTCCTTGTTTTCTGAACTTCAGTTTTGATAGCTCATTCATTCGAATCCATTAAGAAACGAGTGAGAAATCATCACTCAAATTTCGTACCAAAATCTGCCAAATTCCCGATTTTCAGATTCCGAGTTCTGGGAATAAATGCTTCAATCTCCCAACTCACTCACGGGAAAATTCTGAAATTTAAACATGTTGTAGCCCTATGTGTTATCTTTCCAAATCAATATCATATGCTCTGTTTCGATTTATATTGAGTGAGAAACAATTATTTTCCTAGAGGGTCGCAGAATTTCTAAATTCTCTTAGAATGTTGAACTTGTGTTTTTCATATGACGGACCTTCTACTGCTTTGTTAAGCATCTTGATCGAGTCTTGGGACTAGTTCGAATGGAGAAATTGAGTTCTCATTTGAATTAGTCGAATTTAGCTGATTTTAGATAATTTAGAATTATCGAGTAGACTTATCGAACGTCGAGGGCATGTCGAATTTTCCGGGTGGACTTTTCTATCTTCTCGATTAATATATTTCTAATACACGATATGAGTAGAAGCGATGTGAGTTCCTAAAACTCTAATGAGAATTCTAGTAAATTAGTATTTCTTCTAAAACGAGACTTTTCCCTAAAGGTTAAGCAAGGGACGAGAGTCGAGGAACCGTGAGGAAGAAACCTGGAACCGATCTATCACTTTGCAATCAGGTGGGCGTTCTAACAAAGAAAATTATATTGTTGCTATAATGAAGCATGTTTTGAAAATAAAGCAAGTTGACTCAAAACCCTTTCATGCATAAAATATTTTTGGTTTTATGTGTGATGCCTATCTGTGTTGGATTGCCAACGTTATATCGATCGAGCCTGAGTTAGACAAAGGTCGCTAGCCATGTATGTGTACACGAAGTCGTGACTGTGTGCTCCAGAGGTGGGCCGGTTATGCATGGAAACGTCCGGTGAGGTGGCCACCTTGCCGGCGTACTTACAGATATGGATAATACAGATGTGGAAGAAAATGGGGAGTGCACTCCAATTGTTTATGGAAATAAAGTGGTTTTAGTTACACAAGTATTTTGATAAAACCTTGTGATAACTGTGAAATGCATGATTGGTGATTATTTTACTAAAAATTATTTTTGGGCATAACCTCACGAGTACATCAAGTACTCAGCCCTGCTCGTGTTTTCAAAAACTTGCAGGTTGAGCGAGGTGGCAAGGGCGGCAGTGTTGAGAGGAGATTCGTTCATCTTTTGAATTTGGTTCAGAAAGAGATACATATCTTCATATATGTATCTATTTTGTTAAAGACTTCCGCTGTATGCTTCTATTATCTTATTTAGTAATTATGTTCAACTGGCTTCATGAACCACTAAATCGAGAACTACTCTACTCGTATTCCTTCATGAAATTGGATTATGTTCAACCGGTTTCTTCTCATGGATAACTATATTATATTTGAGCCACGGGCTTTTTCTTATCTTCATTTGCCTTCTATTTATTCATTGATCGAGTCTATTCAATTGTTCATTTTGCTAATTACCGAGTTACAAGTCGTTTCCCCTTTCTTTCCCGCTTCTTATATCCAACCCCTAGTCACGGTTTCCCGTCTTAGCTATCCTTAGCAAAGTGCGGTCGTGACAGAGTGGTATCAGAGCATTTTATTCGCTCTGAACTGAAATTTCTTCGAGTATAGTCTAGTTAGATTCACTAGACTAATATGAGGACTTGACAATAACTCTCAACACGCCTCCGTGCCACGCTCGACAAGAAATAAGGTACCATATTTTTAAAGTTTTGAGATTTGCATAAGTTGTTAAAGTTCACGAGATTGCAGAAGCATGAGTTGCATATTATTTATGCGGGAAGTATATGATGAAGTGAAGTTCTTATATTTTCAATTTCTAAAAGTTTGAAAATGCGTGAGTTTTGAAATGGCATCGTAGTTGAATGTTTACCAAAGAAGGATGATAGATTGTGATTGACTCACGAGTTTAACGAGAACATAGAAGAGCTTTAGGAATCCCTGATTATCTTATTGCTCAAATATCTGAAAGACTAGACCAATTAAGTTTTCCGACTCTCTTGGCAAGAACAATAGAAGGTTACAAATGTGGCATCGTGTGAAGCTATGAGAATGAGAAGAACTAAGAAAGCATTCGTGATTCCCGATTTTGTTTTCTTCAGGAAGAGAACTAGTAAAAACGAAGTCATACCACGATACATTTTATGATTAGCTATCATAAGATACGAGAAGATGTACGGCTATCGAAGACGATATTCGATAATGTTGCAAGATGTATACGGCTATCGAATATGATAGTCGAAAACGTTATGATGTATGTACTGCTATTGTTGCGATAGATGATAAATACGAAGTATAGCTACTTTAGAATGATGATCGACGTACTAGCAAATTATGGCTATCAGGTGATTGTCGAGAAGCCAACGATGATGATGTTCATTATGATACGGATTACGAGGCACATGGAGTCGATAGGCTGACTATACTTATGCATGAAAGACTGTTCGATTATGCGGTGTACCAACGCCATCAACATCCGGTTAGGATAGGAAGTTCCCTACTCTGTTTGAAATGAGTCTACAACGAGGTTATGACGTACTCTTTTTAAGGGGGTAGTGCCACGTATATGTTAGTTTACTACTAACAAGGTGTTCTCACCTTTCGAGCGTAGAGATGATCAAATCGAAACACGACGCTAGACTAGAAGTGAACAAGTAGCTAGACCCGGGCGAACCAATGATGATCATGATGAACGAGGGTACGAGAAGCACCACGCCAAGGCAAGACAATGAGAGGTGAACACGATCAACTCTTAGCACGATGTTTCCACTACAACACGAAGTCAGCTAGAATGTGAGGCAAACAATCAGAAGTATGCATAGGAATTTCACTATCCCGCCAAGCGATTAATGTTAGAAAAGTCGACCACACGATTAAATTATACGCGTATAGAGGAAATGTTTATAGCTACGAAGAAGTAACTGTTAGCGCGGTGTCATAGAATTTAGATTGCCGAATCTCAGATTTGCTAATAGCTACAAGAAAATGATCAATCCTAGCACGAAGCTAAAAAGTTTAGATTATCAACGACAACAAGAAAAGCGAGAATGTATCCCAGATTAACAAGACAAATGTGTCAAGCATGACTCAGGCCCAAACGCAACTGCTAGATGAATGGTGATGGAGGAAAAACGGTGCTACGAAGAACTACAACGGAAGTTTAAGGACGGGTATGAGTGACCTACCCTAGTGTGTACATTAGAGGGTACGAATTTCGAGGACGAAATTCTTTTTAAGGGGGTAGTATTGTAATAGCCGTAAAAATCCGTATTTGGAAAAATTGGAATTTCGAAGGAAGAAATAAAATTTTTCTTAGTATTTGAGATCGAGCACGGACGAAAATGAGCATATGGGAATTTTTATAATATGTTGGAATTATTCCAATAAAATCTCGAGAATTTTTGAGAATGAAGGAATTATGGCAAGGCAAGAAATTACCCGGAATGATTTCCGGAGAATGTTACTCCGTAAATATTTTTACGGAAATATGATGAGATGTGTGACTTAGAAGTAAGACTACATGTATTCATAATAGTGCAAGTGAGAGGAATTAAAAAGAAAAGAGGGAAGAAATTGTGTTGTGTGTGTGTGTTACGTGTAGAGAGAGAGAGAGAGAGAGAGAAGAGGGTGTTGTCCTCTCTCCTACCTCACAATCATACTTAGCACTCATCACCACCGTTACCACCACACACCCACACCACCCTCATCATAACTCACCACCCCAAACTTAGTGAGAGAGAGATAAGCTCTCCCTTCTCTCTTCATCACCATTCCCGCAGGCGAGAATGGCCGCCACTTTCGAGCTGCCGCCGGCGACTCCTCCGGCCTCCGATCACTCCCAAAGTTCGCCCTCCCCCATATTTCGACCCATAGAACAAGAATCCGAGGTCGAAATCATGATCAAGAAGCTCTAAGTTCGACTTTCAAGGTTCGAAAGTTGGGTGATCAAACAAGTGTTCGAATTTCATCAAGCTTGAGGTAGTTCTTGTTTCCTCTTGTTGGTTTGAACTTGATTTCATGTTGTATGATATGATTCGAACTCCCCTCATCATGATTAAGATTCGGCCTTCTCAAGAAAAGTTCATGAATGATGATAATTCTTTCATATTTGTATTCCTCTCATCATTTGAAGATCATCTATGTATGTATTGTTGAAGCTCCCTTCGATTTCCTTCATAACCAAATGAGTATAGCTATTATATGAACTTTCTTTATGATGTTCTTGACAAATCCTTGCTCAAATGATGTTTTAAGATGAGCTAGAGCCGAACCCGTAAGCATTTCTTCACGTTTTTGATTCGGGCCTTTTATCGAACAGTTGGCGTGCACATTTTGTTCAGCATTTTCGAACCCTTTCCCGACTCTATCTCATTTCGAGTCCTAAATGAAAGTTTTAGCTCATGTTCTCAGCTATCCGTAGCTAAAATTTCGTCTTGATCCGAGTTCATATGCATCAGTTATGACAAATTGAAATTCGCATCTCATTTCTTTTGAAATCTGGAAAACAGCCCACTTGCGGGCTAAACTGAGAACAGCCCGTTTAAAATTCGACATTTATTCTTTGTCCATGTCGAAGTACGTACCATTAGCGTTCTATACATATCTCGTTTACTCAAAACGGAGTTCGTATGAATTTACTATGATTTTTCAAAGTTTGTATCTCCAATCTGGAAATTCCGACGAACAACTTCTGTCCCGTTTTTCCAACCACGTTTTGACCACTTTCCTTTGGTCGAATGAAAAATAGTATAACTAGAAAGTTGTTCCTTGTTTTCTGAACTTCAGTTTTGATAGCTCATTCATTCGAATCCATTAAGAAACGAGTGAGAAATCATCACTCAAATTTCGTACCAAAATCTGCCAAATTCCCGATTTTCAGATTCCGAGTTCTGGGAATAAATGCTTCAATCTCCCAACTCACTCACGGGAAAATTCTGAAATTTAAACATGTTGTAGCCCTATGTGTTATCTTTCCAAATCAATATCATATGCTCTGTTTCGATTTATATTGAGTGAGAAACAATTATTTTCCTAGAGGGTCGCAGAATTTCTAAATTCTCTTAGAATGTTGAACTTGTGTTTTTCATATGACGGACCTTCTACTGCTTTGTTAAGCATCTTGATCGAGTCTTGGGACTAGTTCGAATGGAGAAATTGAGTTCTCATTTGAATTAGTCGAATTTAGCTGATTTTAGATAATTTAGAATTATCGAGTAGACTTATCGAACGTCGAGGGCATGTCGAATTTTCCGGGTGGACTTTTCTATCTTCTCGATTAATATATTTCTAATACACGATATGAGTAGAAGCGATGTGAGTTCCTAAAACTCTAATGAGAATTCTAGTAAATTAGTATTTCTTCTAAAACGAGACTTTTCCCTAAAGGTTAAGCAAGGGACGAGAGTCGAGGAACCGTGAGGAAGAAACCTGGAACCGATCTATCACTTTGCAATCAGGTGGGCGTTCTAACAAAGAAAATTATATTGTTGCTATAATGAAGCATGTTTTGAAAATAAAGCAAGTTGACTCAAAACCCTTTCATGCATAAAATATTTTTGGTTTTATGTGTGATGCCTATCTGTGTTGGATTGCCAACGTTATATCGATCGAGCCTGAGTTAGACAAAGGTCGCTAGCCATGTATGTGTACACGAAGTCGTGACTGTGTGCTCCAGAGGTGGGCCGGTTATGCATGGAAACGTCCGGTGAGGTGGCCACCTTGCCGGCGTACTTACAGATATGGATAATACAGATGTGGAAGAAAATGGGGAGTGCACTCCAATTGTTTATGGAAATAAAGTGGTTTTAGTTACACAAGTATTTTGATAAAACCTTGTGATAACTGTGAAATGCATGATTGGTGATTATTTTACTAAAAATTATTTTTGGGCATAACCTCACGAGTACATCAAGTACTCAGCCCTGCTCGTGTTTTCAAAAACTTGCAGGTTGAGCGAGGTGGCAAGGGCGGCAGTGTTGAGAGGAGATTCGTTCATCTTTTGAATTTGGTTCAGAAAGAGATACATATCTTCATATATGTATCTATTTTGTTAAAGACTTCCGCTGTATGCTTCTATTATCTTATTTAGTAATTATGTTCAACTGGCTTCATGAACCACTAAATCGAGAACTACTCTACTCGTATTCCTTCATGAAATTGGATTATGTTCAACCGGTTTCTTCTCATGGATAACTATATTATATTTGAGCCACGGGCTTTTTCTTATCTTCATTTGCCTTCTATTTATTCATTGATCGAGTCTATTCAATTGTTCATTTTGCTAATTACCGAGTTACAAGTCGTTTCCCCTTTCTTTCCCGCTTCTTATATCCAACCCCTAGTCACGGTTTCCCGTCTTAGCTATCCTTAGCAAAGTGCGGTCGTGACAGAGTGGTATCAGAGCATTTTATTCGCTCTGAACTGAAATTTCTTCGAGTATAGTCTAGTTAGATTCACTAGACTAATATGAGGACTTGACAATAACTCTCAACACGCCTCCGTGCCACGCTCGACAAGAAATAAGGTACCATATTTTTAAAGTTTTGAGATTTGCATAAGTTGTTAAAGTTCACGAGATTGCAGAAGCATGAGTTGCATATTATTTATGCGGGAAGTATATGATGAAGTGAAGTTCTTATATTTTCAATTTCTAAAAGTTTGAAAATGCGTGAGTTTTGAAATGGCATCGTAGTTGAATGTTTACCAAAGAAGGATGATAGATTGTGATTGACTCACGAGTTTAACGAGAACATAGAAGAGCTTTAGGAATCCCTGATTATCTTATTGCTCAAATATCTGAAAGACTAGACCAATTAAGTTTTCCGACTCTCTTGGCAAGAACAATAGAAGGTTACAAATGTGGCATCGTGTGAAGCTATGAGAATGAGAAGAACTAAGAAAGCATTCGTGATTCCCGATTTGTTTTCTTCAGGAAGAGAACTAGTAAAAACGAAGTCATACCACGATACATTTTATGATTAGCTATCATAAGATACGAGAAGATGTACGGCTATCGAAGACGATATTCGATAATGTTGCAAGATGTATACGGCTATCGAATATGATAGTCGAAAACGTTATGATGTATGTACTGCTATTGTTGCGATAGATGATAAATACGAAGTATAGCTACTTTAGAATGATGATCGACGTACTAGCAAATTATGGCTATCAGGTGATTGTCGAGAAGCCAACGATGATGATGTTCATTATGATACGGATTACGAGGCACATGGAGTCGATAGGCTGACTATACTTATGCATGAAAGACTGTTCGATTATGCGGTGTACCAACGCCATCAACATCCGGTTAGGATAGGAAGTTCCCTACTCTGTTTGAAATGAGTCTACAACGAGGTTATGACGTACTCTTTTTAAGGGGGTAGTGCCACGTATATGTTAGTTTACTACTAACAAGGTGTTCTCACCTTTCGAGCGTAGAGATGATCAAATCGAAACACGACGCTAGACTAGAAGTGAACAAGTAGCTAGACCCGGGCGAACCAATGATGATCATGATGAACGAGGGTACGAGAAGCACCACGCCAAGGCAAGACAATGAGAGGTGAACACGATCAACTCTTAGCACGATGTTTCCACTACAACACGAAGTCAGCTAGAATGTGAGGCAAACAATCAGAAGTATGCATAGGAATTTCACTATCCCGCCAAGCGATTAATGTTAGAAAAGTCGACCACACGATTAAATTATACGCGTATAGAGGAAATGTTTATAGCTACGAAGAAGTAACTGTTAGCGCGGTGTCATAGAATTTAGATTGCCGAATCTCAGATTTGCTAATAGCTACAAGAAAATGATCAATCCTAGCACGAAGCTAAAAAGTTTAGATTATCAACGACAACAAGAAAAGCGAGAATGTATCCCAGATTAACAAGACAAATGTGTCAAGCATGACTCAGGCCCAAACGCAACTGCTAGATGAATGGTGATGGAGGAAAAACGGTGCTACGAAGAACTACAACGGAAGTTTAAGGACGGGTATGAGTGACCTACCCTAGTGTGTACATTAGAGGGTACGAATTTCGAGGACGAAATTCTTTTTAAGGGGGTAGTATTGTAATAGCCGTAAAAATCCGTATTTGGAAAAATTGGAATTTCGAAGGAAGAAATAAAATTTTTCTTAGTATTTGAGATCGAGCACGGACGAAAATGAGCATATGGGAATTTTTATAATATGTTGGAATTATTCCAATAAAATCTCGAGAATTTTGAGAATGAAGGAATTATGGCAAGGCAAGAAATTACCCGGAATGATTTCCGGAGAATGTTACTCCGTAAATATTTTTACGGAAATATGATGAGATGTGTGACTTAGAAGTAAGACTACATGTATTCATAATAGTGCAAGTGAGAGGAATTAAAAAGAAAAGAGGGAAGAAATTGTGTTGTGTGTGTGTGTTACGTGTAGAGAGAGAGAGAGAGAGAGAGAAGAGGGTGTTGTCCTCTCTCCTACCTCACAATCATACTTAGCACTCATCACCACCGTTACCACCACACACCCACACCACCCTCATCATAACTCACCACCCCAAACTTAGTGAGAGAGAGATAAGCTCTCCCTTCTCTCTTCATCACCATTCCCGCAGGCGAGAATGGCCGCCACTTTCGAGCTGCCGCCGGCGACTCCTCCGGCCTCCGATCACTCCCAAAGTTCGCCCTCCCCCATATTTCGACCCATAGAACAAGAATCCGAGGTCGAAATCATGATCAAGAAGCTCTAAGTTCGACTTTCAAGGTTCGAAAGTTGGGTGATCAAACAAGTGTTCGAATTTCATCAAGCTTGAGGTAGTTCTTGTTTCCTCTTGTTGGTTTGAACTTGATTTCATGTTGTATGATATGATTCGAACTCCCCTCATCATGATTAAGATTCGGCCTTCTCAAGAAAAGTTCATGAATGATGATAATTCTTTCATATTTGTATTCCTCTCATCATTTGAAGATCATCTATGTATGTATTGTTGAAGCTCCCTTCGATTTCCTTCATAACCAAATGAGTATAGCTATTATATGAACTTTCTTTATGATGTTCTTGACAAATCCTTGCTCAAATGATGTTTTAAGATGAGCTAGAGCCGAACCCGTAAGCATTTCTTCACGTTTTTGATTCGGGCCTTTTATCGAACAGTTGGCGTGCACATTTTGTTCAGCATTTTCGAACCCTTTCCCGACTCTATCTCATTTCGAGTCCTAAATGAAAGTTTTAGCTCATGTTCTCAGCTATCCGTAGCTAAAATTTCGTCTTGATCCGAGTTCATATGCATCAGTTATGACAAATTGAAATTCGCATCTCATTTCTTTTGAAATCTGGAAAACAGCCCACTTGCGGGCTAAACTGAGAACAGCCCGTTTAAAATTCGACATTTATTCTTTGTCCATGTCGAAGTACGTACCATTAGCGTTCTATACATATCTCGTTTACTCAAAACGGAGTTCGTATGAATTTACTATGATTTTTCAAAGTTTGTATCTCCAATCTGGAAATTCCGACGAACAACTTCTGTCCCGTTTTTCCAACCACGTTTTGACCACTTTCCTTTGGTCGAATGAAAAATAGTATAACTAGAAAGTTGTTCCTTGTTTTCTGAACTTCAGTTTTGATAGCTCATTCATTCGAATCCATTAAGAAACGAGTGAGAAATCATCACTCAAATTTCGTACCAAAATCTGCCAAATTCCCGATTTTCAGATTCCGAGTTCTGGGAATAAATGCTTCAATCTCCCAACTCACTCACGGGAAAATTCTGAAATTTAAACATGTTGTAGCCCTATGTGTTATCTTTCCAAATCAATATCATATGCTCTGTTTCGATTTATATTGAGTGAGAAACAATTATTTTCCTAGAGGGTCGCAGAATTTCTAAATTCTCTTAGAATGTTGAACTTGTGTTTTTCATATGACGGACCTTCTACTGCTTTGTTAAGCATCTTGATCGAGTCTTGGGACTAGTTCGAATGGAGAAATTGAGTTCTCATTTGAATTAGTCGAATTTAGCTGATTTTAGATAATTTAGAATTATCGAGTAGACTTATCGAACGTCGAGGGCATGTCGAATTTTCCGGGTGGACTTTTCTATCTTCTCGATTAATATATTTCTAATACACGATATGAGTAGAAGCGATGTGAGTTCCTAAAACTCTAATGAGAATTCTAGTAAATTAGTATTTCTTCTAAAACGAGACTTTTCCCTAAAGGTTAAGCAAGGGACGAGAGTCGAGGAACCGTGAGGAAGAAACCTGGAACCGATCTATCACTTTGCAATCAGGTGGGCGTTCTAACAAAGAAAATTATATTGTTGCTATAATGAAGCATGTTTTGAAAATAAAGCAAGTTGACTCAAAACCCTTTCATGCATAAAATGTTTTTGGTTTTATGTGTGATGCCTATCTGTGTTGGATTGCCAACGTTATATCGATCGAGCCTGAGTTAGACAAAGGTCGCTAGCCATGTATGTGTACACGAAGTCGTGACTGTGTGCTCCAGAGGTGGGCCGGTTATGCATGGAAACGTCCGGTGAGGTGGCCACCTTGCCGGCGTACTTACAGATATGGATAATACAGATGTGGAAGAAAATGGGGAGTGCACTCCAATTGTTTATGGAAATAAAGTGGTTTTAGTTACACAAGTATTTTGATAAAACCTTGTGATAACTGTGAAATGCATGATTGGTGATTATTTTACTAAAAATTATTTTTGGGCATAACCTCACGAGTACATCAAGTACTCAGCCCTGCTCGTGTTTTCAAAAACTTGCAGGTTGAGCGAGGTGGCAAGGGCGGCAGTGTTGAGAGGAGATTCGTTCATCTTTTGAATTTGGTTCAGAAAGAGATACATATCTTCATATATGTATCTATTTTGTTAAAGACTTCCGCTGTATGCTTCTATTATCTTATTTAGTAATTATGTTCAACTGGCTTCATGAACCACTAAATCGAGAACTACTCTACTCGTATTCCTTCATGAAATTGGATTATGTTCAACCGGTTTCTTCTCATGGATAACTATATTATATTTGAGCCATGGGCTTTTTCTTATCTTCATTTGCCTTCTATTTATTCATTGATCGAGTCTATTCAATTGTTCATTTTGCTAATTACCGAGTTACAAGTCGTTTCCCCTTTCTTTCCCGCTTCTTATATCCAACCCCTAGTCACGGTTTCCCGTCTTAGCTATCCTTAGCAAAGTGCGGTCGTGACACAACCTTTCATACATTCTTACATACAACCTTGCAGCTAAACTAACAGGTTCTTATTTACTTGGACGAATATGTAGTAAGCTTGTGGAGAGTGTTCTGTGAGGTTCCAGACTCAGAAATCTTGAAGGTCTCAACACTTGGGAAATGGCTTGGATTCGAGTGTTGAGTTTGGCTTTGAAGCGTAAAGATTTCTGGATAGATTTGGCTTTGAAGCTCTGGTTTCCTCTTTCTATTTTTCTCTCTTCCCCGTTTATTTTCCCTTACAGCGATTCTGGGATGACTTGAAGTATTTATATGACTCCAATTTGAATTAGAGCCGTTGGAGTTGCAGAGGTGTCAGAACCGTACTGCTGACTGGACTTCTAGCCGTTGAGGTTTTCTGTACAGCTTGAACCATCGAGGTTGGCAAGGTACAACTTAGGTCGGACTGGGAAGGTCGACCTTTTGTACCTCAAGCTGTCTTTGTTTTATGTGGTCTTCAAGCTTGATCTTTGTATTAGAATCTTCATCTTGAGAAGCTGTTGACTAATAGCAGCTTGACTCACAACAGCTTGGCTTCAGCAGGTTGGCCTAAGCAGGTTCCTCAGCATGCAGGTTCCTCAGCATACAGGTTCCTCAGCATACAGCTTCCTCAGCATGCAGCTTCCTCAGCATACAAGTTCCTCAGCACGCAGGTTCCTCAACATGCAGGTTGGCCTCAGCATGCAGGTTCCTCAGCATGCAGGTTGGCCTCAGCGTGCAAGTTGGCATCCGCAGGTTGGCCTATGCAGGTTGGCCTCAGTAGATTGGACTATGCAGGTTACACGAGCAGGATGACTAAGGAACAAGTTAACAGATTGATCTAACTAGGTACAAGGTTGCACTACCAACCTTGATCTTTACATGGAGCAACCTGTCCGAGTTAAGCTTGACTGATCCAAACACAGAGATCAGTCTGTTCCTATCAATCCTATAACTAAGTCCTATAACTAAGTGTGGTTTCTAATAACATCATCAAAACTAAACTAAACAGGGTTCCCAACAATTTCCCCCTTTTTGATGATGTCGAAACCAACACTTTACAAATAGTTCCTAAAGATAAGAATATAAGATCAATGAACTAAAAGTTCAGCAAGTTGAACTTGCTTTCTGTACTTTATGCTCTTCCTGCATCTTGATACCACTAGTGCATCTAACTTGCATTTTTCCCCCTTTTTACATCTTTCCCCCTTTTCGACATTATCAATAAGGGTCTGTGCTTTCTGGCGAAAAGAAGAGTTCTTTCTTTGAGCTTGACTTGCTTGGAAAGATCATTGCATTCTCTGTTTCCCCCTTAATTGTTGATCTGGTGTGTTACGGATATATCGGCTGGGCTGGCAAATCAGTGATCATTCCCTCTTAAAATGTGTCGAGGTTGATCAGCTTGACTAGGAGGCTAGCTTGGTTGCGAGATCAGCTTGATTGAGAGGTTAGCTTGATTATGAGATCAGCTTGATTGACTGAGCAGACTGATCAAGTCAACTCTATAAATAAGCTTAGCTGATCTGTTGCTCTCGATCTGCATCTTGAGACAGCCTTTCCATTATCTTGTTCACCACGATCATCGATTCGATGCACCATCCTTTGGGTTCCCAACAATGAGCTCCTCCGGAAGATCATGTTCTATCTTCCTTGAGTGATCTCTTCTTCATATTATTCAAGTTCAGACTTGATCTTGGGATCCACAAATTTAGAATGAGCTTGAGGGATGAGGTATGGAGTTGATAGACTGATATGTGAGTAGGGAGTTAATCTGTTATGATTGAGCTGGTGAGGCAGCTCGATGTCCTTGCATCAGTTCCCCCTTGATATGTGATCTGGTTTTGATCAGTTTGCTCTTTTGTACCACTTGTATTGTGATCTGCTTGTTGATCAATTGAGAGTTTCCTGTACAGACACACAGACTTATTAAAATAACAACAGGTGTTACCTCCACAATCATGTTCATCTTATTAAGGACTTTAATTGTGAATCTCATCTTAAAGTACCCTAGAAATACTCCAGAATTTGCTTCGCAATTGAAAGTCTTTAATTTAAATTTCCCATTGTCGTGAGTGTAACACTAGCAGCAACAAAAATTGGAAGTATTAAAGTAGGCTTAGCATTTTGTTGAGATCAGATGCTAAGTGGGAGGTCAAGCTCCCTTGAAGAGGTTGAGGAGCAGGTTGATAGCAATCTGCATGATAAGATGGCTCCTCAGCAGCTTGGATTCTCTGATACTTTTGACCTTGATGAGCAGCTTGGAAGAAATCTCGAAAGAGAGACTGCTCATTTGAATCACACTGATACCACTGATCTTAGTAGCCAGCTTGGGTGACTGGAGCTGGTGTTTCCAGCTTGACAATAAGCTTGTTTCAGTCGGCTTTAATTAGATCTGGTATGTTTGACTTGTAGTGACCTGACCTCTCCTGCTTTCTTGTTATCATCGCGAAATCTTGCAGCAGTTCGTCCTTCCTAGTGAACTCTTTAGATAAGTTGGAAGGAACATCTTTGGCCAGATCAGCTCGAAATGCAGCTTATTTTTCTTCCCCTTGATACCATTTCTTTTTAGCTTTACTTCCTTTGTTAGAGCAAGCTGGAGTTGATCCATGAATACTTTCTAATCTTGGCAAGGTGAACTCCTTTGACTGTGCTTGAGATGAGCGCTTTCGCATAATTGTCCAGGCTGTACTTACGAGGACTCTTGACCACTTGTTTGAACGTGGCCTCACCTGGAGATTCTCCTTCAATCTGAACCTTTTCTCCGTAGATAAGAGAGGGTCCATTTTCGATGATATCCCACATGCGAATGTGACGAGCTTGCAGGCACATGCGAATCCTGAAGCTCCAATCTTCATATCCCTGTATAGAAAAATCTTCGCAATTGCGAACAAGTGCAGTTTCCATGATGACAAGTTGATATGAAGGTTACGAAAAGAATATTCCTAGATCAGTTCAATTTGACCAAAAGTCTTGAAAAGAACTTTTAGTAAACAGATACGATGGTCAAAAGAACCACCGCTCTGATACCACTTGTAGGTCCCGATAAATAGTTATTGGTGTATGGGGGGGGAATACACCAATTCGCCAACAGTTTTGACTTTTGAAACAAAATCGATCTTACTGAGTTGTCAGCTCAGCTTAACAGTGCAGCTCGGTTTATCCAGCTCAGTCAGTAAACTGGTGAGCTTGCTAAACCGAACTGTGTGCGGAAGTTTGGTGGACAGGTTGGCTACCTCTTAGAAAATTCTTTCTTTGGTCTGGATCTTTGTGCAGGTTGATTATATCAATGAAGTGCAATGTAATGAAGGTTAGTTGAATATTGTAAGGTCGACTGTAAATAAAAGATAGAGAGAGAGAGAGATCGAGACAGTCGATTTAGCGTGGTTCGGGAAACGTCCCTACATCCACGTCAGATACCGTCGTATCTGAAATTCCTTACTTCTCTCTTATTTATGCTGGCTGAGTACCAGCCTCACCTTCGTCAATCTTTAGACTTGAGCCGAGCATGAGTTCTGGGTCGTGACCCTTACAACCTTTCATACATTCTTACATACAACCTTGCAGCTAAACTAACAGGTTCTTATTTACTTGGACGAATATGTAGTAAGCTTGTGGAGAGTGTTCTGTGAGGTTCCAGACTCAGAAATCTTGAAGGTCTCAACACTTGGGAAATGGCTTGGATTCGAGTGTTGAGTTTGGCTTTGAAGCGTAAAGATTTCTGGATAGATTTGGCTTTGAAGCTCTGGTTTCCTCTTTCTATTTTCTCTCTTCCCCGTTATTTTCCCTTACACCTTCTGGGATG